>JANJGN010000080.1:1200000-1568359 GCA_026770705.1 Isurus oxyrinchus
CATGGAGTGAATCGAGTGAACAGAGCCGAGGGAACATGGAGTGAATCGAGTGAACAGATCCGATGGACCATGTAGTGAATCGAGTGAACAGATCCGAGGGAACATGGAGTGAATCGAGTGAGCAGTGCTGAGGGAACGTGGTGTGAATCGAAAGAACAGAGCCGAGGGAACATCGTGTGAATCGAGTGAACAGAGCCGAGGGAACACGGTGTGAATCGAATGAACAGTGCCGAGGGAATATGGAGTGAATCGAGTGAACAGAGCCGAGGGAACATGGTGTGAATTGAATGAATAGAGCCGAGGGAACATGGTGTGAATCGAATGAGCAGTGCCAAGGGAACATGGAGTGAATCGAGTGAACAGAGCCGAGGGAACATGGAGTGAATCGAGTGAACAGATCCGATGGAACATGTAGTGAATCGAGTGAACAGATCCGAGGGAACATGGAGTGAATCGAGTGAACAGATCCGCGGGAACATGGAGTGAATCGAGTGAACAGATCCGAGGGAACATGGAGTGAATCGAGTGAACAGATCCGAGGGAACATGGAGTGAATCGAGTGAACAGATCCGAGGGAACATGGAGTGAATCGAGTGAACAGATCCGAGGGAACATGGAGTGAATCGAGTGAGCAGTGCTGAGGGAACGTGGTGTGAATCGAGTGAACAGAGCCGAGGGAACATGGTGCGAATCGAGTGAACAGAGCGAGGGAACATGGAGTGAATCGACTGAACAGAGCCGAGGGAACATGGTGTGAATCGAGTGAACAGAGCCGAGGGAACACGGTGTGAATCGAATGAACAGTGCCGAGGGAATATGGAGTGAATCGAGTGAACAGAGCCGAGGGAACATGGTGTGAATCGAATGAACAGAGCCGAGGGAACATGGTGTGAATCGAGTGAACAGAGCCGAGGGACCACGTTGTGAATCGAGTGAACAGAGCCGAGGGAACATGGAGTGAATCGAGTGAACAGAGCCGAGGCAACATGGAGTGAATCGAGTGAACAGATCCGAGGGAACATGGTGTGAATCGAGTGAACAGATCCGAGGGAACATGGAGTGAATCGAGTGAGCAATGCTAGGGGAACATGGTGTGAATCGAGTGAACAGTGCCGAGGGAACATGGAGTGAATCGAGTGAACAGAGCCGATGGAACATGGTGTGAATCGAGTGAACAGAGCCGAGGGCACATGGAGTGAATCGAGTGAGCATAGATGAGGGAACACGGTGTGAATCGAGTGACCATAGATGAGGGAACACGGTGTGCATCGAGTGAACAGTGCCGAGGGAACATGGTGTGAATCGACTGAACAGAGCTGAGGGAACATGGTGTGAATCGAGTGAACAGAGCCGAGGGAACATGGTGTGAATCGACTGAACAGAGCCGATGAACATGGTGTGAATCGAGTGAACAGTGCCGAGGGAACATGGAGTGAATCGAGTGAACAGAGCCGAGGGAACATTCGGTGAATCGAGTGAACAGATCAGATGGAACATGGAGTGAATCGAGTGAACAGATCCGAGGGAACATGGAGTGAATCGAGTGAACAGAGCCGACGGAACATGGTGCGAATCGAGTGAACGGAGCCGAGGGAACATGGAGTGAATCGAGTGACCAGAGCCGAGGGAACATGGTGTGAATCGAGTGAACAGAGCCGAGGGAACACGGTGTGAATCGAGTGAAAAGTGCCGAGGGAACATGGAGTGAATCGAGTGAACAGAGCCGAGGGAACATGGAGTGAATCGAGTGAACAGATCCGAGGGAACATGGAGTGAATCGAGTGAACAGAGCCGAGGGAACATGGTGTGAATCGAGTGAACAAAGCCAAGGGAACACGGTGTGAATCGAGTGAGCAGTGCCGAGGGAACATGGAGTGAATCGAGTGAACAGAGCCGAGGTAACATGGAGTGAATCGAGTGAACAGATCCCAGGGAACATGGAGTGAATCGAGTGAACAGATCCGAGGGAACATGGAGTGAATCGAGTGAACAGTGCCGAGGGAACATGGTGCGAATCGAGTGAACAGAGCCGAGGGAACATGGAGTGAATCGAGTGAACAGAGCCGAGGGAACATGGTGCGAATCGAGAGAACATATCCGAGGGAAAATGGAGTGAATCGAGTGAACAGCGCTAAGGGAACATGGTGTGAATCGAGTGAACAGTGCCGAGGGAACATGGTGCGAATCGAGTGAACAGAGCCGAGGGAACATGGAGTGAATCGAATGAACAGAGCCGAGGGAACATGGTGCGAGTCGAGTGAGCAGTGCCGAGGGAACATGGTGTGAATCGAGTGAACAGTGCCGAGGGAACATGGTGTGAATCGACTGAACAGAGCCGAGGGAACATGGTGCGAATCGAGTGAACATTTCCGAGGGAACATGGAGTGAATCGAGTGAACAGCGCTAAGGGAACATGGTGTGAATCGAGTGAGCATAGATGAGGGAACATGGTGTGAATCGAGTGAACAGATCCGAGGGAACATGGAGTGAATCGAGTGAACAGATCCATGGGAACATGGAGTGAATCGAGTGAACAGATCCGAGGGAACATGGAGTGAATCGAGTGAACAGAGCCGAGGGAACATGGTGCGAATCGAGTGAACAGAGCCGAGGGAACATGAAGTGAATCGAATGAGCATAGATGAGGGAACACGGTGTGAATCGAGTGAACATAGATGAGGGAACATGGTGTGAATCGAGTTAACAGCGCCGAGGGAATATGGTGTGAATCGAGTGATCAGATCCGAGGGCACATGGTGTAAATCGAGTTAACAGCGCCGAGGGAACATGGTGTGAATCGAGTGATCAGATCCGAGGGCACATGGTGTAAATCGAGTGAACAGAGCCGCGGGAACATGGTGTGATTCGAGTGATCAGAGCCGAGGGAACATGGTGTGAATCGAGTGAACAGAGCCGAGGGAACATGGTGTGAATCGAGTGAATAGAGCCGAGGGAACATGGTGTGAATCGAGTGAATAGAGCCGAGGGAATATGGTGTGAATCGAATGAGCAGTGCCAAGGGAACATGGAGTGAATCGAGTGAACAGAGCCGAGGGAACATGGAGTGAATCGAGTGAACAGATCCGATGGACCATGTAGTGAATCGAGTGAACAGATCCGAGGGAACATGGAGTGAATCGAGTGAGCAGTGCTGAGGGAACGTGGTGTGAATCGAATGAACAGAGCCGAGGGAACGTGTTGCGAATTGAGTGAACAGAGCGAGGGAACAAGGAGTGAATCGACTGAACAGAGCCGAGGGAACATCGTGTGAATCGAGTGAACAGAGCCGAGGGAACACGGTGTGAATCGAATGAACAGTGCCGAGGGAATATGGAGTGAATCGAGTGAACAGAGCCGAGGGAACATGGTGTGAATCGAATGAATAGAGCCGAGGGAACATGGTGTGAATCGAATGAGCAGTGCCAAGGGAACATGGAGTGAATCGAGTGAACAGATCCGAGGGAACATGGAGTGAATCGAGTGAACAGATCCGCGGGAACATGGAGTGAATCGAGTGAACAGATCCGAGGGAACATGGAGTGAATCGAGTGAACAGATCCGAGGGAACATGGAGTGAATCGAGTGAACAGATCCGAGGGAACATGGAGTGAATCGAGTGAACAGATCCGAGGGAACATGGAGTGAATCGAGTGAGCAGTGCTGAGGGAACGTGGTGTGAATCGAGTGAACAGAGCCGAGGGAACATGGTGCGAATCGAGTGAACAGAGCGAGGGAACATGGAGTGAATCGACTGAACAGAGCCGAGGGAACATGGTGTGAATCGAGTGAACAGAGCCGAGGGAACACGGTGTGAATCGAATGAACAGTGCCGAGGGAATATGGAGTGAATCGAGTGAACAGAGCCGAGGGAACATGGTGTGAATCGAATGAACAGAGCCGAGGGAACATGGTGTCAATCGAGTGAACAGAGCCGAGGGACCACGTTGTGAATCGAGTGAACAGAGCCGAGGGAACATGGAGTGAATCGAGTGAACAGAGCCGAGGTAACATGGAGTGAATCGAGTGAACAGATCCGAGGGAACATGGTGTGAATCGAGTGAACAGATCCGAGGGAACATGGAGTGAATCGAGTGAGCAATGCTAGGGGAACATGGTGTGAATCGAGTGAACAGTGCCGAGGGAACATGGAGTGAATCGAGTGAACAGAGCCGATGGAACATGGTGTGAATCGAGTGAACAGAGCCGAGGGCACATGGAGTGAATCGAGTGAGCATAGATGAGGGAACACGGTGTAAATCGAGTGACCATAGATGAGGGAACACGGTGTGCATCGAGTGAACAGTGCCGAGGGAACATGGTGTGAATCGATGGAACAGAGCTGAGGGAACATGGTGTGAATCGAGTGAACAGAGCCGAGGGAACATGGTGTGAATCGACTGAAGAGAGCCGATGAACATGGTGTGAATCGAGTGAACAGTGCCGAGGGAACATGGAGTGAATCGAGTGAACAGAGCCGAGGGAACATTCGGTGAATCGAGTGAACAGATCCGATGGAACATGGAGTGAATCGAGTGAACAGATCCGAGGGAACATGGAGTGAATCGAGTGAACAGAGCCGACGGAACATGGTGCGAATCGAGTGAACGGAGCCGAGGGAACATGGAGTGAATCGAGTGACCAGAGCCGAGGGAACATGGTGTGAATCGAGTGAACAGAGCCGAGGGAACACGGTGTGAATCGAGTGAAAAGTGCCGAGGGAACATGGAGTGAAACGAGTGAACAGAGCCGAGGGAACATGGAGTGAATCGAGTGAACAGATCCGAGGGAACATGGAGTGAATCGAGTGAACAGAGCCGAGGGAACATGGTGTGAATCGAGTGAACAAAGCCAAGGGAACACGGTGTGAATCGAGTGAGCAGTGCCGAGGGAACATGGAGTGAATCGAGTGAACAGAGCCGAGGGAACATGGAGTGAATCGAGTGAACAGATCCCAGGGAACATGGAGTGAATCGAGTGAACAGATCCGAGGGAACATGGAGTGAATCGAGTGAACAGTGCCGAGGGAACATGGTGCGAATCGAGTGAACAGAGCCGAGGGAACATGGAGTGAATCGAGTGAACAGAGCCGAGGGAACATGGTGCGAATCGAGAGAACATATCCGAGGGAAAATGGAGTGAATCGAGTGAACAGCGCTAAGGGAACATGGTGTGAATCGAGTGAACAGTGCCGAGGGAACATGGTGCGAATCGAGTGAACAGAGCCGAGGGAACATGGAGTGAATCGAGTGAACAGAGCCGAGGGAACATGGTGCGAATCGAGTGAGCAGTGCCGAGGGAACATGGTGTGAATCGAGTGAACAGTGCCGAGGGAACATGGTGTGAATCGACTGAACAGAGCCGAGGGAACATGGTGCGAATCGAGTGAACATTTCCGAGGGAACATGGAGTGAATCGAGTGAACAGCGCTAAGGGAACATGGTGTGAATCGAGTGAGCATAGATGAGGGAACATGGTGTGAATCGAGTGAACAGAGCCGAGGGAACATGGAGTGAATCGAGTGATCAGTGCTGAGGAAACATGGTGTGAATCGAGTTAGCAGAGCCGAGGGAACATGGTCTGAATCGAGTGAACAGAGCCGAGGGAACATGCTTGAATCGAGTGAACAGAGCCGAGGGAACATGGTGTGAATCGAGTGAGCAGTGCCGAGGGATCATGGTGTGAATCGAGTGAACAGAGCCGAGGGAACATAGTGTGAATCGAGTGATCAGAGCCGAGGGAACATGTAGTGAATCGAGTGAACAGTGCCGAGGGAACATTCAGTGAATCGAGTGAACAGATCCGATGGAACATGAAGTGAATCCAGTCAACAGATCCGAGGGAACATGTTGTGAATCGAGTGAACAGAGCCAATGGGACAGGGAGTGAATCGAGTGAACAGAGCAGAGGGAACATGGAGTGAATAGAGTGAGCATAGATGAGGGAACATGGTGTGAATCGAAAGAACAGATCCGAGGGAACATGGAGTGAATCGAGTGAACAGATCCATGGGAACATGGAGTGAATCGAGTGAACAGATCCGAGGGAACATGGAGTGAATCGAGTGAACAGAGCCGAGGGAACATGGTGCGAATCGAGTGAACAGAGCCGAGGGAACATGGAGTGAATCGAATGAGCATAGATGAGGGAACACGGTGTGAGTCGAGTGAACATAGATGAGGGAACATGGTGTGAATCGAGTTAACAGCGCCGAGGGAATATGGTGTGAATCGAGTGATCAGATCCGAGGGCACATGGTGTAAATCGAGTTAACAGCGCCGAGGGAACATGGTGTGAATCGAGTGATCAGATCCGAGGGCACATGGTGTAAATCGAGTGAACAGAGCCGAGGGAACATGGTGTGATTCGAGTGATCAGAGCCGAGGGAACATGGTGTGAATCGAGTGAACAGAGCCGAGGGAACATGGTGTGAATCGAGTGAATAGAGCCGAGGGAACATGGTGTGAATCGAGTGAATAGAGCCGAGGGAATATGGTGTGAATCGAATGAGCAGTGCCAAGGGAACATGGAGTGAATCGAGTGAACAGAGCCGAGGGAACATGGAGTGAATTGAGTGAACAGATCCGATGGACCATGTAGTGAATCGAGTGAACAGATCCGAGGGAACATGGAGTGAATCGAGTGAGCAGTGCTGAGGGAACGTGGTGTGAATCGAATGAACAGAGCCGAGGGAACGTGTTGCGAATTGAGTGAACAGAGCGAGGGAACAAGGAGTGAATCGACTGAAAAGAGCCGAGGGAACATCGTGTGAATCGAGTGAACAGAGCCGAGGGAACACGGTGTGAATCGAATGAACAGTGCCGAGGGAATATGGAGTGAATCGAGTGAACAGAGCCGAGGGAACATGGTGTGAATCGAATGAATAGAGCCGAGGGAACATGGTGTGAATCGAATGAGCAGTGCCAAGGGAACATGGAGTGAATCGAGCGAACAGATCCGAGGGAACATGGAGTGAATCGAGTGAACAGATCCGCGGGAACATGGAGTGAATCGAGTGAACAGATCCGAGGGAACATGGAGTGAATCGAGTGAACAGATCCGAGGGAACATGGAGTGAATCGAGTGAACAGATCCGAGGGAACATGGAGTGAATCGAGTGAACAGATCCGAGGGAACATGGAGTGAATCGAGTGAGCAGTGCTGAGGGAACGTGGTGTGAATCGAGTGAACAGAGCCGAGGGAACATGGTGCGAATCGAGTGAACAGAGCGAGGGAACATGGAGTGAATCGACTGAACAGAGCCGAGGGAACATGGTGTGAATCGAGTGAACAGAGCCGAGGGAACACGGTGTGAATCGAATGAACAGTGCCGATTGAATATGGAGTGAATCGAGTGAACAGAGCCGAGGGAACATGGTGTGAATCGAATGAACAGAGCCGAGGGAACATGGTGTGAATCGAGTGAACAGAGCCGAGGGACCACTTTGTGAATCGAGTGAACAGAGCCGAGGGAACATGGAGTGAATCGAGTGAACAGAGCCGAGGTAACATGGAGTGAATCGAGTGAACAGATCCGAGGGAACATGGTGTGAATCGAGTGAACAGATCCGAGGGAACATGGAGTGAATCGAGTGAGCAATGCTAGGGGAACATGGAGTGAATCGAGTGAACAGAGCCGAGGTAACATGGAGTGAATCGAGTGAACAGATCCGAGGGAACATGGTGTGAATCGAGTGAACAGATCCGAGGGAACATGGAGTGAATCGAGTGAGCAATGCTAGGGGAACATGGTGTGAATCGAGTGAACAGTGCCGAGGGAACATGGTGTGAATCGAGTGAACAGGGCCGAGGGAACATGGTGCGTATCGAGTGAACAGCGCCGAGGGAACATGGTGCGAATCGAGTTAAAAGTTTCGAGGTAAGGTGGCGCGAATTGAGTGAGCATGGACGAGGGAACATGGTTCGAATCGAGTGAATATTGCCGAGGGAAAATGGTGTGAATCGAGTGAGCAGTGCCGAGGGAACATGGTGTGAATCAAGTGAGCAGTGCCGAGGGAACATGGAGTGAATCGAGTGAATAGAGCCGAGGGAACATGGTGTGAATCGAGTGAACAGAGCCGAGGGAACATAGCGTGAATCGAGTGAGCAGAGCCAAGGGAACATGGAGTGTGAATCGAGTGAACAGCGCCAAGGAACATGGTGTGAATCGAGTGAACAGTTCCGAGGGAACATGCTGTGAATCGAGTGAACAGCGCCGAGGGAACATGGTGCGAATCGAGTGAACTGAGCAGAGGGAACAAGGTGTGAATCGAGTGAACAGAGCCGAGGGAACATGGTGTGAATCGAGTGAACAGAGCCGAGGGAACATGGTGTGAATCGAGTGAACAGTGCCGAGGGAACATTCTGTGAATCAAGTGAGCAGAGCCGAGGGAACATGGTGTGAATCGAGTGAGCAGTGCCGAGGGAACATGGTGCGAATCGAGTGAACAGAGCCGAGGGAACATGGAGTGAATCGAGTGAGCATTGCCGAGGGAACATGGTGTGAATAGAGTGAACAGTGCCGAGGGAACATGGAGTGAATCGAGTGAACAGAGCTGAGGGAACATGGTGTGAATCGAGTGAACAGTTCCGAGGGAACATTGTGTGAATCGAGTGAACAGTGCCGAGGGAACATGGTGTGAATCGAGTGAAAAGGGCCGAGGGAACATGGTGCGTATCGAGTGAACAGCGCCGAGGGAACATGGTGCGAATCGAGTTAAAGTTTCGAGGTAAGGTGGCGCGAATTGAGTGAGCATGGACGAGGGAACATGGTTCGAATCGAGTGAATATTGCCGAGGGAAAATGGTGTGAATCGAGTGAGCAGTGCCGAGGGAACATGGTGTGAATCGAGTGAGCAGTGCCGAGGGAACATGGAGTGAATCGAGTGAGCAGATCCGAGGGAACATGGTGTGAATCGAGTGAACAGAGCCGAGGGAACATAGCGTGAATCGAGTGAGCAGAGCCAAGGGAACATGGAGTGTGAATCGAGTGAACAGCGCCAAGGAACATGGTGTGAATCGAGTGAACAGTTCCGAGGGAACATGCTGTGAATCGAGTGAACAGCGCCGAGGGAACATGGTGCGAATCGAGTGAACTGAGCAGAGGGAACAAGGTGTGAATCGAGTGAACAGAGCCGAGGGAACATGGTGTGAATCGAGTGAACAGAGCCGAGGGAACATGGTGTGAATCGAGTGAACAGTGCCGAGGGAACATTCTGTGAATCAAGTGAGCAGAGCCGAGGGAACATGGTGTGAATCGAGTGAGCAGTGCCGAGGGAACATGGTGCGAATCGAGTGAACAGAGCCGAGGGAACATGGAGTGAATCGAGTGAGCATTGCCGAGGGAACATGGTGTGAATAGAGTGAACAGTGCCGAGGGAACATGGAGTGAATCGAGTGAACAGAGCTGAGGGAACATGGTGTGAATCGAGTGAACAGTTCCGAGGGAACATTGTGTGAATCGAGTGAGCAGTGCCGAGGGAACATGGTGTGAATCGAGTGAACAGAGCCGAGGGAACATGGTGTGAATCTAGTGAACAGAGCCGACGGAACATGGTGCGAATCGAGTGAGCAGTGCCGAGGGAACATGGTGCGAATTGAGTGAACAGAGCCGAGGAAACATGGTCTGAATCGAGTGAACAGAGCCGAGGGAACATGGTGTTTATCGAGTGAACAGAGCCGAGGGAACACGGTGTGAATCGAGTGAACAGTGCCGAGAGAACATGGAGTGAATCGAGTGAACAGAGCCGAGGGTACATGGAGTGAATCGAGTGAACAGTGCCGAGGAAACATGGAGTGAATCGAGTGAACAGATCCGAGGGAACATGGAGTGAATCGAGTGAACAGATCCATGGGAACATGGAGTGAATCGAGTGAACAGATCCGAGGGAACATGGAGTGAATCGAGTGAACAGAGCCGAGGGAACATGGTGCGAATCGAGTGAACAGAGCCGAGGGAACATGGAGTGAATCGAATGAGCATAGATGAGGGAACACGGTGTGAATCGAGTGAACATAGATGAGGGAACATGGTGTGAATCGAGTTAACAGCGCCGAGGGAATATGGTGTGAATCGAGTGATCAGATCCGAGGGCACATGGTGTAAATCGAGTTAACAGCGCCGAGGGAACATGGTGTGAATCGAGTGATCAGATCCGAGGGCACATGGTGTAAATCGAGTGAACAGAGCCAAGGGAACATGGTGTGAATCGAGTGATCAGAGCCGAGGGAACATGGTGTGAATCGAATGAATAGAGCCGAGGGAACATGGTGTGAATCGAATGAGCAGTGCCAAGGGAACATGGAGTGAATCGAGTGAACAGATCCGAGGGAACATGGAGTGAATCGAGTGAACAGATCCGCGGGAACATGGAGTGAATCGAGTGAACAGATCCGAGGGAACATGGAGTGAATCGAGTGAACAGATCCGAGGGAACATGGAGTGAATCGAGTGAACAGATCCGAGGGAACATGGAGTGAATCGAGTGAACAGATCCGAGGGAACATGGAGTGAATCGAGTGAGCAGTGCTGAGGGAACGTGGTGTGAATCGAGTGAACAGAGCCGAGGGAACATGGTGCGAATCGAGTGAACAGAGCGAGGGAACATGGAGTGAATCGACTGAACAGAGCCGAGGGAACATGGTGTGAATCGAGTGAACAGAGCCGAGGGAACACGGTGTGAATCGAATGAACAGTGCCGAGGGAATATGGAGTGAATCGAGTGAACAGAGCCGAGGGAACATGGTGTGAATCGAATGAACAGAGCCGAGGGAACATGGTGTCAATCGAGTGAACAGAGCCGAGGGACCACGTTGTGAATCGAGTGAACAGAGCCGAGGGAACATGGAGTGAATCGAGTGAACAGAGCCGAGGTAACATGGAGTGAATCGAGTGAACAGATCCGAGGGAACATGGTGTGAATCGAGTGAACAGATCCGAGGGAACATGGAGTGAATCGAGTGAGCAATGCTAGGGGAACATGGTGTGAATCGAGTGAACAGTCGAGGGAACATGGAGTGAATCGAGTGAACAGAGCCGATGGAACATGGTGTGAATCGAGTGAACAGAGCCGAGGGCACATGGAGTGAATCGAGTGAGCATAGATGAGGGAACACGGTGTAAATCGAGTGACCATAGATGAGGGAACACGGTGTGCATCGAGTGAACAGTGCCGAGGGAACATGGTGTGAATCGATGGGAACAGAGCTGAGGGAACATGGTGTGAATCGAGTGAACAGAGCCGAGGGAACATGGTGTGAATCGACTGAAGAGAGCCGATGAACATGGTGTGAATCGAGTGAACAGTGCCGAGGGAACATGGAGTGAATCGAGTGAACAGAGCCGAGGGAACATTCGGTGAATCGAGGTGAACAGATCCGATGGAACATGGAGTGAATCGAGTGAACAGATCCGAGGGAACATGGAGTGAATCGAGTGAACAGAGCCGACGGAACATGGTGCGAATCGAGTGAACGGAGCCGAGGGAACATGGAGTGAATCGAGTGACCAGAGCCGAGGGAACATGGTGTGAATCGAGTGAACAGAGCCGAGGGAACACGGTGTGAATCGAGTGAAAAGTGCCGAGGGAACATGGAGTGAAACGAGTGAACAGAGCCGAGGGAACATGGAGTGAATCGAGTGAACAGATCCGAGGGAACATGGAGTGAATCGAGTGAACAGAGCCGAGGGAACATGGTGTGAATCGAGTGAACAAAGCCAAGGGAACACGGTGTGAATCGAGTGAGCAGTGCCGAGGGAACATGGAGTGAATCGAGTGAACAGAGCCGAGGGAACATGGAGTGAATCGAGTGAACAGATCCCAGGGAACATGGAGTGAATCGAGTGAACAGATCCGAGGGAACATGGAGTGAATCGAGTGAACAGTGCCGAGGGAACATGGTGCGAATCGAGTGAACAGAGCCGAGGGAACATGGAGTGAATCGAGTGAACAGAGCCGAGGGAACATGGTGCGAATCGAGAGAACATATCCGAGGGAAAATGGAGTGAATCGAGTGAACAGCGCTAAGGGAACATGGTGTGAATCGAGTGAACAGTGCCGAGGGAACATGGTGCGAATCGAGTGAACAGAGCCGAGGGAACATGGAGTGAATCGAGTGAACAGAGCCGAGGGAACATGGTGCGAATCGAGTGAGCAGTGCCGAGGGAACATGGTGTGAATCGAGTGAACAGTGCCGAGGGAACATGGTGTGAATCGACTGAACAGAGCCGAGGGAACATGGTGCGAATCGAGTGAACATTTCCGAGGGAACATGGAGTGAATCGAGTGAACAGCGCTAAGGGAACATGGTGTGAATCGAGTGAGCATAGATGAGGGAACATGGTGTGAATCGAGTGAACAGAGCCGAGGGAACATGGAGTGAATCGAGTGATCAGTGCTGAGGAAACATGGTGTGAATCGAGTTAGCAGAGCCGAGGGAACATGGTCTGAATCGAGTGAACAGAGCCGAGGGAACATGCTTGAATCGAGTGAACAGAGCCGAGGGAACATGGTGTGAATCGAGTGAGCAGTGCCGAGGGATCATGGTGTGAATCGAGTGAACAGAGCCGAGGGAACATAGTGTGAATCGAGTGATCAGAGCCGAGGGAACATGTAGTGAATCGAGTGAACAGTGCCGAGGGAACATTCAGTGAATCGAGTGAACAGATCCGATGGAACATGAAGTGAATCCAGTCAACAGATCCGAGGGAACATGTTGTGAATCGAGTGAACAGAGCCAATGGGACAGGGAGTGAATCGAGTGAACAGAGCAGAGGGAACATGGAGTGAATAGAGTGAGCATAGATGAGGGAACATGGTGTGAATCGAGTGAACAGATCCGAGGGAACATGGAGTGAATCGAGTGAACAGATCCATGGGAACATGGAGTGAATCGAGTGAACAGATCCGAGGGAACATGGAGTGAATCGAGTGAACAGAGCCGAGGGAACATGGTGCGAATCGAGTGAACAGAGCCGAGGGAACATGGAGTGAATCGAATGAGCATAGATGAGGGAACACGGTGTGAGTCGAGTGAACATAGATGAGGGAACATGGTGTGAATCGAGTTAACAGCGCCGAGGGAATATGGTGTGAATCGAGTGATCAGATCCGAGGGCACATGGTGTAAATCGAGTTAACAGCGCCGAGGGAACATGGTGTGAATCGAGTGATCAGATCCGAGGGCACATGGTGTAAATCGAGTGAACAGAGCCGAGGGAACATGGTGTGATTCGAGTGATCAGAGCCGAGGGAACATGGTGTGAATCGAGTGAACAGAGCCGAGGGAACATGGTGTGAATCGAGTGAATAGAGCCGAGGGAACATGGTGTGAATCGAGTGAATAGAGCCGAGGGAATATGGTGTGAATCGAATGAGCAGTGCCAAGGGAACATGGAGTGAATCGAGTGAACAGAGCCGAGGGAACATGGAGTGAATTGAGTGAACAGATCCGATGGACCATGTAGTGAATCGAGTGAACAGATCCGAGGGAACATGGAGTGAATCGAGTGAGCAGTGCTGAGGGAACGTGGTGTGAATCGAATGAACAGAGCCGAGGGAACGTGTTGCGAATTGAGTGAACAGAGCGAGGGAACAAGGAGTGAATCGACTGAAAAGAGCCGAGGGAACATCGTGTGAATCGAGTGAACAGAGCCGAGGGAACACGGTGTGAATCGAATGAACAGTGCCGAGGGAATATGGAGTGAATCGAGTGAACAGAGCCGAGGGAACATGGTGTGAATCGAATGAATAGAGCCGAGGGAACATGGTGTGAATCGAATGAGCAGTGCCAAGGGAACATGGAGTGAATCGAGCGAACAGATCCGAGGGAACATGGAGTGAATCGAGTGAACAGATCCGCGGGAACATGGAGTGAATCGAGTGAACAGATCCGAGGGAACATGGAGTGAATCGAGTGAACAGATCCGAGGGAACATGGAGTGAATCGAGTGAACAGATCCGAGGGAACATGGAGTGAATCGAGTGAACAGATCCGAGGGAACATGGAGTGAATCGAGTGAGCAGTGCTGAGGGAACGTGGTGTGAATCGAGTGAACAGAGCCGAGGGAACATGGTGCGAATCGAGTGAACAGAGCGAGGGAACATGGAGTGAATCGACTGAACAGAGCCGAGGGAACATGGTGTGAATCGAGTGAACAGAGCCGAGGGAACACGGTGTGAATCGAATGAACAGTGCCGATTGAATATGGAGTGAATCGAGTGAACAGAGCCGAGGGAACATGGTGTGAATCGAATGAACAGAGCCGAGGGAACATGGTGTGAATCGAGTGAACAGAGCCGAGGGACCACTTTGTGAATCGAGTGAACAGAGCCGAGGGAACATGGAGTGAATCGAGTGAACAGAGCCGAGGTAACATGGAGTGAATCGAGTGAACAGATCCGAGGGAACATGGTGTGAATCGAGTGAACAGATCCGAGGGAACATGGAGTGAATCGAGTGAGCAATGCTAGGGGAACATGGAGTGAATCGAGTGAACAGAGCCGAGGTAACATGGAGTGAATCGAGTGAACAGATCCGAGGGAACATGGTGTGAATCGAGTGAACAGATCCGAGGGAACATGGAGTGAATCGAGTGAGCAATGCTAGGGGAACATGGTGTGAATCGAGTGAACAGTGCCGAGGGAACATGGTGTGAATCGAGTGAACAGGGCCGAGGGAACATGGTGCGTATCGAGTGAACAGCGCCGAGGGAACATGGTGCGAATCGAGTTAAAAGTTTCGAGGTAAGGTGGCGCGAATTGAGTGAGCATGGACGAGGGAACATGGTTCGAATCGAGTGAATATTGCCGAGGGAAAATGGTGTGAATCGAGTGAGCAGTGCCGAGGGAACATGGTGTGAATCAAGTGAGCAGTGCCGAGGGAACATGGAGTGAATCGAGTGAATAGAGCCGAGGGAACATGGTGTGAATCGAGTGAACAGAGCCGAGGGAACATAGCGTGAATCGAGTGAGCAGAGCCAAGGGAACATGGAGTGTGAATCGAGTGAACAGCGCCAAGGAACATGGTGTGAATCGAGTGAACAGTTCCGAGGGAACATGCTGTGAATCGAGTGAACAGCGCCGAGGGAACATGGTGCGAATCGAGTGAACTGAGCAGAGGGAACAAGGTGTGAATCGAGTGAACAGAGCCGAGGGAACATGGTGTGAATCGAGTGAACAGAGCCGAGGGAACATGGTGTGAATCGAGTGAACAGTGCCGAGGGAACATTCTGTGAATCAAGTGAGCAGAGCCGAGGGAACATGGTGTGAATCGAGTGAGCAGTGCCGAGGGAACATGGTGCGAATCGAGTGAACAGAGCCGAGGGAACATGGAGTGAATCGAGTGAGCATTGCCGAGGGAACATGGTGTGAATAGAGTGAACAGTGCCGAGGGAACATGGAGTGAATCGAGTGAACAGAGCTGAGGGAACATGGTGTGAATCGAGTGAACAGTTCCGAGGGAACATTGTGTGAATCGAGTGAACAGTGCCGAGGGAACATGGTGTGAATCGAGTGAAAAGGGCCGAGGGAACATGGTGCGTATCGAGTGAACAGCGCCGAGGGAACATGGTGCGAATCGAGTTAAAGTTTCGAGGTAAGGTGGCGCGAATTGAGTGAGCATGGACGAGGGAACATGGTTCGAATCGAGTGAATATTGCCGAGGGAAAATGGTGTGAATCGAGTGAGCAGTGCCGAGGGAACATGGTGTGAATCGAGTGAGCAGTGCCGAGGGAACATGGAGTGAATCGAGTGAGCAGATCCGAGGGAACATGGTGTGAATCGAGTGAACAGAGCCGAGGGAACATAGCGTGAATCGAGTGAGCAGAGCCAAGGGAACATGGAGTGTGAATCGAGTGAACAGCGCCAAGGAACATGGTGTGAATCGAGTGAACAGTTCCGAGGGAACATGCTGTGAATCGAGTGAACAGCGCCGAGGGAACATGGTGCGAATCGAGTGAACTGAGCAGAGGGAACAAGGTGTGAATCGAGTGAACAGAGCCGAGGGAACATGGTGTGAATCGAGTGAACAGAGCCGAGGGAACATGGTGTGAATCGAGTGAACAGTGCCGAGGGAACATTCTGTGAATCAAGTGAGCAGAGCCGAGGGAACATGGTGTGAATCGAGTGAGCAGTGCCGAGGGAACATGGTGCGAATCGAGTGAACAGAGCCGAGGGAACATGGAGTGAATCGAGTGAGCATTGCCGAGGGAACATGGTGTGAATAGAGTGAACAGTGCCGAGGGAACATGGAGTGAATCGAGTGAACAGAGCTGAGGGAACATGGTGTGAATCGAGTGAACAGTTCCGAGGGAACATTGTGTGAATCGAGTGAGCAGTGCCGAGGGAACATGGTGTGAATCGAGTGAACAGAGCCGAGGGAACATGGTGTGAATCTAGTGAACAGAGCCGACGGAACATGGTGCGAATCGAGTGAGCAGTGCCGAGGGAACATGGTGCGAATTGAGTGAACAGAGCCGAGGAAACATGGTCTGAATCGAGTGAACAGAGCCGAGGGAACATGGTGTTTATCGAGTGAACAGAGCCGAGGGAACACGGTGTGAATCGAGTGAACAGTGCCGAGAGAACATGGAGTGAATCGAGTGAACAGAGCCGAGGGTACATGGAGTGAATCGAGTGAACAGTGCCGAGGAAACATGGAGTGAATCGAGTGAACAGATCCGAGGGAACATGGAGTGAATCGAGTGAACAGATCCATGGGAACATGGAGTGAATCGAGTGAACAGATCCGAGGGAACATGGAGTGAATCGAGTGAACAGAGCCGAGGGAACATGGTGCGAATCGAGTGAACAGAGCCGAGGGAACATGGAGTGAATCGAATGAGCATAGATGAGGGAACACGGTGTGAATCGAGTGAACATAGATGAGGGAACATGGTGTGAATCGAGTTAACAGCGCCGAGGGAATATGGTGTGAATCGAGTGATCAGATCCGAGGGCACATGGTGTAAATCGAGTTAACAGCGCCGAGGGAACATGGTGTGAATCGAGTGATCAGATCCGAGGGCACATGGTGTAAATCGAGTGAACAGAGCCAAGGGAACATGGTGTGAATCGAGTGATCAGAGCCGAGGGAACATGGTGTGAATCGAGTGAACAGAGCCGAGGGAACATGGTGTGAATCGAGTGAATAGAGCCGAGGGAACATGGTGTGAATCGAGTGAATAGAGCCGAGGGAATATGGTGTGAATCGAATGAGCAGTGCCAAGGGAACATGGAGTGAATCGAGTGAACAGAGCCGAGGGAACATGGAGTGAATCGAGTGAACAGATCCGATGGACCATGTAGTGAATCGAGTGAACAGATCCGAGGGAACATGGAGTGAATCGAGTGAGCAGTGCTGAGGGAACGTGGTGTGAATCGAAAGAACAGAGCCGAGGGAACATCGTGTGAATCGAGTGAACAGAGCCGAGGGAACACGGTGTGAATCGAATGAACAGTGCCGAGGGAATATGGAGTGAATCGAGTGAACAGAGCCGAGGGAACATGGTGTGAATTGAATGAATAGAGCCGAGGGAACATGGTGTGAATCGAATGAGCAGTGCCAAGGGAACATGGAGTGAATCGAGTGAACAGAGCCGAGGGAACATGGAGTGAATCGAGTGAACAGATCCGATGGAACATGTAGTGAATCGAGTGAACAGATCCGAGGGAACATGGAGTGAATCGAGTGAACAGATCCGCGGGAACATGGAGTGAATCGAGTGAACAGATCCGAGGGAACATGGAGTGAATCGAGTGAACAGATCCGAGGGAACATGGAGTGAATCGAGTGAACAGATCCGAGGGAACATGGAGTGAATCGAGTGAACAGATCCGAGGGAACATGGAGTGAATCGAGTGAGCAGTGCTGAGGGAACGTGGTGTGAATCGAGTGAACAGAGCCGAGGGAACATGGTGCGAATCGAGTGAACAGAGCGAGGGAACATGGAGTGAATCGACTGAACAGAGCCGAGGGAACATGGTGTGAATCGAGTGAACAGAGCCGAGGGAACACGGTGTGAATCGAATGAACAGTGCCGAGGGAATATGGAGTGAATCGAGTGAACAGAGCCGAGGGAACATGGTGTGAATCGAATGAACAGAGCCGAGGGAACATGGTGTGAATCGAGTGAACAGAGCCGAGGGACCACGTTGTGAATCGAGTGAACAGAGCCGAGGGAACATGGAGTGAATCGAGTGAACAGAGCCGAGGCAACATGGAGTGAATCGAGTGAACAGATCCGAGGGAACATGGTGTGAATCGAGTGAACAGATCCGAGGGAACATGGAGTGAATCGAGTGAGCAATGCTAGGGGAACATGGTGTGAATCGAGTGAACAGTGCCGAGGGAACATGGAGTGAATCGAGTGAACAGAGCCGATGGAACATGGTGTGAATCGAGTGAACAGAGCCGAGGGCACATGGAGTGAATCGAGTGAGCATAGATGAGGGAACACGGTGTGAATCGAGTGACCATAGATGAGGGAACACGGTGTGCATCGAGTGAACAGTGCCGAGGGAACATGGTGTGAATCGACTGAACAGAGCTGAGGGAACATGGTGTGAATCGAGTGAACAGAGCCGAGGGAACATGGTGTGAATCGACTGAACAGAGCCGATGAACATGGTGTGAATCGAGTGAACAGTGCCGAGGGAACATGGAGTGAATCGAGTGAACAGAGCCGAGGGAACATTCGGTGAATCGAGTGAACAGATCAGATGGAACATGGAGTGAATCGAGTGAACAGATCCGAGGGAACATGGAGTGAATCGAGTGAACAGAGCCGACGGAACATGGTGCGAATCGAGTGAACGGAGCCGAGGGAACATGGAGTGAATCGAGTGACCAGAGCCGAGGGAACATGGTGTGAATCGAGTGAACAGAGCCGAGGGAACACGGTGTGAATCGAGTGAAAAGTGCCGAGGGAACATGGAGTGAATCGAGTGAACAGAGCCGAGGGAACATGGAGTGAATCGAGTGAACAGATCCGAGGGAACATGGAGTGAATCGAGTGAACAGAGCCGAGGGAGCATGGTGTGAATCGAGTGAACAAAGCCAAGGGAACACGGTGTGAATCGAGTGAGCAGTGCCGAGGGAACATGGAGTGAATCGAGTGAACAGAGCCGAGGTAACATGGAGTGAATCGAGTGAACAGATCCCAGGGAACATGGAGTGAATCGAGTGAACAGATCCGAGGGAACATGGAGTGAATCGAGTGAACAGTGCCGAGGGAACATGGTGCGAATCGAGTGAACAGAGCCGAGGGAACATGGAGTGAATCGAGTGAACAGAGCCGAGGGAACATGGTGCGAATCGAGAGAACATATCCGAGGGAAAATGGAGTGAATCGAGTGAACAGCGCTAAGGGAACATGGTGTGAATCGAGTGAACAGTGCCGAGGGAACATGGTGCGAATCGAGTGAACAGAGCCGAGGGAACATGGAGTGAATCGAATGAACAGAGCCGAGGGAACATGGTGCGAGTCGAGTGAGCAGTGCCGAGGGAACATGGTGTGAATCGAGTGAACAGTGCCGAGGGAACATGGTGTGAATCGACTGAACAGAGCCGAGGGAACATGGTGCGAATCGAGTGAACATTTCCGAGGGAACATGGAGTGAATCGAGTGAACAGCGCTAAGGGAACATGGTGTGAATCGAGTGAGCATAGATGAGGGAACATGGTGTGGATCGAGTGAACAGATCCGAGGGAACATGGAGTGAATCGAGTGAACAGATCCATGGGAACATGGAGTGAATCGAGTGAACAGATCCGAGGGAACATGGAGTGAATCGAGTGAACAGAGCCGAGGGAACATGGTGCGAATCGAGTGAACAGAGCCGAGGGAACATGAAGTGAATCGAATGAGCATAGATGAGGGAACACGGTGTGAATCGAGTGAACATAGATGAGGGAACATGGTGTGAATCGAGTTAACAGCGCCGAGGGAATATGGTGTGAATCGAGTGATCAGATCCGAGGGCACATGGTGTAAATCGAGTTAACAGCGCCGAGGGAACATGGTGTGAATCGAGTGATCAGATCCGAGGGCACATGGTGTAAATCGAGTGAACAGAGCCGCGGGAACATGGTGTGATTCGAGTGATCAGAGCCGAGGGAACATGGTGTGAATCGAGTGAACAGAGCCGAGGGAACATGGTGTGAATCGAGTGAATAGAGCCGAGGGAACATGGTGTGAATCGAGTGAATAGAGCCGAGGGAATATGGTGTGAATCGAATGAGCAGTGCCAAGGGAACATGGAGTGAATCGAGTGAACAGAGCCGAGGGAACATGGAGTGAATCGAGTGAACAGATCCGATGGACCATGTAGTGAATCGAGTGAACAGATCCGAGGGAACATGGAGTGAATCGAGTGAGCAGTGCTGAGGGAACGTGGTGTGAATCGAATGAACAGAGCCGAGGGAACGTGTTGCGAATTGAGTGAACAGAGCGAGGGAACAAGGAGTGAATCGACTGAACAGAGCCGAGGGAACATCGTGTGAATCGAGTGAACAGAGCCGAGGGAACACGGTGTGAATCGAATGAACAGTGCCGAGGGAATATGGAGTGAATCGAGTGAACAGAGCCGAGGGAACATGGTGTGAATCGAATGAATAGAGCCGAGGGAACATGGTGTGAATCGAATGAGCAGTGCCAAGGGAACATGGAGTGAATCGAGTGAACAGATCCGAGGGAACATGGAGTGAATCGAGTGAACAGATCCGCGGGAACATGGAGTGAATCGAGTGAACAGATCCGAGGGAACATGGAGTGAATCGAGTGAACAGATCCGAGGGAACATGGAGTGAATCGAGTGAACAGATCCGAGGGAACATGGAGTGAATCGAGTGAACAGATCCGAGGGAACATGGAGTGAATCGAGTGAGCAGTGCTGAGGGAACGTGGTGTGAATCGAGTGAACAGAGCCGAGGGAACATGGTGCGAATCGAGTGAACAGAGCGAGGGAACATGGAGTGAATCGACTGAACAGAGCCGAGGGAACATGGTGTGAATCGAGTGAACAGAGCCGAGGGAACACGGTGTGAATCGAATGAACAGTGCCGAGGGAATATGGAGTGAATCGAGTGAACAGAGCCGAGGGAACATGGTGTGAATCGAATGAACAGAGCCGAGGGAACATGGTGTCAATCGAGTGAACAGAGCCGAGGGACCACGTTGTGAATCGAGTGAACAGAGCCGAGGGAACATGGAGTGAATCGAGTGAACAGAGCCGAGGTAACATGGAGTGAATCGAGTGAACAGATCCGAGGGAACATGGTGTGAATCGAGTGAACAGATCCGAGGGAACATGGAGTGAATCGAGTGAGCAATGCTAGGGGAACATGGTGTGAATCGAGTGAACAGTGCCGAGGGAACATGGAGTGAATCGAGTGAACAGAGCCGATGGAACATGGTGTGAATCGAGTGAACAGAGCCGAGGGCACATGGAGTGAATCGAGTGAGCATAGATGAGGGAACACGGTGTAAATCGAGTGACCATAGATGAGGGAACACGGTGTGCATCGAGTGAACAGTGCCGAGGGAACATGGTGTGAATCGATGGAACAGAGCTGAGGGAACATGGTGTGAATCGAGTGAACAGAGCCGAGGGAACATGGTGTGAATCGACTGAAGAGAGCCGATGAACATGGTGTGAATCGAGTGAACAGTGCCGAGGGAACATGGAGTGAATCGAGTGAACAGAGCCGAGGGAACATTCGGTGAATCGAGTGAACAGATCCGATGGAACATGGAGTGAATCGAGTGAACAGATCCGAGGGAACATGGAGTGAATCGAGTGAACAGAGCCGACGGAACATGGTGCGAATCGAGTGAACGGAGCCGAGGGAACATGGAGTGAATCGAGTGACCAGAGCCGAGGGAACATGGTGTGAATCGAGTGAACAGAGCCGAGGGAACACGGTGTGAATCGAGTGAAAAGTGCCGAGGGAACATGGAGTGAAACGAGTGAACAGAGCCGAGGGAACATGGAGTGAATCGAGTGAACAGATCCGAGGGAACATGGAGTGAATCGAGTGAACAGAGCCGAGGGAACATGGTGTGAATCGAGTGAACAAAGCCAAGGGAACACGGTGTGAATCGAGTGAGCAGTGCCGAGGGAACATGGAGTGAATCGAGTGAACAGAGCCGAGGGAACATGGAGTGAATCGAGTGAACAGATCCCAGGGAACATGGAGTGAATCGAGTGAACAGATCCGAGGGAACATGGAGTGAATCGAGTGAACAGTGCCGAGGGAACATGGTGCGAATCGAGTGAACAGAGCCGAGGGAACATGGAGTGAATCGAGTGAACAGAGCCGAGGGAACATGGTGCGAATCGAGAGAACATATCCGAGGGAAAATGGAGTGAATCGAGTGAACAGCGCTAAGGGAACATGGTGTGAATCGAGTGAACAGTGCCGAGGGAACATGGTGCGAATCGAGTGAACAGAGCCGAGGGAACATGGAGTGAATCGAGTGAACAGAGCCGAGGGAACATGGTGCGAATCGAGTGAGCAGTGCCGAGGGAACATGGTGTGAATCGAGTGAACAGTGCCGAGGGAACATGGTGTGAATCGACTGAACAGAGCCGAGGGAACATGGTGCGAATCGAGTGAACATTTCCGAGGGAACATGGAGTGAATCGAGTGAACAGCGCTAAGGGAACATGGTGTGAATCGAGTGAGCATAGATGAGGGAACATGGTGTGAATCGAGTGAACAGAGCCGAGGGAACATGGAGTGAATCGAGTGATCAGTGCTGAGGAAACATGGTGTGAATCGAGTTAGCAGAGCCGAGGGAACATGGTCTGAATCGAGTGAACAGAGCCGAGGGAACATGCTTGAATCGAGTGAACAGAGCCGAGGGAACATGGTGTGAATCGAGTGAGCAGTGCCGAGGGATCATGGTGTGAATCGAGTGAACAGAGCCGAGGGAACATAGTGTGAATCGAGTGATCAGAGCCGAGGGAACATGTAGTGAATCGAGTGAACAGTGCCGAGGGAACATTCAGTGAATCGAGTGAACAGATCCGATGGAACATGAAGTGAATCCAGTCAACAGATCCGAGGGAACATGTTGTGAATCGAGTGAACAGAGCCAATGGGACAGGGAGTGAATCGAGTGAACAGAGCAGAGGGAACATGGAGTGAATAGAGTGAACAGAGCCGAAGGGACATGGAGTGAATTGAGTGAACTGAGCCGCGGGAACATGGAGTGAATCGAGTGAACAGAGCCAAGGGAACATGGTGTGAATCGAGTGAACAGAGCTGAGGGAACATGGAGTGAATCGAGTGGACAGATCCGAGGGAACAAGGAGTGAATCGAGTGAACAGATCCGATGGAACATGGAGTGAATCGAGTGAACAGATCCGAGGGAACATGGTGTGAATCGAGTGAGCAGATCCGAGGGAACATGGAGTGAATCGAGTGAACAGAGCCGAGGGAACATGGTGTGAATCGAGTGAACAGATCTGAGGGAACATGGTGTGACTCGAGTGATCAGAGCCGAGGGAACATGGTGTGAATCGAGTGAACAGAGCCGAGGGAACACGGTGTGAATCGAGTGAACAGTGCCGAGGGAACATGGAGTGAATCGAGTGAACAGAGCCGTGGGAACATGGAGTGAATCGAGTGAACAGTGCCGAGGGAACATGGTGTGAATCGAGTGAACAGAGCCGAGGGTACATGGTGTGAATCGAGTGATCAGAGCCGAGGGAACATGGAGTGAATCGAGTGAACAGAGCCGAGGCAACATGGAGTGAATCGAGTGAACAGCACCGAGGGAACATGGAGTGAATCGAGTGAACGGAGCCGAGGGAACATGGAGTGAATCGAGTGAACAAAACCCAGGGAACATGGAGTGAATCGAATGAACAGATCCGAGGGAACATGGAGTGAATCGAGTGAACAGTGCCGAGGGAACATGGTGTGAATCGAGTGAACAGAGCCGAGGGAACATGGAGTGAATCGAGTGAACAGAGTCGAGGGAACATGGTGCGAATCGAGTGAGCAGTGCCGAGGGAACATGGTGTGAATCGAGTGAACAGAGCCGATGCAACATGGTGTGAATCGAGTGAGCAGTGCAGAGGGAACATGGTGCGAATCGAGTGAACATTTCCGAGGGAACATGGTGTGAATCGAGTGAACAGCGCTGAGGGGACATGGTGTGAATCGAATGAGCAGTGCCGAGGGAACATGGTGCGAATCGAGTGAACAGAGCCGAGGGAACATGGAGTGAATCGAGTGAGCAGTGCCGAGGGAACATGGAGTGAACCGAGTGAACAGAGCCGAGGGAACATGGTGCGAATCGAGTGAACAGAGCCGAGGGAACATGGAGTGAATCGAGTGAACAGAGCCGAGGGAACACGGTGTGAATCGAGTGAAAAGTGCCGAGGGAACATGGAGTGAATCGAGTGAACAGAGCCGAGGGAACATGGAGTGAATCGAGTGAACAGAGCCGAGGGAACATGGTGCGAATCGAGAGAACATATCCGAGGGAAAATGGAGTGAATCGAGTGAACAGCGCTAAGGGAACATGGTGTGAATCGAGTGAACAGTGCCGAGGGAACATGGTGCGAATCGAGTGAACAGAGCCGAGGGAACATGGAGTGAATCGAGTGAGCAGAGCCGAGGGAACATGGTGCGAATCGAGTGAGCAGTGCCGAGGGAACATGGTGTGAATCTAGTGAACAGTGCCGAGGGAACATGGTGTGAATCGACTGAACAGAGCCGAGGGAACATGGTGCGAATCGAGTGAACATTTCCGAGGGAACATGGAGTGAATCGAGTGAACAGCGCTAAGGGAACATGGTGTGAATCGAGTGAGCATAGATGAGGGAACATGGTGTGAATCGAGTGAACAGATCCGAGGGAACATGGAGTGAATCGAGTGAACAGATCCATGGGAACATGGAGTGAATCGAGTGAACAGATCCGAGGGAACATGGAGTGAATCGAGTGAACAGAGCCGAGGGAACATGGTGCGAATCGAGTGAACAGAGCCGAGGGAACATGGAGTGAATCGAATGAGCATAGATGAGGGAACACGGTGTGAATCGAGTGAACATAGATGAGGGAACATGGTGTGAATCGAGTTAACAGCGCCGAGGGAATATGGTGTGAATCGAGTGATCAGATCCGAGGGCACATGGTGTAAATCGAGTTAACAGCGCCGAGGGAACATGGTGTGAATCGAGTGATCAGATCCGAGGGCACATGGTGTAAATCGAGTGAACAGAGCCGAGGGAACATGGTGTGATTCGAGTGATCAGAGCCGAGGGAACATGGTGTGAATCGAGTGAACAGAGCCGAGGGAACATGGTGTGAATCGAGTGAATAGAGCCGAGGGAACATGGTGTGAATCGAGTGAATAGAGCCGAGGGAATATGGTGTGAATCGAATGAGCAGTGCCAAGGGAACATGGAGTGAATCGAGTGAACAGAGCCGAGGGAACATGGAGTGAATTGAGTGAACAGATCCGATGGACCATGTAGTGAATCGAGTGAACAGATCCGAGGGAACATGGAGTGAATCGAGTGAGCAGTGCTGAGGGAACGTGGTGTGAATCGAATGAACAGAGCCGAGGGAACGTGTTGCGAATTGAGTGAACAGAGCGAGGGAACAAGGAGTGAATCGACTGAACAGAGCCGAGGGAACATCGTGTGAATCGAGTGAACAGAGCCGAGGGAACACGGTGTGAATCGAATGAACAGTGCCGAGGGAATATGGAGTGAATCGAGTGAACAGAGCCGAGGGAACATGGTGTGAATCGAATGAATAGAGCCGAGGGAACATGGTGTGAATCGAATGAGCAGTGCCAAGGGAACATGGAGTGAATCGAGTGAACAGATCCGAGGGAACATGGAGTGAATCGAGTGAACAGATCCGCGGGAACATGGAGTGAATCGAGTGAACAGATCCGAGGGAACATGGAGTGAATCGAGTGAACAGATCCGAGGGAACATGGAGTGAATCGAGTGAACAGATCCGAGGGAACATGGAGTGAATCGAGAGAACAGATCCGAGGGAACATGGAGTGAATCGAGTGAGCAGTGCTGAGGGAACGTGGTGTGAATCGAGTGAACAGAGCCGAGGGAACATGGTGCGAATCGAGTGAACAGAGCGAGGGAACATGGAGTGAATCGACTGAACAGAGCCGAGGGAACATGGTGTGAATCGAGTGAACAGAGCCGAGGGAACATTCGGTGAATCGAGTGAACAGATCCGATGGAACATGGAGTGAATCGAGTGAACAGATCCGAGGGAACATGGAGTGAATCGAGTGAACAGAGCCGACAGAACATGGTGCGAATCGAGTGAACGGAGCCGAGGGAACATGGAGTGAATCGAGTGACCAGAGCCGAGGGAACATGGAGTGAATCGAGTGAACAGAGCCGAGGGAACACGGTGTGAATCGAGTGAAAAGTGCCGAGGGAACATGGAGTGAATCGAGTGAACAGAGCCGAGGGAACATGGAGTGAATCGAGTGAACAGAGCCGAGGGAACATGGTGCGAATCGAGAGAACATATCCGAGGGAAAATGGAGTGAATCGAGTGAACAGCGCTAAGGGAACATGGTGTGAATCGAGTGAACAGTGCCGAGGGAACATGGTGCGAATCGAGTGAACAGAGCCGAGGGAACATGGAGTGAATCGAGTGAGCAGAGCCGAGGGAACATGGTGCGAATCGAGTGAGCAGTGCCGAGGGAACATGGTGTGAATCTAGTGAACAGTGCCGAGGGAACATGGTGTGAATCGACTGAACAGAGCCGAGGGAACATGGTGCGAATCGAGTGAACATTTCCAAGGGAACATGGAGTGAATCGAGTGAACAGCGCTAAGGGAACATGGTGTGAATCGAGTGAGCATAGATGAGGGAACATGGTGTGAATCGAGTGAACAGATCCGAGGGAACATGGAGTGAATCGAGTGAACAGATCCATCGGAACATGGAGTGAATCGAGTGAACAGATCCGAGGGAACATGGAGTGAATCGAGTGAACAGAGCCGAGGGAACATGGTGCGAATCGAGTGAACAGAGCCGAGGGAACATGGAGTGAATCGAATGAGCATAGATGAGGGAACACGGTGTGAATCGAGTGAACATAGATGAGGGAACATGGTGTGAATCGAGTTAACAGCGCCGAGGGAATATGGTGTGAATCGAGTGATCAGATCCGAGGGCACATGGTGTAAATCGAGTTAACAGCGCCGAGGGAACATGGTGTGAATCGAGTGATCAGATCCGAGGGCACATGGTGTAAATCGAGTGAACAGAGCCGAGGGAACATGGTGTGATTCGAGTGATCAGAGCCGAGGGAACATGGAGTGAATCGAGTGAACAGAGCCGAGGGAACATGGTGTGAATCGAGTGAATAGAGCCGAGGGAACATGGTGTGAATCGAGTGAATAGAGCCGAGGGAATATGGTGTGAATCGAATGAGCAGTGCCAAGGGAACATGGAGTGAATCGAGTGAACAGAGCCGAGGGAACATGGAGTGAATCGAGTGAACAGATCCGATGGACCATGTAGTGAATCGAGTGAACAGATCCGAGGGAACATGGAGTGAATCGAGTGAGCAGTGCTGAGGGAACGTGGTGTGAATCGAATGAACAGAGCCGAGGGAACGTGTTGCGAATTGAGTGAACAGAGCGAGGGAACAAGGAGTGAATCGACTGAACAGAGCCGAGGGAACATCGTGTGAATCGAGTGAACAGAGCCGAGGGAACACGGTGTGAATCGAATGAACAGTGCCGAGGGAATATGGAGTGAATCGAGTGAACAGAGCCGAGGGAACATGGTGTGAATCGAATGAATAGAGCCGAGGGAACATGGTGTGAATCGAATGAGCAGTGCCAAGGGAACATGGAGTGAATCGAGTGAACAGATCCGAGGGAACATGG
This sequence comes from Isurus oxyrinchus, assembly GCA_026770705.1. NCBI lineage: Eukaryota > Metazoa > Chordata > Chondrichthyes > Lamniformes > Lamnidae > Isurus > Isurus oxyrinchus. Next base: position 1,227,900 of record JANJGN010000080.1, read on the forward strand.
AGTGAATCGAGTGAACAGATCCGCGGGAACATGGAGTGAATCGAGGGAACAGATCCGAGGGAACATGGAGTGAATCGAGTGAACAGATCCGAGGGAACATGGAGTGAATCGAGTGAACAGATCCGAGGGAACATGGAGTGAATCGAGAGAACAGATCCGAGGGAACATGGAGTGAATCGAGTGAGCAGTGCTGAGGGAACGTGGTGTGAATCGAGTGAACAGAGCCGAGGGAACATGGTGCGAATCGAGTGAACAGAGCGAGGGAACATGGAGTGAATCGACTGAACAGAGCCGAGGGAACATGGTGTGAATCGAGTGAACAGAGCCGAGGGAACACGGTGTGAATCGAATGAACAGTGCCGAGGGAATATGGAGTGAATCGAGTGAACAGAGCCGAGGGAACATGGTGTGAATCGAATGAACAGAGCCGAGGGAACATGGTGTGAATCGAGTGAACAGAGCCGAGGGACCACGTTGTGAATCGAGTGAACAGAGCCGAGGGAACATGGAGTGAATCGAGTGAACAGAGCCGAGGTAACATGGAGTGAATCGAGTGAACAGATCCGAGGGAACATGGTGTGAATCGAGTGAACAGAGCCGAGGGCACATGGAGTGAATCGAGTGAGCATAGATGAGGGAACACGGTGTAAATCGAGTGACCATAGATGAGGGAACACGGTGTGCATCGAGTGAACAGTGCCGAAGGAACATGGTGTGAATCGACTGAACAGAGCTGAGGGAACATGGTGTGAATCGAGTGAACAGAGCCGAGGGAACATGGTGTGAATCGACTGAACAGAGCCGATGAACATGGTGTGAATCGAGTGAACAGTGCCGAGGGAACATGGAGTGAATCGAGTGAACAGAGCCGAGGGAACATTCGGTGAATCGAGTGAACAGATCCGATGGAACATGGAGTGAATCGAGTGAACAGATCCGAGGGAACATGGAGTGAATCGAGTGAACAGAGCCGACGGAACATGGTGCGAATCGAGTGAACGGAGCCGAGGGAACATGGAGTGAATCGAGTGACCAGAGCCGAGGGAACATGGTGTGAATCGAGTGAACAGAGCCGAGGGAACACGGTGTGAATCGAGTGAAAAGTGCCGAGGGAACATGGAGTGAATCGAGTGAACAGAGCCGAGGGAACATGGAGTGAATCGAGTGAACAGATCCGAGGGAACATGGAGTGAATCGAGTGAACAGAGCCGAGGGAACATGGTGTGAATCGAGTGAACAAAGCCAAGGGAACACGGTGTGAATCGAGTGAGCAGTGCCGAGGGAACATGGAGTGAATCGAGTGAACAGAGCCGAGGGAACATGGAGTGAATCGAGTGAACAGATCCCAGGGAACATGGAGTGAATCGAGTGAACAGATCCGAGGGAACATGGAGTGAATCAAGTGAACAGTGCCGAGGGAACATGGTGCGAATCGAGTGAACAGAGCCGAGGGAACATGGAGTGAATCGAGTGAACAGAGCCGAGGGAACATGGTGCGAATCGAGAGAACATATCCGAGGGAAAATGGAGTGAATCGAGTGAACAGCGCTAAGGGAACATGGTGTGAATCGAGTGAACAGTGCCGAGGGAACATGGTGCGAATCGAGTGAACAGAGCCGAGGGAACATGGAGTGAATCGAGTGAACAGAGCCGAGGGAACATGGTGCGAATCGAGTGAGCAGTGCCGAGGGAACATGGTGTGAATCGAGTGAACAGTGCCGAGGGAACATGGTGTGAATCGACTGAACAGAGCCGAGGGAACATGGTGCGAATCGAGTGAACATTTCCGAGGGAACATGGAGTGAATCGAGTGAACAGCGCTAAGGGAACATGGTGTGAATCGAGTGAGCATAGATGAGGGAACATGGTGTGAATCGAGTGAACAGAGCCGAGGGAACATGGAGTGAATCGAGTGATCAGTGCTGAGGAAACATGGTGTGAATCGAGTTAGCAGAGCCGAGGGAACATGGTCTGAATCGAGTGAACAGAGCCGAGGGAACATGCTTGAATCGAGTGAACAGAGCCGAGGGAACATGGTGTGAATCGAGTGAGCAGTGCCGAGGGATCATGGTGTGAATCGAGTGAACAGAGCCGAGGGAACATGGTGTGAATCGAGTGATCAGTGCCGAGGGAACATGTAGTGAATCGAGTGAACAGTGCCGAGGGAACATTCAGTGAATCGAGTGAACAGATCCGATGGAACATGAAGTGAATCGAGTCAACAGATCCGAGGGAACATGTTGTGAATCGAGTGAACAGAGCCAATGGGACAGGGAGTGAATCGAGTGAACAGAGCAGAGGGAACATGGAGTGAATAGAGTGAACAGAGCCGATGGGACATGGAGTGAATTGAGTGAACTGAGCCGCGGGAACATGGAGTGAATCGAGTGAACAGAGCCAAGGGAACATGGTGTGAATCGAGTGAACAGAGCTGAGGGAACATGGAGTGAATCGAGTGGACAGATCCGAGGGAACAAGGAGTGAATCGAGTGAACAGATCCGATGGAACATGGAGTGAATCGAGTGAACAGATCCGAGGGAACATGGTGTGAATCGAGTGAGCAGATCCGAGGGAACATGGAGTGAATCGAGTGAACAGAGCCGAGGGAACATGGTGTGAATCGAGTGAACAGATCTGAGGGAACATGGTGTGACTCGAGTGATCAGAGCCGAGGGAACATGGTGTGAATCGAGTGAACAGAGCCGAGGGAACACGGTGTGAATCGAGTGAACAGTGCCGAGGGAACATGGAGTGAATCGAGTGAACAGAGCCGTGGGAACATGGAGTGAATCGAGTGAACAGTGCCGAGGGAACATGGTGTGAATCGAGTGAACAGAGCCGAGGGTACATGGTGTGAATCGAGTGATCAGAGCCGAGGGAACATGGAGTGAATCGAGTGAACAGAGCCGAGGCAACATGGAGTGAATCGAGTGAACAGCACCGAGGGAACATGGAGTGAATCGAGTGAACGGAGCCGAGGGAACATGGAGTGAATCGAGTGAACAAAACCCAGGGAACATGGAGTGAATCGAATGAACAGATCCGAGGGAACATGGAGTGAATCGAGTGAACAGTGCCGAGGGAACATGGTGTGAATCGAGTGAACAGAGCCGAGGGAACATGGAGTGAATCGAGTGAACAGAGTCGAGGGAACATGGTGCGAATCGAGTGAGCAGTGCCGAGGGAACATGGTGTGAATCGAGTGAACAGAGCCGATGCAACATGGTGTGAATCGAGTGAGCAGTGCAGAGGGAACATGGTGCGAATCGAGTGAACATTTCCGAGGGAACATGGTGTGAATCGAGTGAACAGCGCTGAGGGGACATGGTGTGAATCGAATGAGCAGTGCCGAGGGAACATGGTGCGAATCGAGTGAACAGAGCCGAGGGAACATGGAGTGAATCGAGTGAGCAGTGCCGAGGGAACATGGAGTGAACCGAGTGAACAGAGCCGAGGGAACATGGTGCGAATCGAGTGAACAGAGCCGAGGGAACATGGAGTGAATCGAGAGAGCATAGATGAGGGAACACGGTGTGAATCGAGTGATCAGAGCCGAGGGAACATGGAGTGAATCGAGTGAACAGAGCCCAGGGAACTTGGTGTGAATCGAGTGAACAGAGCGGAGGGAACATGGTGTGAATCGAGTGATCAGAGCCGAGGGAACATGGTGTGAATCGAGTGAACAGAGCCGAGGGAACATGGTGTGAATCGAGTGAACAGTGCCGAGGGAACATGGAGTGAATCGAGTGAACAGAGCCGAGGGAACATTCGGTGAATCGAGTGAACAGATCCGATGGAACATGGAGTGAATCGAGTGAACAGATCCGAGGGAACATGGAGTGAATCGAGTGAACAGAGCCGACAGAACATGGTGCGAATCGAGTGAACGGAGCCGAGGGAACATGGAGTGAATCGAGTGACCAGAGCCGAGGGAACATGGAGTGAATCGAGTGAACAGAGCCGAGGGAACACGGTGTGAATCGAGTGAAAAGTGCCGAGGGAACATGGAGTGAATCGAGTGAACAGAGCCGAGGGAACATGGAGTGAATCGAGTGAACAGATCCGAGGGAACATGGAGTGAATCGAGTGAAGAGATCCGAGGGAACATGGAGTGAATCGAGTGAACAGAGCCGAGGGAACATGGTGCGAATCGAGTGAACAGAGCCGAGGGAACATGGTGCGAATTGAGTGAGCAGTGCCGAGGGAACATGGTGCGAATCGAGTGAGCAGAGCCGAGGAAACATGGTCTGAATCGAGTGAACAGAGCCGAGGGAACACGGTGTGTATCGAGTGAACAGAGCCGAGGGAACACGGTGTGAATCGAGTGAACAGTGCCGAGGGAACATGGAGTGAATCGAGTGAACAGAGCCGAGGGTACATGGAGTGAATCGAGTGAACAGTGCCGAGGGAACATGGAGTGAATCGAGTGAACAGATCCGAGGGAACATGGAGTGAATCGAGTGAACAGATCCGAGGGAACATGGATTGAATCGAGTGAACAGATCCGAGGGAACATGGAGTGAATCGAGTGAACTGAGCCGAGGGAACATGGTGCGAATTGAGTGAACAGAGCCGAGGGAACATGGAGTGAATCGAATGAGCATAGATGAGGGAACACGGTGTGAATCGAGTGAACATAGATGGGGGAACATGGTGTGAATCGAGTTAACAGCGCCGAGGGAACATGGTGTGAATCGAGTGATCAGAGCCGAGGGAACATGGTGTAAATCGAGTGAACAGATCCGAGGGAACATGGTGTGAATCGAGTGATCAGAGCCGAGGGAACATGGTGTGAATCGAGTGAACAGAGCCGAGGGAACATGGTGTGAATCGAGTGAGCAGTGCCAAGGGAACATGGAGTGAATCGAGTGAACAGAGCCGAGGGAACATGGAGTGAATCGAGTGAACAGATCCGATGGAACATGTTGTGAATCGAGGGAACAGATCCGAGGGAACATGGAGTGAATCGAGTGAACAGATCCGAGGGAACATGGAGTGAATCGAGTGAACAGATCCGAGGGAACATGGAGTGAATCGAGTGAACAGATCCGAGGGAACATGGAGTGAATCGAGGGAACAGATCCGAGGGAACATGGAGTGAATCGAGTGAACAGATCCGAGGGAACATGGAGTGAATCGAGTGAGCAGTGCTGAGGGAACGTGGTGTGAATCGAGTGAACAGAGCCGAGGGAACATGGTGCGAATCGAGTGAACAGAGCGAGGGAACATGGAGTGAATCGACTGAACAGAACCAAGGGAACATGGTGTGAATCGAGTGAACAGAGCCGAGGGAACACGGTGTGAATCGAATGAACAGTGCCGAGGGAATATGGAGTGAATCGAGTGAACAGAGCCGAGGGAACATGGAGTGAATCGAGTGAACAGAGCCGAGGGAACATGGTGTGAATCGAGTGTACAGAGCCGAGGGACCACGTTGTGAATCGAGTGAACAGAGCCGAGGGAACATGGAGTGAATTGAGTGAACAGAGCCGAGGCAACATGGAGTGAATCGAGTGAACAGATCCGAGGGAACATGGTGTGAATCGAGTGAACAGATCCGAGGGAACATGGAGTGAATCGAGTGAGCAATGCTAGGGGAACATGGTGTGAATCGAGTGAACAGTGCCGAGGGAACATGGAGTGAATCGAGTGAACAGAGCTGAGGGAACATGCAGTGAATCGAGTGATCAGTGCTGAGGGAACATGGTGTGAATCGAGTGAACAGTGCCGAGGCAACATGGTGCGAATCGAGTGAACAGAGGCGAGGGAACATGGTGTGAATCGAGTGAACAGAGGGGAGGGAACATGGTGTGAATCGAGTGAATAGAGCCGAGGGAACATGGTGTGAATCGAGTGAATAGTGCGGAGGGAACTTGGAGTGAATCGAGTGAACAGTGCCGAGGGAACATGGTGTGTATCGAGTGAACAGAGCCGAGGGAACATGGTGCGAATCGAGTGAACAGAGCCGAGGGAACATGGTGTGAATCGAGTGAGCAGTGCCGAGGGAACATGGTGCGAATCCAGTGAACAGTACCGAGGGAACATGGTACGAATCGAGTGAAAAGAGAAGAGGGTACTTGGTGTGAATCGAGTGAATATTGCCGAGGGAACATGGTACGAATCGAGTGAGCAGTGCTGAGGGAACATGGAGTGAATCGAGTGATCAGTGCTGTGGGAACATGGTGTGAATCGAGTGAAGAGAGCCGAGGGAACATGGAGTGAATCGAGTGAGCTGTGCCGAGGGAACATGGTGTCAATCGAGTGAATATTGCCGAGGGAACATGGTGCGAATCCAATGAACAGAGCCGAGGGAACATAGTGTGACTCGAGTGAGCAGTGCCGAGGGAACATGGTGCGAATCGAGTGAACAGAGGCGAGGGAACATGGTGTGAATCGAGTGAACAGTGGCGAGGGAACATGGTGTGAATCGAGTGAACAGAGGCGAGGGAACATGGTGTGAATCGAGTGAACAGTGCCGAGGCAACATGGTGCGAATCGAGTGAACAGAGCCGAGGGAACATGGTGTGAATCGAGTGAACAGAGGGGAGGGAACATGGTGTGAATCGAGTGAATAGAGCCGAGGGAACATGGCATGAATCGAGTGAATAGTGCCAAGGGAGCTTGGAGTGAATCGAGTGAGCAGTGCCGAGGGAACATGGTGTGAATCGAGTGAGCAGTGCCGAGGGAACATGGTGTGAATCGAGTGAACAGAGCCGAGGGAACATGGTGTGAATCGAGTGAGCAGTGCCAAGGGAACATGGAGTGAATCGAGTGAACAGAGCCGAGGGAACATGGAGTGAATCGAGTGAACAGATCCGATGGAACATGTTGTGAATCGAGAGAACAGATCCGAGGGAACATGGAGTGAATCGAGTGAACAGATCCGAGGGAACATGGAGTGAATCGAGTGAACAGATCCGAGGGAACATGGAGTGAATCGAGTGAACAGATCCGAGGGAACATGGAGTGAATCGAGGGAACAGATCCGAGGGAACATGGAGTGAATCGAGTGAACAGATCCGAGGGAACATGGAGTGAATCGAGTGAGCAGTGCTGAGGGAACGTGGTGTGAATCGAGTGAACAGAGCCGAGGGAACATGGTGCGAATCGAGTGAACAGAGCGAGGGAACATGGAGTGAATCGACTGAACAGAACCAAGGGAACATGGTCTGAATCGAGTGAACAGAGCCGAGGGAACACGGTGTGAATCGAATGAACAGTGCCGAGGGAATATGGAGTGAATCGAGTGAACAGAGCCGAGGGAACATGGAGTGAATCGAGTGAACAGAGCCGAGGGACCACGTTGTGAATCGAGTGAACAGAGCCGAGGGAACATGGAGTGAATTGAGTGAACAGAGCCGAGGCAACATGGAGTGAATCGAGTGAACAGATCCGAGGGAACATGGTGTGAATCGAGTGAACAGATCCGAGGGAACATGGAGTGAATCGAGTGAGCAATGCTAGGGGAACATGGTGTGAATCGAGTGAACAGTGCCGAGGGAACATGGAGTGAATCGAGTGAACAGAGCCGAGGGAACATGGTGTGAATCGAGTGAACAGAGCCGAGGGCAAATGGAGTGAATCGAGTGAGCATAGATGAGGGAACACGGTGTGAATCGAGTGACCATAGATGAGGGAACACGGTGTGAATCGAGTGAACAGCGCCGAGGGAACATGGTGTGAATCGACTCAACAGAGCTGAGGGAACATGGTGTGAATCGAGTGAACAGAGCCGAGGGAACATGGTGTGAATCGAGTGATCAGAGCCGAGGGAACATGGAGTGAATCGAGTGTACAGTGCCGAGGGAACATGGTCTGAATCGAGTGAACAGAGCCGAGGGAACATGGTGTGAATCGAGTGAACAGTGCCGAGGGAACATAGTGTGAATCGAGTGAATAGTCCCGAGGGAACTTGGTGCGAATCGAGTGAATAGTGCCGAGGGAAAATTGTGCGAATCGAGTGAATAGTGCTGAGGGAACATGGTGCGAATCGAGTGAACAGAGCCGAGGGAACATGGTGTGAATCGAGTGAGCAGTGCCGAGGGGACATGGTGCGAATCGAGTGAACAGTAGTGCCGAGTAAACATGGTGCGAATCGAGTGAACAGAGCTGAGGGAACATGGAGTGAATCGAGTGATCAGTGCTGAGGGAACATGGTGCGAATCGAGTGAACAGTAGTGCCGAGTCAACATGGTGCGAATCGAGTGAACAGAGCTGAGGGAACATGGAGTGAATCGAGTGAATAGTGCCGAGGGAACATGGTGTGAATCGAGTGAGCAGTGCCGAGGGAACATGGTGTGAATCGATTGAACAGTGCTGAGGGAATATGCTGTGAAATCAGTGAACAGAGCCGAGGGAACATAACGTGACTCGAGTGAGCAGTGCCGAGGGAACATGGTGCGAATCGAGTGAACAGAGGCGAGGGAACATGGTGTGAATCGAGTGAACAGAGGCGACGGAACATGGTGTGAATCGAGTGAACAGACCCGAGGGAACATGGTGTGAATCTAGTGAATAGTCCCGAGGGAACTTGCTGCGAATCGAGTGAATAGTGCCGAGGGAAAATGGTGCGAATCGAGTGAATAGTACCGAGGGAAAATGGTGCGATTCGAGTGAACAGAGCCGAGGGAACATGGTGTGAATCGAGTGAGCAGTGCCGAGGGAACATGGTGCGAATCGAGTGAACAGTAGTGCCGAGTCAACATGGTGCGAATCGAGTGAACAGAGCTGAGGGAACATGCAGTGAATCGAGTGATCAGTGCTGAGGGAACATGGTGTGAATCGAGTGAACAGTGCCGAGGCAACATGGTGCGAATCGAGTGAACAGAGGCGAGGGAACATGGTGTGAATCGAGTGAACAGAGGGGAGGGAACATGGTGTGAATCGAGTGAATAGAGCCGAGGGAACATGGTGTGAATTGAGTGAATAGTGCGGAGGGAACTTGGAGTGAATCGAGTGAACAGTGCCGAGGGAACATGGTGTGTATCGAGTGAACAGAGCCGAGGGAAAATGGTGCGAATCGAGTGAACAGAGCCGAGGGAACATGGTGTGAATCGAGTGAGCAGTGCCGAGGGAACATGGTGCGAATTCAGTGAACAGTACCGAGGGAACATGGTACGAATCGAGTGAAAAGAGAAGAGGGTACTTGGTGTGAATCGAGTGAATATTGCCGAGGGAACATGGTACGAATCGAGTGAGCAGTGCTGAGGGAACATGGAGTGAATCGAGTGATCAGTGCTGTGGGAACATGGTGTGAATCGAGTGAAGAGAGCCGAGGGAACATGGAGTGAATCGAGTGAGCTGTGCCGAGGGAACATGGTGTCAATCGAGTGAATATTGCCGAGGGAACATGGTGCGAATCCAATGAACAGAGCCGAGGGAACATAGTGTGACTCGAGTGAGCAGTGCCGAGGGAACATGGTGCGAATCGAGTGAACAGAGGCGAGGGAACATGGTGTGAATCGAGTGAACAGTGGCGAGGGAACATGGTGTGAATCGAGTGAACAGAGGCGAGGGAACATGGTGTGAATCGAGTGAACAGTGCCGAGGCAACATGGTGCGAATCGAGTGAATAGAGCCGAGGGAACATGGTGTGAATCGAGTGAATAGTGCCAAGGGAGCTTGGAGTGAATCGAGTGAGCAGTGCCGAGGGAACATGGTGTGAATCGAGCGAGCAGTGCCGAGGGAACATGGTGTGAATCGAATGAACAGTGCTGAGGGAACATGGTGTGAATGAGTGAACAGAGCCGAGGGAACATGGTGTGAATCGAGTGAACATAGCCGAGGGAACATGGTGTGAATCGAGTGAGCAGTGCCGAGGGAACATGGTGTGAATCGAATGAACAGAGCCGTGGGAACATGGTGTGAATCGAGTGAACAGTCCCGAGGGAACATGGTGTGAATCGAGTGAATATTGCCGAGGGAACATGGTGTGAATCGAGTGAACAGAGGGGAGGGAACATGGTGTGAATCGAGTGAAAAGAGCCGAGGGAACATGGCGTGAATCGAGTGAATAGTGCCGAGGGAGCTTGGAGTGAATCGAGTGAGCAGTGCCGAGGGAACATGGTGTGAATCGAGTGAACAGTGCCGAGGGAACATGGTGTTAATCGAGTGAACAGTGCTGAGGGAACATGGTGTGAATGAGTGAACAGAGCCGAGGGAACATGGTGCGAATCGAGTGAACATAGCCGAGGGAACATAGTGTGAATCGAGTGAGCAGTGCCGAGGGAACATGGTGTGAATCGAGTGAACAGAGCCGAGGGAACATGGTGTGAATCGAGTGAACAGTGCCGAGGGAACATGGTGTGAATCGAGTGAATATTGCCGAGGGAACATGGTGTGAATCGAGTGAACAGTGCCGAGGGAACATGGTGTGAATCGAGTGAACAGGGCCGAGGGAACATGGTGCGTATCGAGTGAACAGCGCCGAGGGAACATGGTGCGAATCGAGTTAAAAGTTTCGAGGTAACTTGGCGCGAATTGAGTGAGCATGGACGAGGGAACATGGTTCGAATCGAGTGAATATTGCCGAGGGAAAATGGTGTGAATCGAGTGAGCAGTGCCGAGGGAACATGGTGTGAATCGAGTGAGCAGTGCCGAGGGAACATGGAGTGAATCGAGTGAACAGAGCCGAGGGAACATAGCGTGAATCGAGTGAGCAGAGCCAAGGGAACATGGAGTGTGAATCGAGTGAACAGCGCCGACGAACATGGTGTGAATCGAGTGAACAGTTCCGAGGGAACATGCTGTGAATCGAGTGAACTGCGCCGAGGGAACATGGTGCGAATCGAGTGAACTGAGCAGAGGGAACAAGGTGTGAATCGAGTGAACAGAGCCGAGGGAACATGGTGTGAATCGAGTGAACAGAGCCGAGGGAACAAGGTGTGAATCGAGTGAACAGTGCCGAGGAAACATGCTGTGAATAGAGTGAGCAGAGCCGAGGGAACATGGTGTGAATCGAGTGAGCAGTGCCGAGGGAACATGGTGCGAATCGAGTGAACAGAGCCGAGGGAACATGGAGTGAATCGAGTGAGCATTGCCGAGGGAACATGGTGTGAATCGAGTGAACAGTTCCGAAGGAACATGGTGCGAATCGAGTGAACAGAACTGAGGGAACATGCTGTGAATCGAGTGAGCAGAGCCGAGGGAATAAGGTGTGAATCGAGTGAACATTTCCAAGTGAACATGGTGTGTATCGAGTGAACAGAGCCGAGGGAACATGGTGTGAATCGAGTGAACAGAGCCGAGGGAACATGGTGTGAATCGAGTGAACAGTGCCGAGGGAACATGGTGTGAATCGAGTGAACATTTCCGAGGGAACATGGTGTGAATCGAGTGAACAGAGCCGACGGAACATGGTGCGAATCGAGTGAGCAGTGCCGAGGGAACATGGTGCGAATTGAGTGAACAGAGCCGAGGAAACATGGTCTGAATCGAGTGAAGAGAGCCGAGGGAAAATGGTGTTTATCGAGTGAACAGAGCTGAGGGAACACGGTGTGAATCGAGTGAACAGTGCCGAGAGAACATGGAGTGAATCGAGTGAACAGTGCCGAGGGTACATGGAGTGAATCGAGTGAACAGTGCCGAGGGAACATGGAGTGAATCGAGTGAACAGATCCGAGGGAACATGGAGTGAAACGAGTGAACAGATCCGAGGGAACATGGAGTGAATCGAGTGAACAGATCCAAGGGAACATGGAGTGAATCGAGTGAACAGAGCCGAGGGAACATGGTGCGCATCGAGTAAACAGAGCCGAGGGAACATGGAGTGAATCGAATGAGCATAGATGAGGGAACACGGTGTGAATCGAGTGAACATAGATGAGGGAACATGGTGTGAATCGAGTGAACAGAGCCGAGGGAACATGGTGTGAATCGAGTGATCAGAGCCGAGGGAACATTGTGTAAAACGAGTGAACAGAGCCGAGGGAACATGGTGTGAATCGAGCGATCAGAGCCGAGGGAACATGGTGTAAATCGAGTGAACAGAGCCGAGGGAACATGGTGTGAATCGAGGGATCAGAGCCGAGGAAGCATGGTGTGAATCGAGTGAACAGAGCCGAGGGAACATGGTGTGAATCGAGTGAATAGAGCCGAGGGAACATGGTGTGAATCGAGTGAATAGAGCCGAGGGAACATGGTGTGAATCGAATGAGCAGTGCCAAGGGAACATGGAGTGAATCGAATGAACAGTGCCGAGGGAATATGGAGTGAATCGAGTGAACAGAGCCGAGGGAACACGGTGTGAATCGAATGAACAGTGCCGAGGGAATATGGAGTGAATCGAGTGAACAGAGCCGAGGGACCACGTTGTGAATCGAGTGAACAGAGTCAAGGGAAGGTGGTGTGAATCGAGTGAACAGAGTAGAGGGACCACGTTGTGAATCGAGTGAACAGAGCCGAGGGAACATGGAGTGAATCGAGTGAACAGAGCCGAGGCAAGATGGAGTGAATCGAGTGAACAGATCCGAGGGAACATGGAGTGAATCGAGTGAGCAATGCTAGGGGAACATGGTGTGAATCGAGTGAACAGAGCCGAGGGAACATGGTGTGAATCGAGTGAACAGAGCCGAGGGCACATGGAGTGAATCGAGTGAGCATAGATGAGGGAACACGGTGTGAATCGAGTGACCATAGATGAGGGAACACGGTGTGAATCGAGTGAACAGCGCCGAGGGAACATGGTGTGAATCGACTGAACAGAGCTGAGGGAACATGGTGTGAATCGAGTGAACAGAGCCGAGGGAACATGGTGTGAATCGACTGAACAAAGCCGAGTGAACATGGTGTGAATCGAGTGAACAGTGCCGAGGGAACATGGAGTGAATCGAGTGAACAGAGCCGAGGGAACATTCGGTGAATCGAGTGAACAGATCCGAGGGAACATGGAGTGAATCGAGTGAACAGATCCGAGGGAACATGGAGTGAATCGAGTGAACAGAGCCGAGGGAACATGGTGCGAATCGAGTGAACAGAGCCGAGGGAACATGGAGTGAATCGAGTGACCAGAGCCGAGGGAACATGTTGTGAATCGAGTGATCAGTGCCGAGGGAACATGGTGCGAATCGAGTGAGCATAGATGAGGGAACATGGTGTGAATCGAGTGAACGTAGACGAGGGAACATGGTGTGAATCGAGTGAACAGCGCCGAGGGAATATGGTGTGAATCAAGTGAACAGTTCCGAGGGAACAAGGACTGAATCGAGTGAACAGATCCGAGCGAACATGGAGTGAATCGAGTGAACAGATCCGAGGGAACATGGAGTGAATCGAGTGAACAGAGCCGAGGGAACATGGAGTGAATCGAGTGAGCATTGCCGAGGGAACATGGTGTAAATCGAGTGAACAGTTCCGAAGGAACATGGTGCGAATCGAGTGAACAGAACTGAGGGAACATGCTGTGAATCGAGTGAGCAGAGCCGAGGGAATAAGGTGTGAATCGAGTGAACATTTCCAAGTGAACATGGTGTGTATCGAGTGAACAGAGCCGAGGGAACATGGTGTGAATCGAGTGAACAGAGCCGAGGGAACATGGTGTGAATCGAGTGAACAGTGCCGAGGGAACATGGTGTGAATCGAGTGAACATTTCCGAGGGAACATGGTGTTAATCGAGTGAACAGAGCCGAGGGAACATGGAGTGATTTGAGTGAGCAGTGCCGAGGGAACATGGAGTGAATCGAGTGAACAGAGCCCGGGGAACATGGTGTGAATCGAGTGAACAGAGCCGACGGAACATGGTGTGAATCGAGTGAGCAGTTCCGAGGGAACATGGTGCGAATTGAGTGAACAGAGCCGAGGAAACATGGTCTGAATCGAGTGAAGAGAGCCGAGGGAAAATGGTGTTTATCGAGTGAACAGAGCCGAGGGAACACGGTGTGAATCGAGTGAACAGTGCCGAGAGAACATGGAGTGAATCGAGTGAACAGTGCCGAGGGTACATGGAGTGAATCGAGTGAACAGTGCCGAGGGAACATGGAGTGAATCGAGTGAACAGATCCGAGGGAACATGGAGTGAATCGAGTGAACAGATCCGAGGGAACATGGAGTGAATCGAGTGAACAGATCCAAGGGAACATGGAGTGAATCGAGTGAACAGAGCCGAGGGAACATGGTGCGCATCGAGTAAACAGAGCCGAGGGAACTTGGAGTGAATCGAATGAGCATAGATGAGGGAACACGGTGTGAATCGAGTGAACATAGATGAGGGAACATGGTGTGAATCGAGTGAACAGAGCCGAGGGAACATGGTGTGAATCGAGTGATCAGAGCCGAGGGAACATTGTGTAAAACGAGTGAACAGAGCCGAGGGAACATGGTGTGAATCGAGCGATCAGAGCCGAGGGAACATGGTGTAAATCGAGTGAACAGAGCCGAGGGAACATGGTGTGAATCGAGGGATCAGAGCCGAGGGAGCATGGTGTGAATCGAGTGAACAGAGCCGAGGGAACATGGTGTGAATCGAGTGAATAGAGCCGAGGGAACATGGTGTGAATCGAGTGAATAGAGCCGAGGGAACATGGTGTGAATCGAATGAGCAGTGCCAAGGGAACATGGAGTGAATCGAATGAACAGTGCCGAGGGAATATGGAGTGAATCGAGTGAACAGAGCCGAGGGAACACGGTGTGAATCGAATGAACAGTGCCGAGGGAATATGGAGTGAATCGAGTGAACAGAGCCGAGGGACCACATTGTGAATCGAGTGAACAGAGTCGAGGGAAGATGGTGTGAATCGAGTGAACAGAGCCGAGGGACCACGTTGTGAATCGAGTGAACAGAGCCGAGGGAACATGGAGTGAATCGAGTGAATAGAGCCGAGGCAAGATGGAGTGAATCGAGTGAACAGATCCGAGGGAACATGGTGTGAATCGAGTGAACAGATCCGAGGGAACATGGAGTGAATCGAGTGAGCAATGCTAGGGGAACATGGTGTGAATCGAGTGAACAGTGCCGAGGGAACATGGAGTGAATCGAGTGAACAGAGGCGAGGGAACATGGTGTGAATCGAGTGAACAGAGCCGAGGGCACATGGAGTGAATCGAGTGAGCATAGATGAGGGAACACGGTGTGAATCGAGTGACCATAGATGAGGGAACACGGTGTGAATCGAGTGAACAGCGCCGAGGGAACATGGTGTGAATCGACTGAACAGAGCTGAGGGAACATGGTGTGAATCGAGTGAACAGAGCCGAGGGAACATGGTTTGAATCGACTGAACAAAGCCGAGTGAACATGGTGTGAATCGAGTGAACAGTGCCGAGGGAACATGGAGTGAATCGAGTGAACAGTGCCGAGGGAACATTCGGTGATTCGAGTGAACAGATCCGAGGGAACATGGAGTGAATCGAGTGAACAGATCCGAGGGAACATGGAGTGAATCGAGTGAACAGAGCCGAGGGAACATGGTGCGAATCGAGTGAACAGAGCCGAGGGAACATGGAGTGAATCGAGTGACCAGAGCCGAGGGAACATGTTGTGAATCGAGTGATCAGTGCCGAGGGAACATGGTGCGAATCGAGTGA
This sequence comes from Isurus oxyrinchus, assembly GCA_026770705.1. Taxonomy (NCBI): domain Eukaryota; kingdom Metazoa; phylum Chordata; class Chondrichthyes; order Lamniformes; family Lamnidae; genus Isurus; species Isurus oxyrinchus. The sequence goes on from JANJGN010000080.1 coordinate 1,243,421, forward strand.
GCATAGATGAGGGAACATGGTGTGAATCGATTGAACGTAGACGAGGGAACATGGTGTGAATCGAGTGAACAGCGCCGAGGGAACATGGTGTGAATCAAGTGAACAGATCCGAGGGAACATGGACTGAATCGAGTGAACAGATCCGAGCGAACATGGAGTGAATCGAGTGAACAGATCCGAGGGAACATGGAGTGAATCGAGTGAACAAATCCGAGGGAACATGGTGTGAATCGAGTGAGCAGTGCCGAGGGAACATGGTGTGAATCGAGTGAACAGAGCTGAGGGAACATGGTGTGACTCGAGTGATCAGAGCCGAGCGAACATGGTGTGAATCGAGTGAAAAGAGCCGAGGGAACACGGTGTGAATCGAGTGAAAAGTGCTGAGGGAACATGGAGTGAATCGAGTGAACAGAGCGGAGGGAACATGGAGTGAATCGAGTGAACAGATCCGAGGGAACATGGAGTGAATCGAGTGAACAGAGCCGAGGGAACTTGGTGTGAATCGAGTGAACAAAGCCAAGGGAACACGGTGTGAATCGAGTGAGCAGTGCCGAGGGAACACGGAGTGAATCGAGTGAACAGAGCCGAGGGAACATGGAGTGAATCGAGTGAACAGATCCCAGGGAACATGGAGTGAATCGAGTGAACAGATCCGAGGGAACATGGAGTGAATCGAGTGAACAGTGCCGAGGGAACATGGTGCGAATCGAGTGAACAGAGCCGAGGGAACATGCAGTGAATCGAGTGAACAGAGACGAGGGAACATGGTGCGAATCGAGTGAACATTTCCGAGGGAACATGGAGTGAATCGAGTGATCAGTGCCGAGGAAACATGGTGTGAATCGAGTTAGCAGAGCCGAGGGAACATGGTCTGAATCGAGTGAACAGAGCCGAGGGAACATGCTTGAATCGAGTGAACAGAGCCGAGGGAACATGGTGTGAATCGAGTGAGCAGTGCCGAGGGATCATGTTGTGAATCGAGTGAACAGAGCCGAGGGAACATGGTGTGAATCGAGTGATCAGAGCCGAGGGAACATGTAGTGAATCGAGTGAACAGTGCCGAGGGAACATTCAGTGAATCGAGTGAACAGATCCGATGGAACATGAAGTGAATCGAGTCAACAGATCCGAGGGAACATGTTGTGAATCGAGTGAACAGAGCCAATGGGACATGGAGTGAATCGAGTGAACAGAGCAGAGGGAACATGGAGTGAATAGAGTGAACAGAGCCGATGGGACATGGAGTGAATTGAGTGAACTGAGCCGCGGGAACATGGAGTGAATCGAGTGAACAGAGCCAAGGGAACATGGTGTGAATCGAGTGAACAGAGCTGAGGGAACATGGAGTGAATCGAGTGGACAGATCCGAGGGAACAAGGAGTGAATCGAGTGAACAGATCCGAGGGAACATGGAGTGAATCGAGTGAACAGATCCGAGGGAACATGGTGTGAATCGAGTGAGCAGATCCGAGGGAACATGGAGTGAATCGAGTGAACAGAGCCGAGGGAACATGGTGTGAATCGAGTGAACAGATCTGAGGGAACATGGTGTGACTCGAGTGATCAGAGCCGAGGGAACATGGTGTGAATCGAGTGAACAGAGCCGAGGGAACACGGTGTGAATCGAATGAACAGTGCCGAGGGATCATGGAGTGAATCGAGTGAACAGAGCCGTGGGAACATGGAGTGAATCGAGTGAACAGTGCCGAGGGAACATGGTGTGAATCCAGTGAACAGAACCGAGGGTACATGGTGTGAATCGAGTGATCAGAGCCGAGGGAACATGGAGTGAATCGAGTGAACAGAGCCGAGGCAACATGGAGTGAATCGAGTGAACAGCACCGAGGGAACATGGAGTGAATCGAGTGAACGGAGCCGAGGGAACATGGAGTGAATCGAGTGAACAAAACCCAGGGAACATGGAGTGAATCGAATGAACAGATCCGAGGGAACATGGAGTGAATCGAGTGAACAGTGCCGAGGGAACATGGTGTGAATCGAGTGAACAGAGCCGAGGGAACATGGAGTGAATCGAGTGAACAGAGTCGAGGGAACATGGTGCGAATCGAGTGAGCAGTGCCGAGGGAACATGGAGTGAATCGAGTGAACAGAGCCGATGCAACATGGTGTGAATCGAGTGAGCAGTGCAGAGGGAACATGGTGCGAATCGAGTGAACATTTCCGAGGGAACATGGTGTGAATCGAGTGAACAGCGCTGAGGGGACATGGTGTGAATCGAATGAGCAGTGCCGAGGGAACATGGTGCGAATCGAGTGAACAGAGCCGAGGGAACATGGAGTGAATCGAGTGAGCAGTGCCGAGGGAACATGGAGTGAACCGAGTGAACAGAGCCGAGGGAACATGGTCCGAATCGAGTGAACAGAGCCGAGGGAACATGGAGTGAATCGAGTGAGCATAGATGAGGGAACACGGTGTGAATCGAGTGATCAGAGCCGAGGGAACATGGAGTGAATCGAGTGAACAGAGCCCAGGGAACTTGGTGTGAATCGAGTGAACAGAGCGGAGGGAACATGGTGTGAATCGAGTGATCAGAGCCGAGGGAACATGGTGTGAATCGAGTGAACAGAGCCGAGGGAACATGGTGTGAATCGAGTGAACAGTGCCGAGGGAACATGGAGTGAATCGAGTGAACAGAGCCGAGGGAACATTCGGTGAATCGAGTGAACAGATCCGATGGAACATGGAGTGAATCGAGTGAACAGATCCGAGGGAACATGGAGTGAATCGAGTGAACAGAGCCGACAGAACATGTTGCGAATCGAGTGAACGGAGCCGAGGGAACATGGAGTGAATCGAGTGACCAGAGCCGAGGGAACATGGAGTGAATCGAGTGAACAGAGCCGAGGGAACACGGTGTGAATCGAGTGAAAAGTGCCGAGGGAACATGGAGTGAATCGAGTGAACAGAGCCGAGGGAACATGGAGTGAATCGAGTGAACAGATCCGAGGGAACATGGAGTGAATCGAGTGAAGAGATCCGAGGGAACATGGAGTGAATCGAGTGAACAGAGCCGAGGGAACATGGTGCGAATCGAGTGAACAGAGCCGAGGGAACATGGTGCGAATCGAGTGAGCAGTGCCGAGGGAACATGGTGCGAATCGAGTGAGCAGAGCCGAGGAAACATGGTCTGAATCGAGTGAACAGAGCCGAGGTAACATGGTGTGTATCGAGTGAACAGAGCCGAGGGAACACGGTGTGAATCGAGTGAACAGAGCCGAGGGAACATGGTGCGAATTGAGTGAACAGAGCCGAGGGAAAAAGGAGTGAATCGAATGAGCATAGATGAGGGAACACGGTGTGAATCGAGTGAACATAGATGAGGGAACATGGTGTGAATCGAGTGAACAGCGCCGAGGGAACATGGTGTGAATCGAGTGATCAGAGCCGAGGGAACATGGTGTAAATCGAGTGAACAGATCCGAGGGAACATGGTGTGAATCGAGTGATCAGAGCCGAGGGAACATGGTGTGAATCGAGTGAACAGAGCCGAGGGAACATGGTGTGAATCGAGTGAGCAGTGCCAAGGGAACATGGAGTGAATCGAGTGAACAGAGCCGAGGGAACATGGAGTGAATCGAGTGAACAGATCCGATGGAACATGTTGTGAATCGAGGGAACAGATCCGAGGGAACATGGAGTGAATCGAGTGAACAGATCCGAGGGAACATGGAGTGAATTGAGTGAACAGATCCGAGGGAACATGGAGTGAATCGAGTGAACAGATCCGAGGGAACATGGAGTGAATCGAGGGAACAGATCCGAGGGAACATGGAGTGAATCGAGTGAACGGATCCGAGGGAACATGGAGTGAATCGAGTGAGCAGTTCTGAGGGAACGTGGTGTGAATCGAGTGAACAGAGCCGAGGGAACATGGTGCGAATCGAGTGAACAGAGCGAGGGAACATGGAGTGAATCGACTGAACAGAACCAAGGGAACATGGTGTGAATCGAGTGAACAGAGCCGAGGGAACACGGTGTGAATCGAATGAACAGTGCCGAGGGAATATGGAGTGAATCGAGTGAACAGAGCCGAGGGAACATGGAGTGAATCGAGTGAACAGAGCCGAGGGAACATGGTGTGAATCGAGTGAACAGAGCCGAGGGACCACGTTGTGAATCGAGTGAACAGAGCCGAGGGAACATGGAGTGAATTGAGTGAACAGAGCCGAGGCAACATGGAGTGAATCGAGTGAACAGATCCGAGGGAACATGGTGTGAATCGAGTGAACAGATCCGAGGGAACATGGAGTGAATCGAGTGAGCAATGCTAGGGGAACATGGTGTGAATCGAGTGAACAGTGCCGAGGGAACATGGAGTGAATCGAGTGAACAGAGCCGAGGGAACATGGTGTGAATCGAGTGAACAGAGCCGAGGGCAAATGGAGTGAATCGAGTGAGCATAGATGAGGGAACACGGTGTGAATCGAGTGACCATAGATGAGGGAACACGGTGTGAATCGAGTGAACAGCGCCGAGGGAACATGGTGTGAATCGACTGAAAAGAGCTGAGGGAACATGGTGTGAATCGAGTGAACAGAGCCGAGGGAACATGGTGTGAATCGAGTGATCAGAGCCGAGGGAACATGGAGTGAATCGAGTGTACAGTGCCGAGGGAACATGGTCTGAATCGAGTGAACAGAGCCGAGGGAACATGGTGTGAATCGAGTGAACAGTGCCGAGGGAACATAGTGTGAATCGAGTGAATAGTCCCGAGGGAACTTGGTGCGAATCGAGTGAATAGTGCCGAGGGAAAATGGTGCGAATCGAGTGAATAGTGCTGAGGGAACATGGTGCGAATCGAGTGAACAGAGCCGAGGGAACATGGTGTGAATCGAGTGAGCAGTGCCGAGGGGACATGGTGCGAATCGAGTGAACAGTAGTGACGAGTAAACATGGTGCGAATCGAGTGAACAGAGCTGAGGGAACATGGAGTGAATCGAGTGATCAGTGCTGAGGGAACATGGTGCGAATCGAGTGAACAGTAGTGCCGAGTCAACATGGTGCGAATCGAGTGAACAGAGCTGAGTGAACATGGAGTGAATCGAGTGAATAGTGCCGAGGGAACATGGTGTGAATCGAGTGAGCAGTGCCGAGGGAACATGGTGTGAATCGATTGAACAGTGCTGAGGGAATATGCTGTGAAATCAGTGAACAGTGCCGAGGGAACATGGTGTGAATCGAGTGAACAGAGCCGAGGGAACATAATGTGACTCGAGTGAGCAGTGCCGAGGGAACATGGTGCGAATCGAGTGAACAGAGGCGAGGGAACATGGTGTGAATCGAGTGAACAGAGGCGACGGAACATGGTGTGAATCGAGTGAACAGACCCGAGGGAACATGGTGTGAATCTAGTGAATAGTCCCGAGTGTACTTGCTGCGAATCGAGTGAATAGTGCCGAGGGAAAATGGTGCGAATCGAGTGAATAGTGCCGAGGGAACATGGTGCGATTCGAGTGAACAGAGCCGAGGGAACATGGTGTGAATCGAGTGAGCAGTGCCGAGGGAACATGGTGCGAATCGAGTGAACAGAGCTGAGGGAACATGGAGTGAATCGAGTGATCAGTGCTGAGGGAACATGGTGTGAATCGAGTGAAAAGTGCCGAGGCAACATGGTGCGAATCGAGTGAACAGAGGCGAGGGAACATGGTGTGAATGGAGTGAACAGAGGGGAGGGAACATGGTGTGAATCGAGTGAATAGAGCCGAGGGAACATGGTGTGAATCGAGTGAATAGTGCGGAGGGAACTTGGAGTGAATCGAGTGAACAGTGCCGAGGGAACATGGTGTGTATCGAGTGAACAGAGCCGAGGGAACATGGTGCGAATCGAGTGAACAGAGCCGAGGGAACATGGTGTGAATCGAGTGAGCAGTGCCGAGGGAACATGGTGCGAATTGAGTGAACAGTACCGAGGGAACATGGTACGAATCGAGTGAAAAGAGAAGAGGGTACTTGGTGTGAATCGAGTGAATATTGCCGAGGGAACATGGTACGAATCGAGTGAGCAGTGCTGAGGGAACATGGAGTGAATCGAGTGATCAGTGCTGTGGGAACATGGTGTGAATCGAGTGAAGAGAGCCGAGGGAACATGGAGTGAATCGAGTGAGCTGTGCCGAGGGAACATGGTGTCAATCGAGTGAATATTGCCGAGGGAACATGGTGCGAATCCAATGAACAGAGCCGAGGGAACATAGTGTGACTCGAGTGAGCAGTGCCGAGGGAACATGGTGCGAATCGAGTGAACAGAGGCGAGGGAACATGGTGTGAATTGAGTGAACAGTGGCGAGGGAACATGGTGTGAATCGAGTGAACAGAGGCGAGGGAACATGGTGTGAATCGACTGAACAGTGCCGAGGCAACATGGTGCGAATCGAGTGAACAGAGGCGAGGGAACATGGTGTGAATCGAGTGAACAGAGGGGAGGGAACATGGTGTGAATCGAGTGAATAGAGCCGAGGGAACATGGCGTGAATCGAGTGAATAGTGCCAAGGGAGCTTGGAGTGAATCGAGTGAGCAGTGCCGAGGGAACATGGTGTGAATCGAGTGAGCAGTGCCGAGGGAACATGGTCTGAATCGAATGAACAGTGCTGAGGGAACATGGTGTGAATGAGTGAACAGAGCCGAGGGAACATGGTGTGAATCGAGTGAACATAGCCGAGGGAACATAGTGTGAATCGAGTGAGCAGTGCCGAGGGAACATGGTGTGAATCGAGTGAACAGAGCCGAGGGAACATGGTGTGAATCGAGTGAACAGTGCCGAGGGAACATGGTGTGAATCGAGTGAATATTGCCGAGGGAACATGGTGTGAATCGAGTGAACAGAGGGGAGGGAACATGGTGTGAATCGAGTGAAAAGAGCCGAGGGAACATGGCGTGAATCGAGTGAATAGTGCCGAGGGAGCTTGGAGTGAATCGAGTGAGCAGTGCCGAGGGAACATGGTGTGAATCGAGTGAACAGTGCCGAGGGAACATGGTGTGAATCGAGTGAACAGTGCTGAGGGAACATGGTGTGAATGAGTGAACAGAGCCGAGGGAACATGGTGTGAATCGAGTGAACATAGCCGAGGGAACATAGTGTGAATCGAGTGAGCAGTGCCGAGGGAACATGGTGTGAATCGAGTGAACAGAGCCGAGGGAACATGGTGTGAATCGAGTGAACAGTGCCGAGGGAACATGGTGTGAATCGAGTGAATATTGCCAAGGGAACATGGTGTGAATCGAGTGAACAGTGCCGAGGGAACATGGTGTGAATCGAGTGAACAGGGCCGAGGGAACATGGTGCGTATCGAGTGAGCAGCGCCGAGAGAACATGGTGCGAATCGAGTTAAAAGTTTCGAGGTAACTTGGCGCGAATTGAGTGAGCATGGACGAGGGAACATGGTTCGTATCGAGTGAATATTGCCGAGGGAAAATGGTGTGAATCGAGTGAGCAGATCCGAGGGAACATGGAGTGAATCGAGTGAACAGAGCCGAGGGAACATGGTGTGAATCGAGTGAACAGATCTGAGGGAACATGGTGTGACTCGAGTGATCAGAGCCGAGGGAACATGGTGTGAATCGAGTGAACAGAGCCGAGGGAACACGGTGTGAATCGAGTGAACAGCACCGAGGGAACATGGAGTGAATCGAGTGAACGGAGCCGAGGGAACATGGAGTGAATCGAGTGAACAAAACCCAGGGAACATGGAGTGAATCGAATGAACAGATCCGAGGGAACATGGAGTGAATCGAGTGAACAGTGCCGAGGGAACATGGTGTGAATCGAGTGAACAGAGCCGAGGGAACATGGAGTGAATCGAGTGAACAGAGTCGAGGGAACATGGTGCGAATCGAGTGAGCAGTGCCGAGGGAACATGGAGTGAATCGAGTGAACAGAGCCGATGCAACATGGTGTGAATCGAGTGAGCAGTGCAGAGGGAACATGGTGCGAATCGAGTGAACATTTCCGAGGGAACATGGTGTGAATCGAGTGAACAGCGCTGAGGGGACATGGTGTGAATCGAATGAGCAGTGCCGAGGGAACATGGTGCGAATCGAGTGAACAGAGCCGAGGGAACATGGAGTGAATCGAGTGAGCAGTGCCGAGGGAACATGGAGTGAACCGAGTGAACAGAGCCGAGGGAACATGGTGCGAATCGAGTGAACAGAGCCGAGGGAACATGGAGTGAATCGAGTGAGCATAGATGAGGGAACACGGTGTGAATCGAGTGATCAGAGCCGAGGGAACATGGAGTGAATCGAGTGAACAGAGCCCAGGGAGCTTGGTGTGAATCGAGTGAACAGAGCGGAGGGAACATGGTGTGAATCGAGTGATCAGAGCCGAGGGAACATGGTGTGAATCGAGTGAACAGAGCCGAGGGAACATGGTGTGAATCGAGTGAACAGTGCCGAGGGAACATGGAGTGAATCGAGTGAACAGAGCCGAGGGAACATTCGGTGAATCGAGTGAACAGATCCGATGGAACATGGAGTGAATCGAGTGAACAGATCCGAGGGAACATGGAGTGAATCGAGTGAACAGAGCCGACAGAACATGTTGCGAATCGAGTGAACGGAGCCGAGGGAACATGGAGTGAATCGAGTGACCAGAGCCGAGGGAACATGGAGTGAATCGAGTGAACAGAGCCGAGGGAACACGGTGTGAATCGAGTGAAAAGTGCCGAGGGAACATGGAGTGAATCGAGTGAACAGAGCCGAGGGAACATGGAGTGAATCGAGTGAACAGATCCGAGGGAACATGGAGTGAATCGAGTGAAGAGATCCGAGGCAACATGGAGTGAATCGAGTGAACAGAGCCGAGGGAACATGGTGCGAATCGAGTGAACAGAGCCGAGGGAACATGGTGCGAATCGAGTGAGCAGTGCCGAGGGAACATGGTGCGAATCGAGTGAGCAGAGCCGAGGAAACATGGTCTGAATCGAGTGAACAGAGCCGAGGTAACATGGTGTGTATCGAGTGAACAGAGCCGAGGGAACACGGTGTGAATCGAGTGAACAGAGCCGAGGGAACATGGTGCGAATTGAGTGAACAGAGCCGAGGGAACATGGAGTGAATCGAATGAGCATAGATGAGGGAACACGGTGTGAATCGAGTGAACATAGATGAGGGAACATGGTGTGAATCGAGTGAACAGCGCCGAGGGAACATGGTGTGAATCGAGTGATCAGAGCCGAGGGAACATGGTGTAAATCGAGTGAACAGATCCGAGGGAACATGGTGTGAATCGAGAGATCAGAGCCGAGGGAACATGGTGTGAATCGAGTGAACAGAGCCGAGGGAACATGGTGTGAATCGAGTGAGCAGTGCCAAGGGAACATGGAGTGAATCGAGTGAACAGAGCCGAGGGAACATGGAGTGAATCGAGTGAACAGATCCGATGGAACATGTTGCGAATCGAGTGAACAGTAGTGCCGAGTCAACATGGTGCGAATCGAGTGAACAGAGCTGAGTGAACATGGAGTGAATCGAGTGAATAGTGCCGAGGGAACATGGTGTGAATCGAGTGAGCAGTGCCGAGGGAACATGGTGTGAATCGATTGAACAGTGCTGAGGGAATATGCTGTGAAATCAGTGAACAGTGCCGAGGGAACATGGTGTGAATCGAGTGAACAGAGCCGAGGGAACATAATGTGACTCGAGTGAGCAGTGCCGAGGGAACATGGTGCGAATCGAGTGAACAGAGGCGAGGGAACATGGTGTGAATCGAGTGAACAGAGGCGACGGAACATGGTGTGAATCGAGTGAACAGACCCGAGGGAACATGGTGTGAATCTAGTGAATAGTCCCGAGTGTACTTGCTGCGAATCGAGTGAATAGTGCCGAGGGAAAATGGTGCGAATCGAGTGAATAGTGCCGAGGGAACATGGTGCGATTCGAGTGAACAGAGCCGAGGGAACATGGTGTGAATCGAGTGAGCAGTGCCGAGGGAACATGGTGCGAATCGAGTGAACAGAGCTGAGGGAACATGGAGTGAATCGAGTGATCAGTGCTGAGGGAACATGGTGTGAATCGAGTGAAAAGTGCCGAGGCAACATGGTGCGAATCGAGTGAACAGAGGCGAGGGAACATGGTGTGAATGGAGTGAACAGAGGGGAGGGAACATGGTGTGAATCGAGTGAATAGAGCCGAGGGAACATGGTGTGAATCGAGTGAATAGTGCGGAGGGAACTTGGAGTGAATCGAGTGAACAGTGCCGAGGGAACATGGTGTGTATCGAGTGAACAGAGCCGAGGGAACATGGTGCGAATCGAGTGAACAGAGCCGAGGGAACATGGTGTGAATCGAGTGAGCAGTGCCGAGGGAACATGGTGCGAATTGAGTGAACAGTACCGAGGGAACATGGTACGAATCGAGTGAAAAGAGAAGAGGGTACTTGGTGTGAATCGAGTGAATATTGCCGAGGGAACATGGTACGAATCGAGTGAGCAGTGCTGAGGGAACATGGAGTGAATCGAGTGATCAGTGCTGTGGGAACATGGTGTGAATCGAGTGAAGAGAGCCGAGGGAACATGGAGTGAATCGAGTGAGCTGTGCCGAGGGAACATGGTGTCAATCGAGTGAATATTGCCGAGGGAACATGGTGCGAATCCAATGAACAGAGCCGAGGGAACATAGTGTGACTCGAGTGAGCAGTGCCGAGGGAACATGGTGCGAATCGAGTGAACAGAGGCGAGGGAACATGGTGTGAATTGAGTGAACAGTGGCGAGGGAACATGGTGTGAATCGAGTGAACAGAGGCGAGGGAACATGGTGTGAATCGACTGAACAGTGCCGAGGCAACATGGTGCGAATCGAGTGAACAGAGGCGAGGGAACATGGTGTGAATCGAGTGAACAGAGGGGAGGGAACATGGTGTGAATCGAGTGAATAGAGCCGAGGGAACATGGCGTGAATCGAGTGAATAGTGCCAAGGGAGCTTGGAGTGAATCGAGTGAGCAGTGCCGAGGGAACATGGTGTGAATCGAGTGAGCAGTGCCGAGGGAACATGGTCTGAATCGAATGAACAGTGCTGAGGGAACATGGTGTGAATGAGTGAACAGAGCCGAGGGAACATGGTGTGAATCGAGTGAACATAGCCGAGGGAACATAGTGTGAATCGAGTGAGCAGTGCCGAGGGAACATGGTGTGAATCGAGTGAACAGAGCCGAGGGAACATGGTGTGAATCGAGTGAACAGTGCCGAGGGAACATGGTGTGAATCGAGTGAATATTGCCGAGGGAACATGGTGTGAATCGAGTGAACAGAGGGGAGGGAACATGGTGTGAATCGAGTGAAAAGAGCCGAGGGAACATGGCGTGAATCGAGTGAATAGTGCCGAGGGAGCTTGGAGTGAATCGAGTGAGCAGTGCCGAGGGAACATGGTGTGAATCGAGTGAACAGTGCCGAGGGAACATGGTGTGAATCGAGTGAACAGTGCTGAGGGAACATGGTGTGAATGAGTGAACAGAGCCGAGGGAACATGGTGTGAATCGAGTGAACATAGCCGAGGGAACATAGTGTGAATCGAGTGAGCAGTGCCGAGGGAACATGGTGTGAATCGAGTGAACAGAGCCGAGGGAACATGGTGTGAATCGAGTGAACAGTGCCGAGGGAACATGGTGTGAATCGAGTGAATATTGCCAAGGGAACATGGTGTGAATCGAGTGAACAGTGCCGAGGGAACATGGTGTGAATCGAGTGAACAGGGCCGAGGGAACATGGTGCGTATCGAGTGAGCAGCGCCGAGAGAACATGGTGCGAATCGAGTTAAAAGTTTCGAGGTAACTTGGCGCGAATTGAGTGAGCATGGACGAGGGAACATGGTTCGTATCGAGTGAATATTGCCGAGGGAAAATGGTGTGAATCGAGTGAGCAGATCCGAGGGAACATGGAGTGAATCGAGTGAACAGAGCCGAGGGAACATGGTGTGAATCGAGTGAACAGATCTGAGGGAACATGGTGTGACTCGAGTGATCAGAGCCGAGGGAACATGGTGTGAATCGAGTGAACAGAGCCGAGGGAACACGGTGTGAATCGAGTGAACAGCACCGAGGGAACATGGAGTGAATCGAGTGAACGGAGCCGAGGGAACATGGAGTGAATCGAGTGAACAAAACCCAGGGAACATGGAGTGAATCGAATGAACAGATCCGAGGGAACATGGAGTGAATCGAGTGAACAGTGCCGAGGGAACATGGTGTGAATCGAGTGAACAGAGCCGAGGGAACATGGAGTGAATCGAGTGAACAGAGTCGAGGGAACATGGTGCGAATCGAGTGAGCAGTGCCGAGGGAACATGGAGTGAATCGAGTGAACAGAGCCGATGCAACATGGTGTGAATCGAGTGAGCAGTGCAGAGGGAACATGGTGCGAATCGAGTGAACATTTCCGAGGGAACATGGTGTGAATCGAGTGAACAGCGCTGAGGGGACATGGTGTGAATCGAATGAGCAGTGCCGAGGGAACATGGTGCGAATCGAGTGAACAGAGCCGAGGGAACATGGAGTGAATCGAGTGAGCAGTGCCGAGGGAACATGGAGTGAACCGAGTGAACAGAGCCGAGGGAACATGGTGCGAATCGAGTGAACAGAGCCGAGGGAACATGGAGTGAATCGAGTGAGCATAGATGAGGGAACACGGTGTGAATCGAGTGATCAGAGCCGAGGGAACATGGAGTGAATCGAGTGAACAGAGCCCAGGGAGCTTGGTGTGAATCGAGTGAACAGAGCGGAGGGAACATGGTGTGAATCGAGTGATCAGAGCCGAGGGAACATGGTGTGAATCGAGTGAACAGAGCCGAGGGAACATGGTGTGAATCGAGTGAACAGTGCCGAGGGAACATGGAGTGAATCGAGTGAACAGAGCCGAGGGAACATTCGGTGAATCGAGTGAACAGATCCGATGGAACATGGAGTGAATCGAGTGAACAGATCCGAGGGAACATGGAGTGAATCGAGTGAACAGAGCCGACAGAACATGTTGCGAATCGAGTGAACGGAGCCGAGGGAACATGGAGTGAATCGAGTGACCAGAGCCGAGGGAACATGGAGTGAATCGAGTGAACAGAGCCGAGGGAACACGGTGTGAATCGAGTGAAAAGTGCCGAGGGAACATGGAGTGAATCGAGTGAACAGAGCCGAGGGAACATGGAGTGAATCGAGTGAACAGATCCGAGGGAACATGGAGTGAATCGAGTGAAGAGATCCGAGGCAACATGGAGTGAATCGAGTGAACAGAGCCGAGGGAACATGGTGCGAATCGAGTGAACAGAGCCGAGGGAACATGGTGCGAATCGAGTGAGCAGTGCCGAGGGAACATGGTGCGAATCGAGTGAGCAGAGCCGAGGAAACATGGTCTGAATCGAGTGAACAGAGCCGAGGTAACATGGTGTGTATCGAGTGAACAGAGCCGAGGGAACACGGTGTGAATCGAGTGAACAGAGCCGAGGGAACATGGTGCGAATTGAGTGAACAGAGCCGAGGGAACATGGAGTGAATCGAATGAGCATAGATGAGGGAACACGGTGTGAATCGAGTGAACATAGATGAGGGAACATGGTGTGAATCGAGTGAACAGCGCCGAGGGAACATGGTGTGAATCGAGTGATCAGAGCCGAGGGAACATGGTGTAAATCGAGTGAACAGATCCGAGGGAACATGGTGTGAATCGAGAGATCAGAGCCGAGGGAACATGGTGTGAATCGAGTGAACAGAGCCGAGGGAACATGGTGTGAATCGAGTGAGCAGTGCCAAGGGAACATGGAGTGAATCGAGTGAACAGAGCCGAGGGAACATGGAGTGAATCGAGTGAACAGATCCGATGGAACATGTTGTGAATCGAGGGAACAGATCCGAGGGAACATGGAGTGAATCGAGTGAACAGATCCGAGGGAACATGGAGTGAATCGAGTGAACAGATCCGAGGGAACATGGAGTGAATCGAGTGAACAGATCCGAGGGAACATGGAGTGAATCGAGGGAACAGATCCGAGGGAACATGGAATGAATCGAGTGAACAGATCCGAGGGAACATGGAGTGAATCGAGTGAGCAGTGCTGAGGGAACGTGGTGTGAATCGAGTGAACAGAGCCGAGGGAACATGGTGCGAATCGAGTGAACAGAGCGAGGGAACATGGAGTGAATCGACTGAACAGAACCAAGGGAACATGGTGTGAATCGAGTGAACAGAGCCGAGGGAACACGGTGTGAATCGAATGAACAGTGCCGAGGGAATATGGAGTGAATCGAGTGAACAGAGCCGAGGGAACATGGAGTGAATCGAGTGAACAGAGCCGAGGGGACATGGTGTGAATCGAGTGAACAGAGCCGAGGGACCACGTTGTGAATCGAGTGAACAGAGCCGAGGGAACATGGAGTGAATTGAGTGAACAGAGCCGAGGCAACATGGAGTGAATCGAGTGAACAGATCCGAGGGAACATGGTGTGAATCGAGTGAACAGATCCGAGGGAACATGGAGTGAATCGAGTGAGCAATGCTAGGGGAACATGGTGTGAATCGAGTGAACAGTGCCGAGGGAACATGGAGTGAATCGAGTGAACAGAGCCGAGGGAACATGGTGTGAATCGAGTGAACAGAGCCGAGGGCAAATGGAGTGAATCGAGTGAGCATAGATGAGGGAACACGGTGTGAATCGAGTGACCATAGATGAGGGAACACGGTGTGAATCGAGTGAACAGCGCCGAGGGAACATGGTGTGAATCGACTGAAAAGAGCTGAGGGAACATGGTGTGAATCGAGTGAACAGAGCCGAGGGAACATGGTGTGAATCGAGTGATCAGAGCCGAGGGAACATGGAGTGAATCGAGTGTACAGTGCCGAGGGAACATGGTCTGAATCGAGTGAACAGAGCCGAGGGAACATGGTGTGAATCGAGTGAACAGTGCCGAGGGAACATAGTGTGAATCGAGTGAATAGTCCCGAGGGAACTTGGTGCGAATCGAGTGAATAGTGCCGAGGGAAAATGGTGCGAATCGAGTGAATAGTGCTGAGGGAACATGGTGCGAATCGAGTGAACAGAGCCCAGGGAACATGGTGTGAATCGAGTGAGCAGTGCCGAGGGGACATGGTGCGAATCGAGTGAACAGTAGTGACGAGTAAACATGGTGCGAATCGAGTGAACAGAGCTGAGGGAACATGGAGTGAATCGAGTGATCAGTGCTGAGGGAACATGGTGCGAATCGAGTGAACAGTAGTGCCGAGTCAACATGGTGCGAATCGAGTGAACAGAGCTGAGTGAACATGGAGTGAATCGAGTGAATAGTGCCGAGGGAACATGGTGTGAATCGAGTGAGCAGTGCCGAGGGAACATGGTGTGAATCGATTGAACAGTGCTGAGGGAATATGCTGTGAAATCAGTGAACAGTGCGGAGGGAACATGGTGTGAATCGAGTGAACAGAGCCGAGGGAACATAATGTGACTCGAGTGAGCAGTGCCGAGGGAACATGGTGCGAATCGAGTGAACAGAGGCGAGGGAACATGGTGTGAATCGAGTGAACAGAGGCGACGGAACATGGTGTGAATCGAGTGAACAGACCCGAGGGAACATGGTGTGAATCTAGTGAATAGTCCCGAGTGTACTTGCTGCGAATCGAGTGAATAGTGCCGAGGGAAAATGGTGCGAATCGAGTGAATAGTGCCGAGGGAACATGGTGCGATTCGAGTGAACAGAGCCGAGGGAACATGGTGTGAATCGAGTGAGCAGTGCCGAGGGAACATGGTGCGAATCGAGTGAACAGTAGTGCCGAGTCAACATGGTGCGAATCGAGTGAACAGAGCTGAGGGAACATGGAGTGAATCGAGTGATCAGTGCTGAGGGAACATGGTGTGAATCGAGTGAACAGTGCCGAGGCAACATGGTGCGAATCGAGTGAACAGAGGCGAGGGAACATGGTGTGAATCGAGTGAACAGAGGGGAGGGAACATGGTGTGAATCGAGTGAATAGAGCCGAGGGAACATGGTGTGAATCGAGTGAATAGTGCGGAGGGAACTTGGAGTGAATCGAGTGAACAGTGCCGAGGGAACATGGTGTGTATCGAGTGAACAGAGCCGAGGGAACATGGTGCGAATCGAGTGAACAGAGCCGAGGGAACATGGTGTGAATCGAGTGAGCAGTGCCGAGGGAACATGGTGCGAATCCAGTGAACAGTACCGAGGGAACATGGTACGAATCGAGTGAAAAGAGAAGAGGGTACTTGGTGTGAATCGAGTGAATATTGCCGAGGGAACATGGTACGAATCGAGTGAGCAGTGCTGTGGGAACATGGAGTGAATCGAGTGATCAGTGCTGTGGGAACATGGTGTGAATCGAGTGAAGAGAGCCGAGGGAACATGGAGTGAATCGAGTGAGCTGTGCCGAGGGAACATGGTGTCAATCGAGTGAATATTGCCGAGGGAACATGGTGCGAATCCAATGAACAGAGCCGAGGGAACATAGTGTGACTCGAGTGAGCAGTGCCGAGGGAACATGGTGCGAATCGAGTGAACAGAGGCGAGGGAACATGGTGTGAATTGAGTGAACAGTGGCGAGGGAACATGGTGTGAATCGAGTGAACAGAGGCGAGGGAACATGGTGTGAATCGAGTGAACAGTGCCGAGGCAACATGGTGCGAATCGAGTGAACAGAGGCGAGGGAACATGGTGTGAATCGAGTGAACAGAGGGGAGGGAACATGGTGTGAATCGAGTGAATAGAGCCGAGGGAACATGGCGTGAATCGAGTGAATAGTGCCAAGGGAGCTTGGAGTGAATCGAGTGAGCAGTGCCGAGGGAACATGGTGTGAATCGAGTGAGCAGTGCCGAGGGAACATGGTGTGAATCGAATGAACAGTGCTGAGGGAACATGGTGTGAATGAGTGAACAGAGCCGAGGGAACATGGTGTGAATCGAGTGAACATAGCCGAGGGAACATAGTGTGAATCGAGTGAGCAGTGCCGAGGGAACATGGTGTGAATCGAGTGAACAGAGCCGAGGGAACATGGTGTGAATCGAGTGAACAGTGCCGAGGGAACATGGTGTGAATCGAGTGAATATTGCCGAGGGAACATGGTGTGAATCGAGTGAACAGAGGGGAGGGAACATGGTGTGAATCGAGTGAAAAGAGCCGAGGGAACATGGCGTGAATCGAGTGAATAGTGCCGAGGGAGCTTGGAGTGAATCGAGTGAGCAGTGCCGAGGGAACATGGTGTGAATCGAGTGAACAGTGCCGAGGGAACATGGTGTGAATCGAGTGAACAGTGCTGAGGGAACATGGTGTGAATGAGTGAACAGAGCCGAGGGAACATGGTGTGAATCGAGTGAACATAGCCGAGGGAACATAGTGTGAATCGAGTGAGCAGTGCCGAGGGAACATGGTGTGAATCGAGTGAACAGAGCCGAGGGAACATGGTGTGAATCGAGTGAACAGTGCCGAGGGAACATGGTGTGAATCGAGTGAATATTGCCGAGGGAACATGGTGTGAATCGAGTGAACAGTGCCGAGGGAACATGGTGTGAATCGAGTGAACAGGGCCGAGGGAACATGGTGCGTATCGAGTGAACAGCGCCGAGAGAACATGGTGCGAATCGAGTTAAAAGTTTCGAGGTAACTTGGCGCGAATTGAGTGAGCATGGACGAGGGAACATGGTTCGTATCGAGTGAATATTGCCGAGGGAAAATGGTGTGAATCGAGTGAGCAGTGCCGAGGGAACATGGTGTGAATCGAGTGAGCAGTGCCGAGGGAACATGGAGTGAATCGAGTGAGCAGATCCGAGGGAACATGGTGTGAATCGAGTGAACAGAGCCGAGGGAACATAGCGTGAATCGAGTGAGCAGAGCCAAGGGAACATGGAGTGTGAATCGAGTGAACAGCGCCGACGAACATGGTGTGAATCGAGTGAACAGTTCCGAGGGAACATGCTGTGAATCGAGTGAACTGCGCCGAGGGAACATGGTGCGAATCGAGTGAACTGAGCAGAGGGAACAAGGTGTGAATCGAGTGAACAGAGCCGAGGGAACATGGTGTGAATCGAGTGAACAGAGCCGAGGGAACAAGGTGTGAATCGAGTGAACAGTGCCGAGGGAACATGCTGTGAATAGAGTGAGCAGAGCCGAGGGAACATGGTGTGAATCGAGTGAGCAGTGCCGAGGGAACATGGTGCGAATCGAGTGAACAGAGCCGAGGGAACATGGAGTGAATCGAGTGAGCATTGCCGAGGGAACATGGTGTGAATCGAGTGAACAGTTCCGAAGGAACATGGAGCGAATCGAGTGAACAGAACTGAGGGAACATGCTGTGAATCGAGTGAGCAGAGCCGAGGGAATAAGGTGTGAATCGAGTGAACATTTCCAAGTGAACATGGTGTGTATCGAGTGAACAGAGCCGAGGGAACATGGTGTGAATCGAGTGAACAGAGCCGAGGGAACATGGTGTGAATCGAGTGAACAGTGCCGAGGGAACATGGTGTGAATCGAGTGAACATTTCCGAGGGAACATGGTGTGAATCGAGTGAACAGAGCCGAGGGAACATGGAGTGATTTGAGTGAGCAGTGCCGAGGGAACATGGAGTGAATCGAGTGAACAGAGCCCGGGGAACATGGTGTGAATCGAGTGAACAGAGCCGACGGAACATGGTGCGAATCGAGTGAGCAGTGCCGAGGGAACATGGTGCGAATTGAGTGAACAGAGCCGAGGAAACATGGTCTGAATCGAGTGAAGAGAGCCGAGGGAAAATGGTGTTTATCGAGTGAACAGAGCCGAGGGAACACGGTGTGAATCGAGTGAACAGTGCCGAGAGAACATGGAGTGAATCGAGTGAACAGTGCCGAGGGTACATGGAGTGAATCGAGTGAACAGTGCCGAGGGAACATGGAGTGAATCGAGTGAACAGATCCGAGGGAACATGGAGTGAATCGAGTGAACAGATCCGAGGGAACATGGAGTGAATCGAGTGAACAGATCCAAGGGAACATGGAGTGAATCGAGTGAACAGAGCCGAGGGAACATGGTGCGCATCGAGTAAACAGAGCCGAGGGAACATGGAGTGAATCGAATGAGCATAGATGAGGGAACACGGTGTGAATCGAGTGAACATAGATGAGGGAACATGGTGTGAATCGAGTGAACAGAGCCGAGGGAACATGGTGTGAATCGAGTGATCAGAGCCGAGGGAACATTGTGTAAAACGAGTGAACAGAGCCGAGGGAACATGGTGTGAATCGAGCGATCAGAGCCGAGGGAACATGGTGTAAATCGAGTGAACAGAGCCGAGGGAACATGGTGTGAATCGAGGGATCAGAGCCGAGGGAGCATGGTGTGAATCGAGTGAACAGAGCCGAGGGAACATGGTGTGAATCGAGTGAATAGAGCCGAGGGAACATGGTGTGAATCGAGTGAATAGAGCCGAGGGAACATGGTGTGAATCGAATGAGCAGTGCCAAGGGAACATGGAGTGAATCGAATGAACAGTGCCGAGGGAATATGGAGTGAATCGAGTGAACAGAGCCGAGGGAACACGGTGTGAATCGAATGAACAGTGCCGAGGGAATATGGAGTGAATCGAGTGAACAGAGCCGAGGGACCACGTTGTGAATCGAGTGAACAGAGTCGAGGGAAGATGGTGTGAATCGAGTGAACAGAGCCGAGGGACCACGTTGTGAATCGAGTGAACAGAGCCGAGGGAACATGGAGTGAATCGAGTGAACAGAGCCGAGGCAAGATGGAGTGAATCGAGTGAACAGATCCGAGGGAACATGGTGTGAATCGAGTGAACAGATCCGAGGGAACATGGAGTGAATCGAGTGAGCAATGCTAGGGGAACATGGTGTGAATCGAGTGAACAGTGCCGAGGGAACATGGAGTGAATCGAGTGAACAGAGGCGAGGGAACATGGTGTGAATCGAGTGAACAGAGCCGAGGGCACATGGAGTGAATCGAGTGAGCATAGATGAGGGAACACGGTGTGAATCGAGTGACCATAGATGAGGGAACACGGTGTGAATCGAGTGAACAGCGAAGAGGGAACATGGTGTGAATCGACTGAACAGAGCTGAGGGAAAATGGTGTGAATCGAGTGAACAGAGCCGAGGGAACATGGTGTGAATCGACTGAACAAAGCCGAGTGAACATGGTGTGAATCGAGTGAACAGTGCCGAGGGAACATGGAGTGAATCGAGTGAACAGAGCCGAGGGAACATTCGGTGAATCGAGTGAACAGATCCGAAGGAACATGGAGTGAATCGAGTGAACAGATCCGAGGGAACATGGAGTGAATCGAGTGAACAGAGCAGAGGGAACATGGTGCGAATCGAGTGAACAGAGCCGAGGGAACATGGAGTGAATCGAGTGACCAGAGCCGAGGGAACATGTTATGAATCGAGTGATCAGTGCCGAGGGAACATGGTGCGAATCGAGTGAGCATAGATGAGGGAACATGGTGTGAATCGAGTGAACTTAGACGAGGGAACATGGTGTGAATCGAGTGAACAGCGCCGAGGGAACATGGTGTGAATCAAGTGAACAGATCCGAGGGAACATGGACTGAATGGAGTGAACCGATCCGAGCGAACATGGAGTGAATCGAGTGAACAGATCCGAGGGAACATGGAGTGAATCGAGTGAACAAATCCGAGGGAACATGGTGTGAATCGAGTGAGCAGTGCCGAGGGAACATGGTGTGAATCGAGTGAACAGAGCTGAGGGAACATGGTGTGACTCGAGTGATCAGAGCCGAGCGAACATGGTGTGAATCGAGTGAAAAGAGCCGAGGGAACACGGTGTGAATCGAGTGAAAAGTGCTGAGGGAACATGGAGTGAATCGAGTGAACAGAGCGGAGGGAACATGGAGTGAATCGAGAGAACAGATCCGAGGGAACATGGAGTGAATCGAGTGAACAGAGCCGAGGGAACTTGGTGTGAATCGAGTGAACAAAGGCAAGGGAACACGGTGTGAATCGAGTGAGCAGTGCCGAGGGAACATGGAGTGAATCGAGTGAACAGAGCCGAGGGAACATGGAGTGAATCGAGTGAACAGATCCCAGGGAACATGGAGTGAATCGAGTGAACAGATCCGAGGGAACATGGAGTGAATCGAGTGAACAGTGCCGAGGGAACATGGTGCGAATCGAGTGAACAGAGCCGAGGGAACATGGAGTGAATCGAGTGAACAGAGACGAGGGAACATGGTGCGAATCGAGTGAACATTTCCGAGGGAACATGGAGTGAATCGAGTGAACAGCGCTAAGGGAACATGTTGTGAATCGAGTGAACAGTGCCGAGGGAACATGGTGCGAATCGAGTGAACAGAGCCGAGGGAACATGGAGTGAATCGAGTGAACAGAGCCGAGGGAACATGGTGCGAATCGAGTGAGCAGTGCCGAGGGAACATGGTGTGAATCGAGTGAACAGTGCCGAGGGAACATGGTGTGAATCGACTGAACAGAGCCGAGGGAACATGGTGTGAATCGAGTGAACATTTCCGAGGGAACATGGAGTGAATCGAGTGAACAGCGCTAAGGGAACATGGTGTGAATCGAGTGAGCAGTGCCGAGAGAACATGGTGCGAACCGAGTGAGCATAGATGAGGGAACATGGTGTGAATCGAGTGAACAGAGCCGAGGGAACATGGAGTGAATCGAGTGAACAGTGCCGAGGAAACATGGTGTGAATCGAGTGAACAGAGCCGAGGGAACATGGTGTGAATCGAGTTAACAGAGCCGAGGGAACATGGTCTGAATCGAGTGAACAGAGCCGAGGGAACATGCTTGAATCGAGTGAACAGAGCCGAGGGAACATGGTGTGAATCGAGTGAGCAGTGCCGAGGGATCATGGTGTGAATCGAGTGAACAGAGCCGAGGGAACATGGTGTGAATCGAGTGATCAGAGCCGAGGGAACATGGAGTGAATCGAGTGAACAGTGCCGAGGGAACATTCAGTGAATCGAGTGAACAGATCCGATGGAACATGAAGTGAATCGAGTCAACAGATCCGAGGGAACATGTTGTGAATCGAGTGAACAGAGCCAATGGGACATGGAGTGAATCGAGTGAACAGAGCAGAGGGAACATGGAGTGAATCGAGTGAACAGAGCCGATGGGACATGGAGTGAATTGAGTGAAATGAGCCGCGGGAACATGGAGTGAATCGAGAGAACAGAGCCAAGGGAACATGCTGTGAATCGAGTGAACAGAGCTGAGGGAACATGGAGTGAATCGAGTGAACAGATCCGAGGGAACATGGAGTGAATCGTGTGAACAGATCCGAGGGAACATGGAGTGAATCGAGTGAACAGTGCCGATGGAACATGGAGTGAATCGAGTGAACAGATCCGAGGGAACATGGAGTGAATCGAGTGAACAGATCCGAGGGAACATGTAGTGAATCGAGTGAACAGATCCGAGGGAACATGGTGTGAATCGAGTGAACAGAGCCGAGGGATCACGTTGTGAATCGAGTGAACAGAGCCGAGGTTACATGGAGTGAATCGAGTGAACAGAGCCGAGGCAACATGGAGTGAATCGAGTGAACAGATCCGAGGGAACATGGTGTGAATTGAGTGAACAGATCCGAGGGAACATGGAGTGAATCGAGTGAGCAATGCTAGGGGAACATGGTGTGAATCGAGTGAACAGTGCCGAGGGAACATGGAGTGAATCGAGTGAACAGAGCCGAGGGAAAATGGTGTGAATCGAGTGAACAGTGCCGAGGGCACATGGAGTGAATCGAGTGAGCATAGATGAGGGAACACGGTGTGAATCGAGTGAACATAGATGAGGGAACACGGTGTGAATCGAGTGAACAGCGCCGAGGGAACATGGTGTGAATCGACTGAACAGAGCTGAGGGAACATGGTGTGAATCGAGTGAACAGAGCCGAGGGAACATGGAGTGAATCGAGTGAACAGAGCCGAGGGAACATGGTGCGAATCGAGTGAAAAGAGCCGAGGGAACATGGAGTGAATCGAGTGAGCATAGATGAGGGAACACGGTGTGAATCGAGTGATCAGAGCCGAGGGAACATGGAGTGAATCGAGTGAACAGAGCCCAGGTAACTTGGTGTGAATCGAGTGAACAGAGCGGAGGGAACATGGTGTGAATCGAGTGATCAGAGCCGAGGGAACATGGTGTGAATCGAGTGAACAGAGCCGAGGGAACATGGTGTGAATCGAGTGAACAGAGCCGAGGGAACACGGTGTGAATCGATTGAGCAGTGCCGAGGGAACATGGAACGAATCGAGTGAACAGAGCCGAGGGAACATGGAGCGAATCGAGTGAACAGATCCGAGGGAACATGGAGTGAATCGAGTGAAGAGATCCGAGGGAACATGGAGTGAATCGAGTGAACAGAGCCGAGGGAACATGGTGCGAATCGAGTGAAAAGAGCCGAGGGAACATGGAGTGAATCGAGTGAACAGATCCGAGGGAACATGTAGTGAATCGAGTGAACAGATCCGAGGGAACATGGTGTGAATCGAGTGAACAGAGCCGAGGGATCACGTTGTGAATCGAGTGAACAGAGCCGAGGTTACATGGAGTGAATCGAGTGAACAGAGCCGAGGCAACATGGAGTGAATCGAGTGAACAGATCCGAGGGAACATGGTGTGAATTGAGTGAACAGATCCGAGGGAACATGGAGTGAATCGAGTGAGCAATGCTAGGGGAACATGGTGTGAATCGAGTGAACAGTGCCGAGGGAACATGGAGTGAATCGAGTGAACAGAGCCGAGGGAAAATGGTGTGAATCGAGTGAACAGTGCCGAGGGCACATGGAGTGAATCGAGTGAGCATAGATGAGGGAACACGGTGTGAATCGAGTGAACATAGATGAGGGAACACGGTGTGAATCGAGTGAACAGCGCCGAGGGAACATGGTGTGAATCGACTGAACAGAGCTGAGGGAACATGGTGTGAATCGAGTGAACAGAGCCGAGGGAACATGGAGTGAATCGAGTGAACAGAGCCGAGGGAACATGGTGCGAATCGAGTGAAAAGAGCCGAGGGAACATGGAGTGAATCGAGTGAGCATAGATGAGGGAACACGGTGTGAATCGAGTGATCAGAGCCGAGGGAACATGGAGTGAATCGAGTGAACAGAGCCCAGGTAACTTGGTGTGAATCGAGTGAACAGAGCGGAGGGAACATGGTGTGAATCGAGTGATCAGAGCCGAGGGAACATGGTGTGAATCGAGTGAACAGAGCCGAGGGAACATGGTGTGAATCGAGTGAACAGAGCCGAGGGAACACGGTGTGAATCGATTGAGCAGTGCCGAGGGAACATGGAACGAATCGAGTGAACAGAGCCGAGGGAACATGGAGCGAATCGAGTGAACAGATCCGAGGGAACATGGAGTGAATCGAGTGAAGAGATCCGAGGGAACATGGAGTGAATCGAGTGAACAGAGCCGAGGGAACATGGTGCGAATCGTGTGAACAGAGCCGACGGAACATGGTGCCAATCGAGTGAGCAGTGCCGAGGGAACATGGTGCGAATCGAGTGAGCTGAGCCGAGGAAACATGGTCTGAATCGAGTGAACAGAGCCGAGGGAACATGGTGTGTATCGAGTGAACAGAGCCGAGGGAACACGGTGTGAATCGAGTGAACAATGCCGAGGGAACATGGAGTGAATCGAGTGAACAGAGCGGAGGGTACATGGAGTGAATCGAGTGAACAGTGCCGATGGAACATGGAGTGAATCGAGTGAACAGATCCGAGGGAACATGGAGTGAATCGAGTGAACAGATCCGAGGGAACATGTAGTGAATCAAGTGAACAGATCCGAGGGAACATTGTGTGAATCGAGTGAACAGAGCCGAGGGACCACGTTGTGAATCGAGTGATCAGAGCCGAGGGAACATGGTGTGAATCGAGTGAACAGAGCCGAGGGAACAAGGTGTGAATCGAGTGAACAGTGCCGAGGGAACACGGTGTGAATCGAGTGAACAATGCCGAGGGAACATGGAGTGAATCGAGTGAACAGTGCCGAGGGAACATTCAGTGAATCGAGTGAACAGATCCGATGGAACATGAAGTGAATCGAGTCAACAGATCCGAGGGAACATGTTGTGAATCGAGTGAACAGAGCCAATGGGACATGGAGTGAATCGAGTGAACAGAGCAGAGGGAACATGGAGTGAATCGAGTGAACAGAGCCGATGGGACATGGAGTGAATTGAGTGAAATGAGCCGCGGGAACATGGAGTGAATCGAGTGAACAGAGCCAAGGGAACATGCTGTGAATCGAGTGAACAGAGCTGAGGGAACATGGAGTGAATCGAGTGAACAGATCCGAGGGAACATGGAGTGAATCGTGTGAACAGATCCGAGGGAACATGGAGTGAATCGAGTGAACAGTGCCGATGGAACATGGAGTGAATCGAGTGAACAGATCCGAGGGAACATGGAGTGAATCGAGTGAACAGATCCGAGGGAACATGTAGTGAATCGAGTGAACAGATCCGAGGGAACATGGTGTGAATCAAGTGAACAGAGCCGAGGGATCACGTTGTGAATCGAGTGAACAGAGCCGAGGTTACATGGAGTGAATCGAGTGAACAGAGCCGAGGCAACATGGAGTGAATCGAGTGAACAGATCCGAGGGAACATGGTGTGAATTGAGTGAACAGATCCGAGGGAACATGGAGTGAATCGAGTGAGCAATGCTAGGGGAACATGGTGTGAATCGAGTGAACAGTGCCGAGGGAACATGGAGTGAATCGAGTGAACAGAGCCGAGGGAAAATGGTGTGAATCGAGTGAACAGTGCCGAGGGCACATGGAGTGAATCGAGTGAGCATAGATGAGGGAACACGGTGTGAATTGAGTGAACATAGATGAGGGAACACGGTGTGAATCGAGTGAACAGCGCCGAGGGAACATGGTGTGAATCGACTGAACAGAGCTGAGGGAACATGGTGTGAATCGAGTGAACAGTGCCGAGGGAACATGGTGTGAATCGAGTGAACAGGGCCGAGGGAACATGGTGCGTATCGAGTGAACAGCGCCGAGAGAACATGGTGCGAATCGAGTTAAAAGTTTCGAGGTAACTTGGCGCGAATTGAGTGAGCATGGACGAGGGAACATGGTTCGTATCGAGTGAATATTGCCGAGGGCAAATGGTGTGAATCGAGTGAGCAGTGCCGAGGGAACATGGTGTGAATCGAGTGAGCAGTGCCGAGGGAACATGGAGTGAATCGAGTGAGCAGATCCGAGGGAACATGGTGTGAATCGAGTGAACAGAGCCGAGGGAACATAGCGTGAATCGAGTGAGCAGAGCCAAGGGAACATGGAGTGTGAATCGAGTGAACAGCGCCGACGAACATGGTGTGAATCGAGTGAACAGTTCCGAGGGAACATGCTGTGAATCGAGTGAACTGCGCCGAGGGAACATGGTGCGAATCGAGTGAACTGAGCAGAGGGAACAAGGTGTGAATCGAGTGAACAGAGCCGAGGGAACATGGTGTGAATCGAGTGAACAGAGCCGAGGGAACAAGGTGTGAATCGAGTGAACAGTGCCGAGGGAACATGCTGTGAATAGAGTGAGCAGAGCCGAGGGAACATGGTGTGAATCGAGTGAGCAGTGCCGAGGGAACATGGTGCGAATCGAGTGAACAGAGCCGAGGGAACATGGAGTGAATCGAGTGAGCATTGCCGAGGGAACATGGTGTGAATCGAGTGAACAGTTCCGAAGGAACATGGAGCGAATCGAGTGAACAGAACTGAGGGAACATGCTGTGAATCGAGTGAGCAGAGCCGAGGGAATAAGGTGTGAATCGAGTGAACATTTCCAAGTGAACATGGTGTGTATCGAGTGAACAGAGCCGAGGGAACATGGTGTGAATCG
The DNA here is from genome assembly GCA_026770705.1 of Isurus oxyrinchus. NCBI lineage: Eukaryota > Metazoa > Chordata > Chondrichthyes > Lamniformes > Lamnidae > Isurus > Isurus oxyrinchus. Next base: position 1,270,252 of record JANJGN010000080.1, read on the forward strand.
AGTGAACAGAGCCGAGGGAACATGGTGTGAATCGAATGAACAGTGCCGAGGGAACATGGTGTGAATCGAGTGAACATTTCCGAGGGAACATGGTGTGAATCGAGTGAACAGAGCCGAGGGAACATGGAGTGATTTGAGTGAGCAGTGCCGAGGGAACATGGAGTGAATCGAGTGAACAGAGCCCGGGGAACATGGTGTGAATCGAGTGAACAGAGCCGACGGAACATGGTGCGAATCGAGTGAGCAGTGCCGAGGGAACATGGTGCGAATTGAGTGAACAGAGCCGAGGAAACATGGTCTGAATCGAGTGAAGAGAGCCGAGGGAAAATGGTGTTTATCGAGTGAACAGAGCCGAGGGAACACGGTGTGAATCGAGTGAACAGTGCCGAGAGAACATGGAGTGAATCGAGTGAACAGTGCCGAGGGTACATGGAGTGAATCGAGTGAACAGTGCCGAGGGAACATGGAGTGAATCGAGTGAACAGATCCGAGGGAACATGGAGTGAATCGAGTGAACAGATCCGAGGGAACATGGAGTGAATCGAGTGAACAGATCCAAGGGAACATGGAGTGAATCGAGTGAACAGAGCCGAGGGAACATGGTGCGCATCGAGTAAACAGAGCCGAGGGAACATGGAGTGAATCGAATGAGCATAGATGAGGGAACACGGTGTGAATCGAGTGAACATAGATGAGGGAACATGGTGTGAATCGAGTGAACAGAGCCGAGGGAACATGGTGTGAATCGAGTGATCAGAGCCGAGGGAACATTGTGTAAAACGAGTGAACAGAGCCGAGGGAACATGGTGTGAATCGAGCGATCAGAGCCGAGGGAACATGGTGTAAATCGAGTGAACAGAGCCGAGGGAACATGGTGTGAATCGAGGGATCAGAGCCGAGGGAGCATGGTGTGAATCGAGTGAACAGAGCCGAGGGAACATGGTGTGAATCGAGTGAATAGAGCCGAGGGAACATGGTGTGAATCGAGTGAATAGAGCCGAGGGAACATGGTGTGAATCGAATGAGCAGTGCCAAGGGAACATGGAGTGAATCGAATGAACAGTGCCGAGGGAATATGGAGTGAATCGAGTGAACAGAGCCGAGGGAACACGGTGTGAATCGAATGAACAGTGCCGAGGGAATATGGAGTGAATCGAGTGAACAGAGCCGAGGGACCACGTTGTGAATCGAGTGAACAGAGTCGAGGGAAGATGGTGTGAATCGAGTGAACAGAGCCGAGGGACCACGTTGTGAATCGAGTGAACAGAGCCGAGGGAACATGGAGTGAATCGAGTGAACAGAGCCGAGGCAAGATGGAGTGAATCGAGTGAACAGATCCGAGGGAACATGGTGTGAATCGAGTGAACAGATCCGAGGGAACATGGAGTGAATCGAGTGAGCAATGCTAGGGGAACATGGTGTGAATCGAGTGAACAGTGCCGAGGGAACATGGAGTGAATCGAGTGAACAGAGGCGAGGGAACATGGTGTGAATCGAGTGAACAGAGCCGAGGGCACATGGAGTGAATCGAGTGAGCATAGATGAGGGAACACGGTGTGAATCGAGTGACCATAGATGAGGGAACACGGTGTGAATCGAGTGAACAGCGCCGAGGGAACATGGTGTGAATCGACTGAACAGAGCTGAGGGAAAATGGTGTGAATCAAGTGAACAGAGCCGAGGGAACATGGTGTGAATCGACTGAACAAAGCCGAGTGAACATGGTGTGAATCGAGTGAACAGTGCCGAGGGAACATGGAGTGAATCGAGTGAACAGAGCCGAGGGAACATTCGGTGAATCGAGTGAACAGATCCGAAGGAACATGGAGTGAATCGAGTGAACAGATCCGAGGGAACATGGAGTGAATCGAGTGAACAGAGCCGAGGGAACATGGTGCGAATCGAGTGAACAGAGCCGAGGGAACATGGAGTGAATCGAGTGACCAGAGCCGAGGGAACATGTTATGAATCGAGTGATCAGTGCCGAGGGAACATGGTGCGAATCGAGTGAGCATAGATGAGGGAACATGGTGTGAATCGAGTGAACTTAGACGAGGGAACATGGTGTGAATCGAGTGAACAGCGCCGAGGGAACATGGTGTGAATCAAGTGAACAGATCCGAGGGAACATGGACTGAATGGAGTGAACCGATCCGAGCGAACATGGAGTGAATCGAGTGAACAGATCCGAGGGAACATGGAGTGAATCGAGTGAACAAATCCGAGGGAACATGGTGTGAATCGAGTGAGCAGTGCCGAGGGAACATGGTGTGAATCGAGTGAACAGAGCTGAGGGAACATGGTGTGACTCGAGTGATCAGAGCCGAGCGAACATGGTGTGAATCGAGTGAAAAGAGCCGAGGGAACACGGTGTGAATCGAGTGAAAAGTGCTGAGGGAACATGGAGTGAATCGAGTGAACAGAGCGGAGGGAACATGGAGTGAATCGAGAGAACAGATCCGAGGGAACATGGAGTGAATCGAGTGAACAGAGCCGAGGGAACTTGGTGTGAATCGAGTGAACAAAGGCAAGGGAACACGGTGTGAATCGAGTGAGCAGTGCCGAGGGAACATGGAGTGAATCGAGTGAACAGAGCCGAGGGAACATGGAGTGAATCGAGTGAACAGATCCCAGGGAACATGGAGTGAATCGAGTGAACAGATCCGAGGGAACATGGAGTGAATCGAGTGAACAGTGCCGAGGGAACATGGTGCGAATCGAGTGAACAGAGCCGAGGGAACATGGAGTGAATCGAGTGAACAGAGACGAGGGAACATGGTGCGAATCGAGTGAACATTTCCGAGGGAACATGGAGTGAATCGAGTGAACAGCGCTAAGGGAACATGGTGTGAATCGAGTGAACAGTGCCGAGGGAACATGGTGCGAATCGAGTGAACAGAGCCGAGGGAACATGGAGTGAATCGAGTGAACAGAGCCGAGGGAACATGGTGCGAATCGAGTGAGCAGTGCCGAGGGAACATGGTGTGAATCGAGTGAACAGTGCCGAGGGAACATGGTGTGAATCGACTGAACAGAGCCGAGGGAACATGGTGCGAATCGAGTGAACATTTCCGAGGGAACATGGAGTGAATCGAGTGAACAGCGCTAAGGGAACATGGTGTGAATCGAGTGAGCAGTGCCGAGAGAACATGGTGCGAACCGAGTGAGCATAGATGAGGGAACATGGTGTGAATCGAGTGAACAGAGCCGAGGGAACATGGAGTGAATCGAGTGAACAGTGCCGAGGAAACATGGTGTGAATCGAGTGAACAGAGCCGAGGGAACATGGTGTGAATCGAGTTAACAGAGCCGAGGGAACATGGTCTGAATCGAGTGAACAGAGCCGAGGGAACATGCTTGAATCGAGTGAACAGAGCCGAGGGAACATGGTGTGAATCGAGTGAGCAGTGCCGAGGGATCATGGTGTGAATCGAGTGAACAGAGCCGAGGGAACATGGTGTGAATCGAGTGATCAGAGCCGAGGGAACATGGAGTGAATCGAGTGAACAGTGCCGAGGGAACATTCAGTGAATCGAGTGAACAGATCCGATGGAACATGAAGTGAATCGAGTCAACAGATCCGAGGGAACATGTTGTGAATCGAGTGAACAGAGCCAATGGGACATGGAGTGAATCGAGTGAACAGAGCAGAGGGAACATGGAGTGAATCGAGTGAACAGAGCCGATGGGACATGGAGTGAATTGAGTGAAATGAGCCGCGGGAACATGGAGTGAATCGAGTGAACAGAGCCAAGGGAACATGCTGTGAATCGAGTGAACAGAGCTGAGGGAACATGGAGTGAATCGAGTGAACAGATCCGAGGGAACATGGAGTGAATCGTGTGAACAGATCCGAGGGAACATGGAGTGAATCGAGTGAACAGTGCCGATGGAACATGGAGTGAATCGAGTGAACAGATCCGAGGGAACATGGAGTGAATCGAGTGAACAGATCCGAGGGAACATGTAGTGAATCGAGTGAACAGATCCGAGGGAACATGGTGTGAATCGAGTGAACAGAGCCGAGGGATCACGTTGTGAATCGAGTGAACAGAGCCGAGGTTACATGGAGTGAATCGAGTGAACAGAGCCGAGGCAACATGGAGTGAATCGAGTGAACAGATCCGAGGGAACATGGTGTGAATTGAGTGAACAGATCCGAGGGAACATGGAGTGAATCGAGTGAGCAATGCTAGGGGAACATGGTGTGAATCGAGTGAACAGTGCCGAGGGAACATGGAGTGAATCGAGTGAACAGAGCCGAGGGAAAATGGTGTGAATCGAGTGAACAGTGCCGAGGGCACATGGAGTGAATCGAGTGAGCATAGATGAGGGAACACGGTGTGAATCGAGTGAACATAGATGAGGGAACACGGTGTGAATCGAGTGAACAGCGCCGAGGGAACATGGTGTGAATCGACTGAACAGAGCTGAGGGAACATGGTGTGAATCGAGTGAACAGAGCCGAGGGAACATGGAGTGAATCGAGTGAACAGAGCCGAGGGAACATGGTGCGAATCGAGTGAAAAGAGCCGAGGGAACATGGAGTGAATCGAGTGAGCATAGATGAGGGAACACGGTGTGAATCGAGTGATCAGAGCCGAGGGAACATGGAGTGAATCGAGTGAACAGAGCCCAGGTAACTTGGTGTGAATCGAGTGAACAGAGCGGAGGGAACATGGTGTGAATCGAGTGATCAGAGCCGAGGGAACATGGTGTGAATCGAGTGAACAGAGCCGAGGGAACATGGTGTGAATCGAGTGAACAGAGCCGAGGGAACACGGTGTGAATCGATTGAGCAGTGCCGAGGGAACATGGAACGAATCGAGTGAACAGAGCCGAGGGAACATGGAGCGAATCGAGTGAACAGATCCGAGGGAACATGGAGTGAATCGAGTGAAGAGATCCGAGGGAACATGGAGTGAATCGAGTGAACAGAGCCGAGGGAACATGGTGCGAATCGTGTGAACAGAGCCGACGGAACATGGTGCCAATCGAGTGAGCAGTGCCGAGGGAACATGGTGCGAATCGTGTGAACAGAGCCGACGGAACATGCTGCCAATCGAGTGAGCAGTGCCGAGGGAACATGGTGCGAATCGAGTGAGCTGAGCCGAGGAAACATGGTCTGAATCGAGTGAACAGAGCCGAGGGAACATGGTGTGTATCGAGTGAACAGAGCCGAGGGAACACGGTGTGAATCGAGTGAACAATGCCGAGGGAACATGGAGTGAATCGAGTGAACAGAGCGGAGGGTACATGGAGTGAATCGAGTGAACAGTGCCGATGGAACATGGAGTGAATCGAGAGAACAGATCCGAGGGAACATGGAGTGAATCGAGTGAACAGATCCGAGGGAACATGTAGTGAATCAAGTGAACAGATCCGAGGGAACATGGTGTGAATCGAGTGAACAGAGCCGAGGGACCACGTTGTGAATCGAGTGATCAGAGCCGAGGGAACATGGTGTGAATCGAGTGAACAGAGCCGAGGGAACAAGGTGTGAATCGAGTGAACAGTGCCGAGGGAACACGGTGTGAATCGAGTGAACAATGCCGAGGGAACATGGAGTGAATCGAGTGAACAGAGCCGAGGGTACATGGAGTGAATCGAGTGAACAGTGCCGATGGAACATGGTGTGAATCGAGTGAACAGATCCGAGGGAACATGGAGTGAATCGAGTGAACAGATCCGAGGGAACATGTAGTGAATCGAGTGAACAGATCCGAGGGAACATGGTGTGAATCGAGTGAACAGAGCCGAGGGACCACGTTGTGAATCGAGTGAACAGAGCCGAGGTTACATGGAGTGAATCGAGTGAACAGAGCCGAGGTAACATGGAGTGAATCGAGTGAACAGATCCGAGGGAACATGGTGTGAATCGAGTGAACAGATCCGAGGGAACATGGAGTGAATCGAGTGAGCAATGCTAGGGGAACATGGTGTGAATCGAGTGAACAATGCCGAGGGAACATGGAGTGAATCGAGTGAACAGAGCCGAGGGAACATGGTGTGAATCGAGTGAACAGAGCCGAGGGCACATGGAGTGAATCGAGTGAGCATAGATGAGGGAACACGGTGTGAATCGAGTGAACATAGATGAGGGAACACGGTGTGAATCGAGTGAACAGCGCCGAGGGAACATGGTGTGAATCGACTGAACAGAGCTGAGGGAACATGGTGTGAATCGAGTGAACAGAGCCGAGGGAACATGGAGTGAATCGAGTGAACAGAGCCGAGGGAACATGGTGCGAATCGAGTGAAAAGAGCCGAGGGAACATGGAGTGAATCGAGTGAGCATAGATGAGGGAACACGGTGTGAATCGAGTGATCAGAGCCGAGGGAACATGGAGTGAATCGAGTGAACAGAGCCCAGGGAACTTGGTGTGAATCGAGTGAACAGAGCGGAGGGAACATGGTGTGAATCGAGTGATCAGAGCCGAGGGAACATGGTGTGAATCGAGTGAACAGAGCCGAGGGAACATGGTGTGAATCGAGTGAACAGAGCCGAGGGAACACGGTGTGAATCGATTGAGCAGTGCCGAGGGAACATGGAACGAATCGAGTGAACAGAGCCGAGGGAACATGGAGCGAATCGAGTGAACAGATCCGAGGGAACATGGAGTGAATCGAGTGAAGAGATCCGAGGGAACATGGAGTGAATCGAGTGAACAGAGCCGAGGGAACATGGTGCGAATCGTGTGAACAGAGCCGACGGAACATGGTGCGAATCGAGTGAGCAGTGCCGAGGGAACATGGTGCGAATCGAGTGAGCTGAGCCGAGGAAACATGGTCTGAATCGAGTGAACAGAGCCGAGGGAACATGGTGTGTATCGAGTGAACAGAGCCGAGGGAACACGGTGTGAATCGAGTGAACAATGCCGAGGGAACATGGAGTGAATCGAGTGAACAGAGCCGAGGGTACATGGAGTGAATCGAGTGAACAGTGCCGATGGAACATGGAGTGAATCGAGTGAACAGATCCGAGGGAACATGGAGTGAATCGAGTGAACAGATCCGAGGGAACATGTAGTGAATCAAGTGAACAGATCCGAGGGAACATGGTGTGAATCGAGTGAACAGAGCCGAGGGACCACGTTGTGAATCGAGTGAACAGAGCCGAGGGAACATGGTGTGAATCGAGTGAACAGATCCGAGGGAACATGGAGTGAATCGAGTGAGCAATGCTAGGGGAACATGGTGTGAATCGAGTGAACAGTGCCGAGGGAACATGGAGTGAATCGAGTGTCAGAGCCGAGGGAACATGAAGTGAATCGAGTGAACAGAGCCGAGGGCACATGGAGTGAATCGAGTGAGCATAGATGAGGGAACACGGTGTGAATCGGTGAACATAGATGAGGGAACACGGTGTGAATCGAGTGAACAGCGCCGAGGGAACATGGAGTGAATCGAGTGTACAGTGCCGAGGGAACATGGTCTGAATCGAGTGAACAGAGCCGAGGGAACATGGTGTGAATCGAGTGAACAGTGCCGAGGGAACATGGTGTGAATCGAGTGATCAGAGCCGAGGGAACATGGAGTGAATCGAGTGTACAGTGCCGAGGGAACATGGTCTGAATCGAGTGAACAGAGCCGAGGGAACATGGTGTGAATCGAGTGAACAGTGCCGAGGGAACATGGTGGGAATCGAGTGAACAGTGCCGAGGGAAAATGGTGTGAATCGCGTGAACTGCGCTGAGGTAACATGGTGTGAATCGAGTGAGCAGAGCCGAGGGAACATGGTGTGAATCGAGTGAGCAGTGCCGAGGGAACATGGTGCGAATTGAGTGAACAGAGCCGAGGAAACATGGTCTGAATCGAGTGAAGAGAGCCGAGGGAAAATGGTGTTTATCGAGTGAACAGAGCCGAGGGAACACGGTGTGAATCGAGTGAACAGTGCCGAGAGAACATGGAGTGAATCGAGTGAACAGTGCCGAGGGTACATGGAGTGAATCGAGTGAACAGTGCCGAGGGAACATGGAGTGAATCGAGTGAACAGATCCGAGGGAACATGGAGTGAATCGAGTGAACAGATCCGAGGGAACATGGAGTGAATCGAGTGAACAGATCCAAGGGAACATGGAGTGAATCGAGTGAACAGAGCCGAGGGAACATGGTGCGCATCGAGTAAACAGAGCCGAGGGAACATGGAGTGAATCGAATGAGCATAGATGAGGGAACACGGTGTGAATCGAGTGAACATAGATGAGGGAACATGGTGTGAATCGAGTGAACAGAGCCGAGGGAACATGGTGTGAATCGAGTGATCAGAGCCGAGGGAACATTGTGTAAAACGAGTGAACAGAGCCGAGGGAACATGAAGTGAATCGAGTGAACAGAGCCGAGGGAACATGGTGTAAATCGAGTGAACAGAGCCGAGGGAACATGGTGTGAATCGAGGGATCAGAGCCGAGGGAGCATGGTGTGAATCGAGTGAACAGAGCCGAGGGAACATGGTGTGAATCGAGTGAATAGAGCCGAGGGAACATGGTGTGAATCGAGTGAATAGAGCCGAGGGAACATGGTGTGAATCGAATGAGCAGTGCCAAGGGAACATGGAGTGAATCGAATGAACAGTGCCGAGGGAATATGGAGTGAATCGAGTGAACAGAGCCGAGGGAACACGGTGTGAATCGAATGAACAGTGCCGAGGGAATATGGAGTGAATCGAGTGAACAGAGCCGAGGGACCACGTTGTGAATCGAGTGAACAGAGTCGAGGGAAGATGGTGTGAATCGAGTGAACAGAGCCGAGGGACCACGTTGTGAATCGAGTGAACAGAGCCGAGGGAACATGGAGTGAATCGAGTGAACAGAGCCGAGGCAAGATGGAGTGAATCGAGTGAACAGATCCGAGGGAACATGGTGTGAATCGAGTGAACAGATCCGAGGGAACATGGAGTGAATCGAGTGAGCAATGCTAGGGGAACATGGTGTGAATCGAGTGAACAGTGCCGAGGGAACATGGAGTGAATCGAGTGAACAGAGGCGAGGGAACATGGTGTGAATCGAGTGAACAGAGCCGAGGGCACATGGAGTGAATCGAGTGAGCATAGATGAGGGAACACGGTGTGAATCGAGTGACCATAGATGAGGGAACACGGTGTGAATCGAGTGAACAGCGCCGAGGGAACATGGTGTGAATCGACTGAACAGAGCTGAGGGAAAATGGTGTGAATCGAGTGAACAGAGCCGAGGGAACATGGTGTGAATCGACTGAACAAAGCCGAGTGAACATGGTGTGAATCGAGTGAACAGTGCCGAGGGAACATGGAGTGAATCGAGTGAACAGAGCCGAGGGAACATTCGGTGAATCGAGTGAACAGATCCGAAGGAACATGGAGTGAATCGAGTGAACAGATCCGAGGGAACATGGAGTGAATCGAGTGAACAGAGCCGAGGGAACATGGTGCGAATCGAGTGAACAGAGCCGAGGGAACATGGAGTGAATCGAGTGACCAGAGCCGAGGGAACATGTTATGAATCGAGTGATCAGTGCCGAGGGAACATGGTGCGAATCGAGTGAGCATAGATGAGGGAACATGGTGTGAATCGAGTGAACTTAGACGAGGGAACATGGTGTGAATCGAGTGAACAGCGCCGAGGGAACATGGTGTGAATCAAGTGAACAGATCCGAGGGAACATGGACTGAATGGAGTGAACCGATCCGAGCGAACATGGAGTGAATCGAGTGAACAGATCCGAGGGAACATGGAGTGAATCGAGTGAACAAATCCGAGGGAACATGGTGTGAATCGAGTGAGCAGTGCCGAGGGAACATGGTGTGAATCGAGTGAACAGAGCTGAGGGAACATGGTGTGACTCGAGTGATCAGAGCCGAGCGAACATGGTGTGAATCGAGTGAAAAGAGCCGAGGGAACACGGTGTGAATCGAGTGAAAAGTGCTGAGGGAACATGGAGTGAATCGAGTGAACAGAGCGGAGGGAACATGGAGTGAATCGAGAGAACAGATCCGAGGGAACATGGAGTGAATCGAGTGAACAGAGCCGAGGGAACTTGGTGTGAATCGAGTGAACAAAGGCAAGGGAACACGGTGTGAATCGAGTGAGCAGTGCCGAGGGAACATGGAGTGAATCGAGTGAACAGAGCCGAGGGAACATGGAGTGAATCGAGTGAACAGATCCCAGGGAACATGGAGTGAATCGAGTGAACAGATCCGAGGGAACATGGAGTGAATCGAGTGAACAGTGCCGAGGGAACATGGTGCGAATCGAGTGAACAGAGCCGAGGGAACATGGAGTGAATCGAGTGAACAGAGACGAGGGAACATGGTGCGAATCGAGTGAACATTTCCGAGGGAACATGGAGTGAATCGAGTGAACAGCGCTAAGGGAACATGGTGTGAATCAAGTGAACAGTGCCGAGGGAACATGGTGCGAATCGAGTGAACAGAGCCGAGGGAACATGGAGTGAATCGAGTGAACAGAGCCGAGGGAACATGGTGCGAATCGAGTGAGCAGTGCCGAGGGAACATGGTGTGAATCGAGTGAACAGTGCCGAGGGAACATGGTGTGAATCGACTGAACAGAGCCGAGGGAACATGGTGCGAATCGAGTGAACATTTCCGAGGGAACATGGAGTGAATCGAGTGAACAGCGCTAAGGGAACATGGTGTGAATCGAGTGAGCAGTGCCGAGAGAACATGGTGCGAACCGAGTGAGCATAGATGAGGGAACATGGTGTGAATCGAGTGAACAGAGCCGAGGGAACATGGAGTGAATCGAGTGAACAGTGCCGAGGAAACATGGTGTGAATCGAGTGAACAGAGCCGAGGGAACATGCTTGAATCGAGTGAACAGAGCCGAGGGAACATGGTGTGAATCGAGTGAGCAGTGCCGAGGGATCATGGTGTGAATCGAGTGAACAGAGCCGAGGGAACATGGTGTGAATCGAGTGATCAGAGCCGAGGGAACATGGAGTGAATCGAGTGAACAGTGCCGAGGGAACATTCAGTGAATCGAGTGAACAGATCCGATGGAACATGAAGTGAATCGAGTCAACAGATCCGAGGGAACATGTTGTGAATCGAGTGAACAGAGCCAATGGGACATGGAGTGAATCGAGTGAACAGAGCAGAGGGAACATGGAGTGAATCGAGTGAACAGAGCCGATGGGACATGGAGTGAATTGAGTGAAATGAGCCGCGGGAACATGGAGTGAATCGAGTGAACAGAGCCAAGGGAACATGCTGTGAATCGAGTGAACAGAGCTGAGGGAACATGGAGTGAATCGAGTGAACAGATCCGAGGGAACATGGAGTGAATCGTGTGAACAGATCCGAGGGAACATGGAGTGAATCGAGTGAACAGTGCCGATGGAACATGGAGTGAATCGAGTGAACAGATCCGAGGGAACATGGAGTGAATCGAGTGAACAGATCCGAGGGAACATGTAGTGAATCGAGTGAACAGATCCGAGGGAACATGGTGTGAATCGAGTGAACAGAGCCGAGGGATCACATTGTGAATCGAGTGAACAGAGCCGAGGTTACATGGAGTGAATCGAGTGAACAGAGCCGAGGCAACATGGAGTGAATCGAGTGAACAGATCCGAGGGAACATGGTGTGAATTGAGTGAACAGATCCGAGGGAACATGGAGTGAATCGAGTGAGCAATGCTAGGGGAACATGGTGTGAATCGAGTGAACAGTGCCGAGGGAACATGGAGTGAATCGAGTGAACAGAGCCGAGGGAAAATGGTGTGAATCGAGTGAACAGTGCCGAGGGCACATGGAGTGAATCGAGTGAGCATAGATGAGGGAACACGGTGTGAATCGAGTGAACATAGATGAGGGAACACGGTGTGAATCGAGTGAACAGCGCCGAGGGAACATGGTGTGAATCGACTGAACAGAGCTGAGGGAACATGGTGTGAATCGAGTGAACAGAGCCGAGGGAACATGGAGTGAATCGAGTGAACAGAGCCGAGGGAACATGGTGCGAATCGAGTGAAAAGAGCCGAGGGAACATGGAGTGAATCGAGTGAGCATAGATGAGGGAACACGGTGTGAATCGAGTGATCAGAGCCGAGGGAACATGGAGTGAATCGAGTGAACAGAGCCCAGGTAACTTGGTGTGAATCGAGTGAACAGAGCGGAGGGAACATGGTGTGAATCGAGTGATCAGAGCCGAGGGAACATGGTGTGAATCGAGTGAACAGAGCCGAGGGAACATGGTGTGAATCGAGTGAACAGAGCCGAGGGAACACGGTGTGAATCGATTGAGCAGTGCCGAGGGAACATGGAACGAATCGAGTGAACAGAGCCGAGGGAACATGGAGCGAATCGAGTGAACAGATCCGAGGGAACATGGAGTGAATCGAGTGAAGAGATCCGAGGGAACATGGAGTGAATCGAGTGAACAGAGCCGAGGGAACATGGTGCGAATCGTGTGAACAGAGCCGACGGAACATGGTGCCAATCGAGTGAGCAGTGCCGAGGGAACATGGTGCGAATCGAGTGAGCTGAGCCGAGGAAACATGGTCTGAATCGAGTGAACAGAGCCGAGGGAACATGGTGTGTATCGAGTGAACAGAGCCGAGGGAACACGGTGTGAATCGAGTGAACAATGCCGAGGGAACATGGAGTGAATCGAGTGAACAGAGCGGAGGGTACATGGAGTGAATCGAGTGAATAGTGCCGATGGAACATGGAGTGAATCGAGTGAACAGATCCGAGGGAACATGGAGTGAATCGAGTGAACAGATCCGAGGGAACATGTAGTGAATCAAGTGAACAGATCCGAGGGAACATGGTGTGAATCGAGTGAACAGAGCCGAGGGACCACGTTGTGAATCGAGTGATCAGAGCCGAGGGAACATGGTGTGAATCGAGTGAACAGAGCCGAGGGAACAAGGTGTGAATCGAGTGAACAGTGCCGAGGGAACACGGTGTGAATCGAGTGAACAATGCCGAGGGAACATGGAGTGAATCGAGTGAACAGAGCCGAGGGTACATGGAGTGAATCGAGTGAACAGTGCCGATGGAACATGGTGTGAATCGAGTGAACAGATCCGAGGGAACATGGAGTGAATCGAGTGAACAGATCCGAGGGAACATGTAGTGAATCGAGTGAACAGATCCGAGGGAACATGGTGTGAATCGAGTGAACAGAGCCGAGGGACCACGTTGTGAATCGAGTGAACAGAGCCGAGGTTACATGGAGTGAATCGAGTGAACAGAGCCGAGGTAACATGGAGTGAATCGAGTGAACAGATCCGAGGGAACATGGTGTGAATCGAGTGAACAGATCCGAGGGAACATGGAGTGAATCGAGTGAGCAATGCTAGGGGAACATGGTGTGAATCGAGTGAACAATGCCGAGGGAACATGGAGTGAATCGAGTGAACAGAGCCGAGGGAACATGGTGTGAATCGAGTGAACAGAGCCGAGGGCACATGGAGTGAATCGAGTGAGCATAGATGAGGGAACACGGTGTGAATCGAGTGAACATAGATGAGGGAACACGGTGTGAATCGAGTGAACAGCGCCGAGGGAACATGGTGTGAATCGACTGAACAGAGCTGAGGGAACATGGTGTGAATCGAGTGAACAGAGCCGAGGGAACATGGTGCGAATCGAGTGAAAAGAGCCGAGGGAACATGGAGTGAATCGAGTGAGCATAGATGAGGGAACACGGTGTGAATCGAGTGATCAGAGCCGAGGGAACATGGAGTGAATCGAGTGAACAGAGCCCAGGGAACTTGGTGTGAATCGAGTGAACAGAGCGGAGGGAACATGGTGTGAATCGAGTGATCAGAGCCGAGGGAACATGGTGTGAATCGAGTGAACAGAGCCGAGGGAACATGGTGTGAATCGAGTGAACAGAGCCGAGGGAACACGGTGTGAATCGATTGAGCAGTGCCGAGGGAACATGGAACGAATCGAGTGAACAGAGCCGAGGGAACATGGAGCGAATCGAGTGAACAGATCCGAGGGAACATGGAGTGAATCGAGTGAAGAGATCCGAGGGAACATGGAGTGAATCGAGTGAACAGAGCCGAGGGAACATGGTGCGAATCGTGTGAACAGAGCCGACGGAACATGGTGCGAATCGAGTGAGCAGTGCCGAGGGAACATGGTGCGAATCGAGTGAGCTGAGCCGAGGAAACATGGTCTGAATCGAGTGAACAGAGCCGAGGGAACATGGTGTGTATCGAGTGAACAGAGCCGAGGGAACACGGTGTGAATCGAGTGAACAATGCCGAGGGAACATGGAGTGAATCGAGTGAACAGAGCCGAGGGTACATGGAGTGAATCGAGTGAACAGTGCCGATGGAACATGGAGTGAATCGAGTGAACAGATCCGAGGGAACATGGAGTGAATCGAGTGAACAGTGCCGATGGAACATGGAGTGAATCGAGTGAACAGATCCGAGGGAACATGGAGTGAATCGAGTGAACAGATCCGAGGGAACATGTAGTGAATCGAGTGAACAGATCCGAGGGAACATGGTGTGAATCGAGTGAACAGAGCCGAGGGATCACGTTGTGAATCGAGTGAACAGAGCCGAGGTTACATGGAGTGAATCGAGTGAACAGAGCCGAGGCAACATGGAGTGAATCGAGTGAACAGATCCGAGGGAACATGGTGTGAATTGAGTGAACAGATCCGAGGGAACATGGAGTGAATCGAGTGAGCAATGCTAGGGGAACATGGTGTGAATCGAGTGAACAGTGCCGAGGGAACATGGAGTGAATCGAGTGAACAGAGCCGAGGGAAAATGGTGTGAATCGAGTGAACAGTGCCGAGGGCACATGGAGTGAATCGAGTGAGCATAGATGAGGGAACACGGTGTGAATCGAGTGAACATAGATGAGGGAACACGGTGTGAATCGAGTGAACAGCGCCGAGGGAACATGGTGTGAATCGACTGAACAGAGCTGAGGGAACATGGTGTGAATCGAGTGAACAGAGCCGAGGGAACATGGAGTGAATCGAGTGAACAGAGCCGAGGGAACATGGTGCGAATCGAGTGAAAAGAGCCGAGGGAACATGGAGTGAATCGAGTGAGCATAGATGAGGGAACACGGTGTGAATCGAGTGATCAGAGCCGAGGGAACATGGAGTGAATCGAGTGAACAGAGCCCAGGTAACTTGGTGTGAATCGAGTGAACAGAGCGGAGGGAACATGGTGTGAATCGAGTGATCAGAGCCGAGGGAACATGGTGTGAATCGAGTGAACAGAGCCGAGGGAACATGGTGTGAATCGAGTGAACAGAGCCGAGGGAACACGGTGTGAATCGATTGAGCAGTGCCGAGGGAACATGGAACGAATCGAGTGAACAGAGCCGAGGGAACATGGAGCGAATCGAGTGAACAGATCCGAGGGAACATGGAGTGAATCGAGTGAAGAGATCCGAGGGAACATGGAGTGAATCGAGTGAACAGAGCCGAGGGAACATGGTGCGAATCGTGTGAACAGAGCCGACGGAACATGGTGCCAATCGAGTGAGCAGTGCCGAGGGAACATGGTGCGAATCGAGTGAGCTGAGCCGAGGAAACATGGTCTGAATCGAGTGAACAGAGCCGAGGGAACATGGTGTGTATCGAGTGAACAGAGCCGAGGGAACACGGTGTGAATCGAGTGAACAATGCCGAGGGAACATGGAGTGAATCGAGTGAACAGAGCGGAGGGTACATGGAGTGAATCGAGTGAACAGTGCCGATGGAACATGGAGTGAATCGAGTGAACAGATCCGAGGGAACATGGAGTGAATCGAGTGAACAGATCCGAGGGAACATGTAGTGAATCAAGTGAACAGATCCGAGGGAACATGGTGTGAATCGAGTGAACAGAGCCGAGGGACCACGTTGTGAATCGAGTGATCAGAGCCGAGGGAACATGGTGTGAATCGAGTGAACAGAGCCGAGGGAACAAGGTGTGAATCGAGTGAACAGTGCCGAGGGAACACGGTGTGAATCGAGTGAACAATGCCGAGGGAACATGGAGTGAATCGAGTGAACAGAGCCGAGGGTACATGGAGTGAATCGAGTGAACAGTGCCGATGGAACATGGTGTGAATCGAGTGAACAGATCCGAGGGAACATGGAGTGAATCGAGTGAACAGATCCGAGGGAACATGTAGTGAATCGAGTGAACAGATCCGAGGGAACATGGTGTGAATCGAGTGAACAGAGCCGAGGGACCACGTTGTGAATCGAGTGAACAGAGCCGAGGTTACATGGAGTGAATCGAGTGAACAGAGCCGAGGTAACATGGAGTGAATCGAGTGAACAGATCCGAGGGAACATGGTGTGAATCGAGTGAACAGATCCGAGGGAACATGGAGTGAATCGAGTGAGCAATGCTAGGGGAACATGGTGTGAATCGAGTGAACAATGCCGAGGGAACATGGAGTGAATCGAGTGAACAGAGCCGAGGGAACATGGTGTGAATCGAGTGAACAGAGCCGAGGGCACATGGAGTGAATCGAGTGAGCATAGATGAGGGAACACGGTGTGAATCGAGTGAACATAGATGAGGGAACACGGTGTGAATCGAGTGAACAGCGCCGAGGGAACATGGTGTGAATCGACTGAACAGAGCTGAGGGAACATGGTGTGAATCGAGTGAACAGAGCCGAGGGAACATGGAGTGAATCGAGTGAACAGAGCCGAGGGAACATGGTGCGAATCGAGTGAAAAGAGCCGAGGGAACATGGAGTGAATCGAGTGAGCATAGATGAGGGAACACGGTGTGAATCGAGTGATCAGAGCCGAGGGAACATGGAGTGAATCGAGTGAACAGAGCCCAGGGAACTTGGTGTGAATCGAGTGAACAGAGCGGAGGGAACATGGTGTGAATCGAGTGATCAGAGCCGAGGGAACATGGTGTGAATCGAGTGAACAGAGCCGAGGGAACATGGTGTGAATCGAGTGAACAGAGCCGAGGGAACACGGTGTGAATCGATTGAGCAGTGCCGAGGGAACATGGAACGAATCGAGTGAACAGAGCCGAGGGAACATGGAGCGAATCGAGTGAACAGATCCGAGGGAACATGGAGTGAATCGAGTGAAGAGATCCGAGGGAACATGGAGTGAATCGAGTGAACAGAGCCGAGGGAACATGGTGCGAATCGTGTGAACAGAGCCGACGGAACATGGTGCGAATCGAGTGAGCAGTGCCGAGGGAACATGGTGCGAATCGAGTGAGCTGAGCCGAGGAAACATGGTCTGAATCGAGTGAACAGAGCCGAGGGAACATGGTGTGTATCGAGTGAACAGAGCCGAGGGAACACGGTGTGAATCGAGTGAACAATGCCGAGGGAACATGGAGTGAATCGAGTGAACAGAGCCGAGGGTACATGGAGTGAATCGAGTGAACAGTGCCGATGGAACATGGAGTGAATCGAGTGAACAGATCCGAGGGAACATGGAGTGAATCGAGTGAACAGATCCGAGGGAACATGTAGTGAATCAAGTGAACAGATCCGAGGGAACATGGTGTGAATCGAGTGAACAGAGCCGAGGGACCACGTTGTGAATCGAGTGAACAGAGCCGAGGGAACATGGTGTGAATCGAGTGAACAGATCCGAGGGAACATGGAGTGAATCGAGTGAGCAATGCTAGGGGAACATGGTGTGAATCGAGTGAACAGTGCCGAGGGAACATGGAGTGAATCGAGTGTCAGAGCCGAGGGAACATGAAGTGAATCGAGTGAACAGAGCCGAGGGCACATGGAGTGAATCGAGTGAGCATAGATGAGGGAACACGGTGTGAATCGGTGAACATAGATGAGGGAACACGGTGTGAATCGAGTGAACAGCGCCGAGGGAACATGGAGTGAATCGAGTGTACAGTGCCGAGGGAACATGGTCTGAATCGAGTGAACAGAGCCGAGGGAACATGGTGTGAATCGAGTGAACAGTGCCGAGGGAACATGGTGTGAATCGAGTGATCAGAGCCGAGGGAACATGGAGTGAATCGAGTGTACAGTGCCGAGGGAACATGGTCTGAATCGAGGGAACAGAGCCGAGGGAACATGGTGTGAATCGAGTGAACAGTGCCGAGGGAACATGGTGGGAATCGAGTGAACAGTGCCGAGGGAAAATGGTGTGAATCGCGTGAACTGCGCTGAGGTAACATGGTGTGAATCGAGTGAGCAGAGCCGAGGGAACATGGTGTGAATCGAGTGAACAGAGCCGAGGGAACACGGTGTGAATCGATTGATCAGTGCCGAGGGAACATGGAGTGAATCGAGTGAACAGAGCTGAGGGAACATGGAGTGAATCGATTGAACAGATCCGAGGGAACATGGAGTGAATCGAGTGAACAGATCCGAGGGAACATGGAGTGAATCGAGTGAACAGAGCCGAGGGAACATGGTGCGAATCGAGTGATCTGAGCCGTGGGATCATGTTGCGAATCGAGTGAGCAGTGCCGAGGGAACATGGTGCGAATCGAGTGAACAGTGCCGAGGGAACATGGTGTGAATCGAGTGAACAGAGCCGAGGGAACATGGTGTGTATCGAGTGAACAGAGCCGAGGGAACATGGTGTGAATCGAGTGAACAGAGCCGAGGCAACACGGTGTGAATCGAGTGAACAGTGCCGAGGGAACATGGAGTGAATCGAGTGAACAGAGCCGAGGGAAAATGGAGTGAATCGAGTGAACATTGCCGAGGGAACATGGAGTGAATCGAGTGAACAGATCCGATGGAACATGGAGTGAATCGAGTGAACAGATCCGAGGGAACATGGTGTGAATCGAGTGAACAGATCCAAGGGAACATGGAGTGAATCGAGTGAACAGATTCGAGGGAACATGGAGTGAATCGAGTGAACAGATCCAAGGGAACATGGAGTGAATCGAGTGAACAGATCCGAGGGAACATGGAGTGAATCGAGTGAACAGATCCGAGGGAAAATGGAGTGAATCGAGTGAACAGATCCGAGGGAACATGGTGTGAATCGAGTGAGCAATGCCGAGGGAACATGCTGTGAATCGAGTGAACAGAGCTGAGGGAACATGGTGTGGCTCGAGCGATGAGAGCTGAGGGAACATGGTGTGAATCGAGTCAACAGAGCCGAGGGAACATGGAGTGAATCGAGTGAACAGTACCGAGGGAACATGGAGTGAATCGAGTGAACAGAGCCGAGGGAACATGTTGTGAATCGAGTGAACAGAGCCGAGGGACCACGTTGTGAATCGAGTGAGCAGTGCCGAGGGAACATGGAGTGAATCGTGTGAACAGAGCCGAGGGACCACGTTGTGAATCGAGTGAGCAGTGCCGAGGGAACATGGAGTGAATCGAGTGAACAGATCCGAGGGAACATGGAGCGAATCGAGTGAACAGATCCGAGGGAATATGGAGTGAGTCGAGTGAACAGAGCCGAGGGAACATGGAGTGAATCGAGTGAACAGATCCGAGGGAACATGGAGTGAATCAAGTGAACAGATCCGTGGGAACATGGAGTGAATCGAGTGAACAGATCCGAGGGAACATGTTGTGAATCGAGTGAACAGTTCCGAGGGAACATGTTGTGAATTGAGTGAACAGTTCCGAGGGAACATGGTGTGAATCGAGTGAACAGTGCCGAGGGAACATGGTGTGAATCGAGTGAATATTGCCGAGGGAACATGGTGTGAATCGAGTGAACAGTACCGAGGGAACATGGAGTGAATCGAGTGAACAGAGCCGAGGGAACATGGTTTGAATCGAGTGAACAGAGCCGAGGGACCACGTTGTGAATCGAGTGCGCAGTGCCGAGGGAACATGGAGTGAAAAGAGTGAACAGATCCGAGGGAACATGGAGTGAATCGAGTGAACACATCCGAGGGAACATGGACCGAATCGAGTGAACAGATCCGAGGGAACATGGAGTGAGTCGATTGAACAGAGCCGAGGGAACATTGAGTGAATCGAGTGAACAGAGCCGAGGGAACATGGTGTGAATCGAGTGAACAGAGCCGAGGGAACACGGTGTGAATCGAGTGAGCAGAGCCGAGGGAACATGGAGTGAATCGAGTGAACAGAGCCGAGGGAACATGGAGTGAATCGAGTGAACAGTGCCGAGGGACCATGGAGTGAATCGAGTGAACAGAGCCGAGGGAAAATGGTGCGAATCGAGTGAACAGAGCCGAGGGACCACGGTGGGAATCGAGTGAGCAGTGCCGAGGGAATTTGGTGCGAATCGAGTGAACAGATCCGAGGGAACATGGAGCGAATCGAGTGAACAGATCCGTGGGAACATGGAGTGAATCGAGTGAACAGAGCCGAGTGAACATGGAGTGAATCGAGTGAACAGATCCGAGGGAACATGGAGTGAATCGAGCGAAGAGATCCGAGGGAACATGGAGTGAATCGAGTGAACAATCCGAGGGAACATGTTGTGAATCGAGTGAACAGTTCCGAGGGAACATGTTCTGAATCGATTGAACAGTGCCGAGGGAACATGGTGTGAATCGAGTGAACAGAGCCGAGGGAACGTGGTGTGAATCGAGTGAGCAGAGCCGAGGGAACTTGGTGTGAATCGAGTGAATAGTGCCGAGGGAACATGGTGTGAATCGAGTGAACAGTTCCGAGGGAACATGTTCTGAATCGAGTGAACAGTGTCGAGGGAACATGGTGTGAATCGAGTGAACAGAGCCGAGGGAACATGGTGTGAATCGAGTGAGCAGAGCCGAGGGAACTTGGTGTGAATCGACTGAATAGTGCCGAGGGAACATGGTGTGAATCGAGTGAACAGTTCCGAGGGAACATGTTCTGAATCGAGTGAACAGTGCCGAGGGAACATGGTGTGAATCGAGTGAACAGAGCCGAGGTAATATGGTGCAAATCGAGTGAAAAGTGCCGAGGGAACATGTTGTGAATCGAGTGAACACTTCCGAGGGAACATGGTGTGAATCGAGTGAACAGAGCCCAGGGAACATGTTGTGAATCGAGTGAACAGTTCCGAGGGAACATGTTGTGAATCGAGTGAACTGTTCCGAAGGAACATGGAGTGAATCGAGTGAGCAGTGCCGAGGGAACTTGGTGCGAATCGAGTGAACAGAGCCGAGGGAACATGGAGTGAATCGAGTGAACAGAGCTGAGGGAACACGGTGTGAATCGAGTGAACAGAGCCGAGGGAACTTGGAGTGAATCGAGTGAACAGTGCTGAGGGAACATGGTGTGAATCGAGTGAGCAGAGCCGAGGAAACATGGTGTGACTCGAGTGAACAGTTCCGAGGGAACATGGTGTGAATCGAGTGAACAGAGCCGAGGGAACATAGTCCTAATCGAGTGAACAGAGCCGAGGGAACTTGCAGTGAATCGAGTGAGCAGAGCCGAGGGAACTTGGTGAGAATCGATTGAACAGTTCTGAGGGAACATGGTGTGAAACGAGTGAGCAGTACCGAGGGAACATGGTGTGAATCGAGTGAACAGTTCCGAGGGAACATGGTGTGAATCGAGTGAACAGTTCTGAGGGAACATGGTGTGAATCGAGTGAACAGAGCCGAGGGAACATGGTGTGAATCGAGTGAACAGAGCCGAGGGAACTTGGAGTGAATCGAGTGAACAGTGCCGAGGGAACATGGTGAGAATCGAGTGAACAGAGCCGAGGGAACATGGTGTGAATCGAGTGAACAGAGCCGAGGGAACATAGTCCGAATCGAGTGAACATTTCCGAGTGAACATGGTGTGTATCGAGTGAACAGAGCCGAGGGAACTTGGTGCGAATCGAGTGAACAGTGCGGAGGGAACTTGGTGTGAATCGAGTGAACAGTGCCGAGGGAACTTGGTGTGAATCGAGTGAACAGAGCCGAGGGAACATGTTGTGAATCGAGTGAATAGTGCCGAGGGAACATGGTGTGAATCGAGTGAAAAGAGCCGAGGGAACATGGTCCGAATTGAGTGAACAGAGCCGAGGGAACATGGTGTGAATCGAGGGAGCAGAGCCGATGGAAGATGGCGCGAATCGAGTGAGCATTGCCGAGGGAACATAATCTGAATCGAGTGATCAGAGCCGAGGGAACATGGTGTGAATCGAGTGCACAGATCCGAGGGAACATGGTGTGAATCGAGTGAACAGATCCGAGGGAACATGGAGTGAATCGAGTGAACAGATCCGAGGGAACATGGAGCGAATCGAGTGAACAGATCCGAGGGAACATGGAGTGAGTCGAGTGAACAGAGCCGAGGGAACATGGAGTGAATCGAGTGAACAGTTCCGAGGGAACATGGAGGGAATCGAGTGAAGAGTGCCGAGGGAACATCGTGCGAATCGAGTGAACAGAGCCGAGGGAACATGGTGTGAATCGAGTGAACAGATCCGAGGGAACATGGTGTGAATCGAGTGAACAGAGCCGAGGGAACAGGGTGTGAATCGAGTGAATATTGCCGAGGGAACATGGTGTGAATCGAGTGAACAGTGCTAAGGGAACATGGTGTGAATCGACTGAACAGAGCCGAGGGAGCATGGTGTGAATCGAGTGAATATTGCCGAGGGAAGATGGTGTGAATCGAGTGAACAGAGCCGAGGGAACATGGTGTGAATCGAATGAATATTGCCGAGGGAACACGGTGTGAATCGAGTGAACAGAGCCGAGGGAACATGGTGTGAATCGAGTGAACAGAGCCGAGGGAACATGGTGTGAATCGAGTGAACAGTGGCGAGGGAACATGGTGTGAATCGAGTGAGCAGTGCCGAGGGAACATGGTGTGAATCGAGTGAACAGTGCCGAGGGAACATGGTGTGAATCGAGTGAGCAGTGCCGAGGGAACACGGTGTGAATCGAGTGAACAGTGCCGAGGGTACACGGTGGGAATCGAGTGAACAGTGCCGAGGGAACATGGTGTGAATCGAGTGAACAGCGCCGAGGGACCACGGTGGGAAACGAATGAACAGAGCCGAGGGAACATGGAGTGAATCGAGTGAACAGAGCCGAGGGAACATGGAGTGAATCGAGTGAACAGAGCAGAGGGAACATGGAGTGAATCGAGTGAACAGATCCGAGGGAACATGGTGTGAATCGAGTGAACAGATCCGAGGGAACATGGAATGAATCGAGTGAGCAATGCTAGGGGAACATGGTGTGAATCGAGTGAACAGTGCCGAGGGAACATGGAGTGAATCGAGTGTCAGAGCCGAGGGAACATGAAGTGAATCGAGTGAACAGAGCCGAGGGCACATGGAGTGAATCGAGTGAGCATAGATGAGGGAACACGGTGTGAATCGAGTGAACATAGATGAGGGAACACGGTGTGAATCGAGTGAACAGCGCCGAGGGAACATGGTGTGAATCGACTGAACAGAGCTGAGGGAACATGGTGTGAATCGAGTGAACAGAGCCGAGGGAACATGGAGTGAATCGAGTGAACAGAGCCGAGGGAACATGGAGTGAATCGAGTGTACAGTGCCGAGGGAACATGGTCTGAATCGAGTGAACAGAGCCGAGGGAACATGGTGTGAATCGAGTGAACAGTGCCGAGGGAACATGGTGTGAATCGAGTGAACAGCGCTGAGGGAACATGGTGGGAATCGAGTGAACAGTGCCGAGGGAAAATGGTGTGAATCGCGTGAACTGCGCTGAGGTAACATGGTGTGAATCGAGTGAGCAGAGCCGAGGGAACATGGTGTGAATCGAGTGAACAGAGCCGAGGGAACACGGTGTGAATCGATTGATCAGTGCCGAGGGAACATGGAGTGAATCGAGTGAACAGAGCTGAGGGAACATGGAGTGAATCGATTGAACAGATCCGAGGGATCATGGAGTGAATCGAGTGAACAGATCCGAGGGAACATGTAGTGAATCGAGTGAACAGAGCCGAGGGAACATGGAGCGAATCGAGTGAACTGAGCCGTGGGAACATGTTGCGAATCGAGTGAGCAGTGGCGAGGGAACATGGTGCGAATCGAGTGAACAGTGCCGAGGGAACATGGTCTGAATCGAGTGAACAGAGCCGAGGGAACATGGTGTGTATCGAGTGAACAGAGCCGAGGGAACATGGTGTGAATCGAGTGAACAGAGCCGAGGCAACACGGTGTGAATCGAGTGAACAGTGCCGAGGGAACATGGAGTGAATCGAGTGAACAGAGCCGAGGGAAAATGGAGTGAATCGAGTGAACATTGCCGAGGGAACATGGAGTGAATCGAGTGAACAGATCCGATGGAACATGGAGTGAATCGAGTGAACAGATCCGAGGGAACATGATGTGAATCGAGTGAACAGATCCAAGGGAACATGGAGTGAATCGAGTGAACAGATTCGAGGGAACATGGAGTGAATCGAGTGAACAGATCCAAGGGAACATGGAGTGAATCGAGTGATCAGATCCGAGGGAACATCGAGTGAATCGAGTGAACAGATCCGAGGGAAAATGGAGTGAATCGAGTGAACAGATCCGAGGGAACATGGTGTGAATCGAGTGAGCAGTGCCGAGGGAACATGGTGTGAATCGAGTGAACAGAGCTGAGGGAACATGGTGTGGCTCGAGTGATGAGAGCTGAGGGAACATGGTGTGAATCGAGTCAACAGAGCCGAGGGAACATGGAGTGAATCGAGTGAACAGTACCGAGGGAACATGGAGTGAATCGAGTGAACAGAGCCGAGGGAACATGTTGTGAATCGAGTGAACAGAGCCGAGGGACCACGTTGTGAATCGAGTGAGCAGTGCCGAGGGAACATGGAGTGAATCGAGTGAACAGAGCCGAGGGACCACGTTGTGAATCGAGTGAGCAGTGCCGAGGGAACATGGACTGAATCGAGTGAACAGATCCGAGGGAACATGGAGCGAATCGAGTGAACAGATCCGAGGGAACATGGAGTGAGTCGAGTGAACAGAGCCGAGGGAACATGGAGTGAATCGAGTGAACAGATCCGAGGGAACATGGAGTGAATCGAGTGAACAGATCCGTGGGAACATGGAGTGAATCGAGTGATCAGATCCGAGGGAACATGTTGTGAATCGAGTGAACAGTTCCGAGGGAACAAGTTGTGAATTGAGTGAACAGTTCCGAGGGAACATGGTGTGAATCGAGTGAACAGTGCCGAGGGAACATGGTGTGAATCGAGTGAATATTGCCGAGGGAACATGGTGTGAATCGAGTGAACAGTACCGAGGGAACATGGAGTGAATCGAGTGAACAGAGCTGAGGGAACATGGTTTGAATCGAGTGAACAGAGCCGAGGGACCACGTTGTGAATCGAGTGAGCAGTGCCGAGGGAACATGGAGTGAAAAGAGTGAACAGATCCGAGGGAACATGGAGTGAATCGAGTGAACACATCCGAGGGAACATGGAGCGAATCGAGTGAACAGAGCCGAGGGAACATGGAGTGAATCGAGTGAACAGAGCCGAGGGAACATGGTGTGAATCGAGTGAACAGAGCCGAGGGTACACGGTGTGAATCGAGTGAGCAGAGCCGAGGGAACATGGAGTGATTCGAGTGAACAGAGCCGAGGGAACATGGAGTGAATCGAGTGAACAGTGCCGAGGGACCATGGAGTGAATCGAGTGAACAGAGCCGAGGGAAAATGGTGCGAATTGAGTGAACAGAGCCGAGGGACCACGGTGGGAATCGAGTGAGCAGTGCCGTGGGAACATGGTGCGAATCGAGTGAACAGATCCGAGGGAACATGGAGCGAATCGAGTGAACAGATCCGTGGGAACATGGAGTGAATCGAGTGAACAGAGCCGAGTGAACATGGAGTGAATCGAGTGAACAGATCCGAGGGAACATGGAGTGAATCGAGCGAAGAGATCCGAGGGAACATGGAGTGAATCGAGTGAACAATCCGAGGGAACATGTTGTGAATCGAGTGAACAGTTCCGAGGGAACATGTTCTGAATCGAGTGAACAGTGCCGAGGGAACATGGTGTGAATCGAGTGAACAGAGCCGAGGGAACATGGTGTGAATCGAGTGTGCAGAGCCGAGGGAACTTGGTGTGAATCGAGTGAATAGTGCCGAGGGAACATGGTGTGAATCGAGTGAACAGAGCCGAGGGAACATGTTGTGAATCGAGTGATCAGAGCCGAGGGAACTTGGTGTGAATTGACTGAATAGTGCCGAGGGAACATGGTGTGAATCGAGTGAACAGTTCCGAGGGAACATGTTCTGAATCGAGTGAACAGTGCCGAGGGAACATGGTGTGAATCGAGTGAACAGAGCCGAGGTAATATGGTGCAAATCGAGTGAAATGTGCCGAGGGAACATGTTGTGAATCGAGTGAACAGTTCCGAGGGAACATGGCGTGAATCGAGTGAACAGAGCCCAGGGAACATGTTGTGAATCGAGTGAACAGTTCCGAGGGAACATGTTTTGAATCGAGTGAACAGTTCCGAGGGAACATGGAGTGAATCGAGTGAGCAGTGCCGAGGGAACTTGGTGCGAATCGAGTGAACAGAGCCGAGGGAACATGGAGTGAATCGAGTGAACAGAGCTGAGGGAACACGGTGTGAATCGAGTGAACAGAGCCGAGGGAACTTGGAGTGAATCGAGTGAACAGTGCTGAGGGCACATGGTGTGAATCGAGTGAGCAGAGCCGAGGAAACATGCTGTGACTCGAGTGAACAGTTCCGAGGGAACATGGAGTGAGTCGAGTGAACAGAGCCGAGGGAACATGGAGTGAATCGAGTGAACAGTTCCGAGGGAACATGGAGGGAATCGAGTGAACAGTGCCGAGGGAACATGGTGCGAATCGAGTGAACAGAGCCGAGGGAACATGGTGTGAATCGAGTGAACAGATCCGAGGGAACATGGTGTGAATCGAGTGAACAGAGCCGAGGGAACAGGGTGTGAATCGAGTGAATATTGCCGAGGGAACATGGTGTGAATCGAGTGAACAGTGCTGAGGGAACATGGTGTGAATCGACTGAACAGAGCCGAGGGAGCATGGTGTGAATCGAGTGAATATTGCCGAGGGAAGATGGTGTGAATCGAGTGAACAGAGCCGAGGGAACATGGTGTGAATCGAATGAATATTGCCGAGGGAACACAGTGTGAATCGAGTGAACAGAGCCGAGGGAACATGGTGTGAATCGAGTGAACAGAGCCGAGGGAACATGGTGTGAATCGA
This sequence comes from Isurus oxyrinchus, assembly GCA_026770705.1. Taxonomy (NCBI): domain Eukaryota; kingdom Metazoa; phylum Chordata; class Chondrichthyes; order Lamniformes; family Lamnidae; genus Isurus; species Isurus oxyrinchus. Next base: position 1,297,274 of record JANJGN010000080.1, read on the forward strand.
GTGAACAGTGGCGAGGGAACATGGTGTGAATCGAGTGAGCAGTGCCGAGGGAACATGGTGTGAATCGAGTGAGCAGTGCCGAGGGAACACGGTGTGAATCGAGTGAACAGTGCCGAGGGTACACGGTGTGAATCGAGTGAACAGTGCCGAGGGAACATGGTGTGAATCGAGTGAACAGCGCCGAGGGACCACGGTGGGAAACGAATGAACAGAGCCGAGGGAACATGGAGTGAATCGAGTGAACAGAGCCGAGGGAACATGGAGTGAATCGAGTGAACAGAGCAGAGGGAACATGGAGTGAATCGAGTGAACAGATCCGAGGGAACATGGTGTGAATCGAGTGAACAGATCCGAGGGAACATGGAATGAATCGAGTGAGCAATGCTAGGGGAACATGGTGTGAATCGAGTGAACAGTGCCGAGGGAACATGGAGTGAATCGAGTGTCAGAGCCGAGGGAACATGAAGTGAATCGAGTGAACAGAGCCGAGGGCACATGGAGTGAATCGAGTGAGCATAGATGAGGGAACACGGTGTGAATCGAGTGAACATAGATGAGGGAACACGGTGTGAATCGAGTGAACAGCGCCGAGGGAACATGGTGTGAATCGACTGAACAGAGCTGAGGGAACATGGTGTGAATCGAGTGAACAGAGCCGAGGGAACATGGAGTGAATCGAGTGAACAGAGCCGAGGGAACATGGAGTGAATCGAGTGTACAGTGCCGAGGGAACATGGTCTGAATCGAGTGAACAGAGCCGAGGGAACATGGTGTGAATCGAGTGAACAGTGCCGAGGGAACATGGTGTGAATCGAGTGAATAGCGCTGAGGGAACATGGTGGGAATCGAGTGAACAGTGCCGAGGGAAAATGGTGTGAATCGCGTGAACTGCGCTGAGGTAACATGGTGTGAATCGAGTGAGCAGAGCCGAGGGAACATGGTGTGAATCGAGTGAACAGAGCCGAGGGAACACGGTGTGAATCGATTGATCAGTGCCGAGGGAACATGGAGTGAATCGAGTGAACAGAGCTGAGGGAACATGGAGTGAATCGATTGAACAGATCCGAGGGAACATGGAGTGAATCGAGTGAACAGATCCGAGGGAACATGTAGTGAATCGAGTGAACAGAGCCTAGGGAACATGGAGCGAATCGAGTGAACTGAGCCGTGGGAACATGTTGCGAATCGAGTGAGCAGTGGCGAGGGAACATGGTGCGAATCGAGTGAACAGTGCCGAGGGAACATGGTCTGAATCGAGTGAACAGAGCCGAGGGAACATGGTGTGTATCGAGTGAACAGAGCCGAGGGAACATGGTGTGAATCGAGTGAACAGAGCCGAGGCAACACGGTGTGAATCGAGTGAACAGTGCCGAGGGAACATGGAGTGAATCGAGTGAACAGAGCCGAGGGAAAATGGAGTGAATCGAGTGAACATTGCCGAGGGAACATGGAGTGAATCGAGTGAACAGATCCGATGGAACATGGAGTGAATCGAGTGAACAGATCCGAGGGAACATGATGTGAATCGAGTGAACAGATCCAAGGGAACATGGAGTGAATCGAGTGAACAGATTCGAGGGAACATGGAGTGAATCGAGTGAACAGATCCAAGGGAACATGGAGTGAATCGAGTGATCAGATCCGAGGGAACATCGAGTGAATCGAGTGAACAGATCCGAGGGAAAATGGAGTGAATCGAGTGAACAGATCCGAGGGAACATGGTGTGAATCGAGTGAGCAGTGCCGAGGGAACATGGTGTGAATCGAGTGAACAGAGCTGAGGGAACATGGTGTGGCTCGAGTGATGAGAGCTGAGGGAACATGGTGTGAATCGAGTCAACAGAGCCGAGGGAACATGGAGTGAATCGAGTGAACAGTACCGAGGGAACATGGAGTGAATCGAGTGAACAGAGCCGAGGGAACATGTTGTGAATCGAGTGAACAGAGCCGAGGGACCACGTTGTGAATCGAGTGAGCAGTGCCGAGGGAACATGGAGTGAATCGTGTGAACAGAGCCGAGGGACCACGTTGTGAATCGAGTGAGCAGTGCCGAGGGAACATGGAGTGAATCGAGTGAACAGATCCGAGGGAACATGGAGCGAATCGAGTGAACAGATCCGAGGGAATATGGAGTGAGTCGAGTGAACAGAGCCGAGGGAACATGGAGTGAATCGAGTGAACAGATCCGAGGGAACATGGAGTGAATCAAGTGAACAGATCCGTGGGAACATGGAGTGAATCGAGTGAACAGATCCGAGGGAACATGTTGTGAATCGAGTGAACAGTTCCGAGGGAACATGTTGTGAATTGAGTGAACAGTTCCGAGGGAACATGGTGTGAATCGAGTGAACAGTGCCGAGGGAACATGGTGTGAATCGAGTGAATATTGCCGAGGGAACATGGTGTGAATCGAGTGAACAGTACCGAGGGAACATGGAGTGAATCGAGTGAACAGAGCCGAGGGAACATGGTTTGAATCGAGTGAACAGAGCCGAGGGACCACGTTGTGAATCGAGTGCGCAGTGCCGAGGGAACATGGAGTGAAAAGAGTGAACAGATCCGAGGGAACATGGAGTGAATCGAGTGAACACATCCGAGGGAACATGGACCGAATCGAGTGAACAGATCCGAGGGAACATGGAGTGAGTCGATTGAACAGAGCCGAGGGAACATTGAGTGAATCGAGTGAACAGAGCCGAGGGAACATGGTGTGAATCGAGTGAACAGAGCCGAGGGAACACGGTGTGAATCGAGTGAGCAGAGCCGAGGGAACATGGAGTGAATCGAGTGAACAGAGCCGAGGGAACATGGAGTGAATCGAGTGAACAGTGCCGAGGGACCATGGAGTGAATCGAGTGAACAGAGCCGAGGGAAAATGGTGCGAATCGAGTGAACCGAGCCGAGGGACCACGGTGGGAATCGAGTGAGCAGTGCCGAGGGAATTTGGTGCGAATCGAGTGAACAGATCCGAGGGAACATGGAGCGAATCGAGTGAACAGATCCGTGGGAACATGGAGTGAATCGAGTGAACAGAGCCGAGTGAACATGGAGTGAATCGAGTGAACAGATCCGAGGGAACATGGAGTGAATCGAGCGAAGAGATCCGAGGGAACATGGAGTGAATCGAGTGAACAATCCGAGGGAACATGTTGTGAATCGAGTGAACAGTTCCGAGGGAACATGTTCTGAATCGATTGAACAGTGCCGATGGAACATGGTGTGAATCGAGTGAACAGAGCCGAGGGAACGTGGTGTGAATCGAGTGAGCAGAGCCGAGGGAACTTGGTGTGAATCGAGTGAATAGTGCCGAGGGAACATGGTGTGAATCGAGTGAACAGTTCCGAGGGAACATGTTCTGAATCGAGTGAACAGTGTCGAGGGAACATGGTGTGAATCGAGTGAACAGAGCCGAGGGAACATGGTGTGAATCGAGTGAGCAGAGCCGAGGGAACTTGGTGTGAATCGACTGAATAGTGCCGAGGGAACATGGTGTGAATCGAGTGAACAGTTCCGAGGGAACATGTTCTGAATCGAGTGAACAGTGCCGAGGGAACATGGTGTGAATCGAGTGAAGAGAGCCGAGGTAATATAGTGCAAATCGAGTGAAAAGTGCCGAGGGAACATGTTGTGAATCGAGTGAACAGTTCCGAGGGAACATGGTGTGAATCGAGTGAACAGAGCCCAGGGAACATGTTGTGAATCGAGTGAACAGTTCCGAGGGAACATGTTGTGAATCGAGTGAACTGTTCCGAAGGAACATGGAGTGAATCGAGTGAGCAGTGCCGAGGGAACTTGGTGCGAATCGAGTGAACAGAGCCGAGGGAACATGGAGTGAATCGAGTGAACAGAGCTGAGGGAACACGGTGTGAATCGAGTGAACAGAGCCGAGGGAACTTGGAGTGAATCGAGTGAACAGTGCTGAGGGAACATGGTGTGAATCGAGTGAGCAGAGCCGAGGAAACATGGTGTGACTCGAGTGAACAGTTCCGAGGGAACATGGTGTGAATCGAGTGAACAGAGCCGAGGGAACATAGTCCTAATCGAGTGAACAGAGCCGAGGGAACTTGCAGTGAATCGACTGAGCAGAGCCGAGGGAACTTGGTGAGAATCGATTGAACAGTTCTGAGGGAACATGGTGTGAATCGAGTGAGCAGTACCGAGGGAACATGGTGTGAATCGAGTGAACAGTTCCGAGGGAACATGGTGTGAATCGAGTGAACAGTTCTGAGGGAACATGGTGTGAATCGAGTGAACAGAGCCGAGGGAACATGGAGTGAATCGAGTGAACAGATCCGAGGGAAAATGGAGTGAATCGAGTGAACATTGCCGAGGGAACATGGAGTGAATCGAGTGAACAGATCCGATGGAACATGGAGTGAATCGAGTGAACAGATCCGAGGGAACATGATGTGAATCGAGTGAACAGATCCAAGGGAACATGGAGTGAATCGAGTGAACAGATTCGAGGGAACATGGAGTGAATCGAGTGAACAGATCCAAGGGAACATGGAGTGAATCGAGTGATCAGATCCGAGGGAACATCGAGTGAATCGAGTGAACAGATCCGAGGGAAAATGGAGTGAATCGAGTGAACAGATCCGAGGGAACATGGTGTGAATCGAGTGAGCAGTGCCGAGGGAACATGGTGTGAATCGAGTGAACAGAGCTGAGGGAACATGGTGTGGCTCGAGTGATGAGAGCTGAGGGAACATGGTGTGAATCGAGTCAACAGAGCCGAGGGAACATGGAGTGAATCGAGTGAACAGTACCGAGGGAACATGGAGTGAATCGAGTGAACAGAGCCGAGGGAACATGTTGTGAATCGAGTGAACAGAGCCGAGGGACCACGTTGTGAATCGAGTGAGCAGTGCCGAGGGAACATGGAGTGAATCGTGTGAACAGAGCCGAGGGACCACGTTGTGAATCGAGTGAGCAGTGCCGAGGGAACATGGAGTGAATCGAGTGAACAGATCCGAGGGAACATGGAGCGAATCGAGTGAACAGATCCGAGGGAATATGGAGTGAGTCGAGTGAACAGAGCCGAGGGAACATGGAGTGAATCGAGTGAACAGATCCGAGGGAACATGGAGTGAATCAAGTGAACAGATCCGTGGGAACATGGAGTGAATCGAGTGAACAGATCCGAGGGAACATGTTGTGAATCGAGTGAACAGTTCCGAGGGAACATGTTGTGAATTGAGTGAACAGTTCCGAGGGAACATGGTGTGAATCGAGTGAACAGTGCCGAGGGAACATGGTGTGAATCGAGTGAATATTGCCGAGGGAACATGGTGTGAATCGAGTGAACAGTACCGAGGGAACATGGAGTGAATCGAGTGAACAGAGCCGAGGGAACATGGTTTGAATCGAGTGAACAGAGCCGAGGGACCACGTTGTGAATCGAGTGCGCAGTGCCGAGGGAACATGGAGTGAAAAGAGTGAACAGATCCGAGGGAACATGGAGTGAATCGAGTGAACACATCCGAGGGAACATGGACCGAATCGAGTGAACAGATCCGAGGGAACATGGAGTGAGTCGATTGAACAGAGCCGAGGGAACATTGAGTGAATCGAGTGAACAGAGCCGAGGGAACATGGTGTGAATCGAGTGAACAGAGCCGAGGGAACACGGTGTGAATCGAGTGAGCAGAGCCGAGGGAACATGGAGTGAATCGAGTGAACAGAGCCGAGGGAACATGGAGTGAATCGAGTGAACAGTGCCGAGGGACCATGGAGTGAATCGAGTGAACAGAGCCGAGGGAAAATGGTGCGAATCGAGTGAACCGAGCCGAGGGACCACGGTGGGAATCGAGTGAGCAGTGCCGAGGGAATTTGGTGCGAATCGAGTGAACAGATCCGAGGGAACATGGAGCGAATCGAGTGAACAGATCCGTGGGAACATGGAGTGAATCGAGTGAACAGAGCCGAGTGAACATGGAGTGAATCGAGTGAACAGATCCGAGGGAACATGGAGTGAATCGAGCGAAGAGATCCGAGGGAACATGGAGTGAATCGAGTGAACAATCCGAGGGAACATGTTGTGAATCGAGTGAACAGTTCCGAGGGAACATGTTCTGAATCGATTGAACAGTGCCGATGGAACATGGTGTGAATCGAGTGAACAGAGCCGAGGGAACGTGGTGTGAATCGAGTGAGCAGAGCCGAGGGAACTTGGTGTGAATCGAGTGAATAGTGCCGAGGGAACATGGTGTGAATCGAGTGAACAGTTCCGAGGGAACATGTTCTGAATCGAGTGAACAGTGTCGAGGGAACATGGTGTGAATCGAGTGAACAGAGCCGAGGGAACATGGTGTGAATCGAGTGAGCAGAGCCGAGGGAACTTGGTGTGAATCGACTGAATAGTGCCGAGGGAACATGGTGTGAATCGAGTGAACAGTTCCGAGGGAACATGTTCTGAATCGAGTGAACAGTGCCGAGGGAACATGGTGTGAATCGAGTGAAGAGAGCCGAGGTAATATAGTGCAAATCGAGTGAAAAGTGCCGAGGGAACATGTTGTGAATCGAGTGAACAGTTCCGAGGGAACATGGTGTGAATCGAGTGAACAGAGCCCAGGGAACATGTTGTGAATCGAGTGAACAGTTCCGAGGGAACATGTTGTGAATCGAGTGAACTGTTCCGAAGGAACATGGAGTGAATCGAGTGAGCAGTGCCGAGGGAACTTGGTGCGAATCGAGTGAACAGAGCCGAGGGAACATGGAGTGAATCGAGTGAACAGAGCTGAGGGAACACGGTGTGAATCGAGTGAACAGAGCCGAGGGAACTTGGAGTGAATCGAGTGAACAGTGCTGAGGGAACATGGTGTGAATCGAGTGAGCAGAGCCGAGGAAACATGGTGTGACTCGAGTGAACAGTTCCGAGGGAACATGGTGTGAATCGAGTGAACAGAGCCGAGGGAACATAGTCCTAATCGAGTGAACAGAGCCGAGGGAACTTGCAGTGAATCGACTGAGCAGAGCCGAGGGAACTTGGTGAGAATCGATTGAACAGTTCTGAGGGAACATGGTGTGAATCGAGTGAGCAGTACCGAGGGAACATGGTGTGAATCGAGTGAACAGTTCCGAGGGAACATGGTGTGAATCGAGTGAACAGTTCTGAGGGAACATGGTGTGAATCGAGTGAACAGAGCCGAGGGAACATGGAGTGAATCGAGTGAACAGATCCGAGGGAACATGGAGTGAATCAAGTGAACAGATCCGTGGGAACATGGAGTGAATCGAGTGAACAGATCCGAGGGAACATGTTGTGAATCGAGTGAACAGTTCCGAGGGAACATGTTGTGAATTGAGTGAACAGTTCCGAGGGAACATGGTGTGAATCGAGTGAACAGTGCCGAGGGAACATGGTGTGAATCGAGTGAATATTGCCGAGGGAACATGGTGTGAATCGAGTGAACAGTACCGAGGGAACATGGAGTGAATCGAGTGAACAGAGCCGAGGGAACATGGTTTGAATCGAGTGAACAGAGCCGAGGGACCACGTTGTGAATCGAGTGCGCAGTGCCGAGGGAACATGGAGTGAAAAGAGTGAACAGATCCGAGGGAACATGGAGTGAATCGAGTGAACACATCCGAGGGAACATGGACCGAATCGAGTGAACAGATCCGAGGGAACATGGAGTGAGTCGATTGAACAGAGCCGAGGGAACATTGAGTGAATCGAGTGAACAGAGCCGAGGGAACATGGTGTGAATCGAGTGAACAGAGCCGAGGGAACACGGTGTGAATCGAGTGAGCAGAGCCGAGGGAACATGGAGTGAATCGAGTGAACAGAGCCGAGGGAACATGGAGTGAATCGAGTGAACAGTGCCGAGGGACCATGGAGTGAATCGAGTGAACAGAGCCGAGGGAAAATGGTGCGAATCGAGTGAACCGAGCCGAGGGACCACGGTGGGAATCGAGTGAGCAGTGCCGAGGGAATTTGGTGCGAATCGAGTGAACAGATCCGAGGGAACATGGAGCGAATCGAGTGAACAGATCCGTGGGAACATGGAGTGAATCGAGTGAACAGAGCCGAGTGAACATGGAGTGAATCGAGTGAACAGATCCGAGGGAACATGGAGTGAATCGAGCGAAGAGATCCGAGGGAACATGGAGTGAATCGAGTGAACAATCCGAGGGAACATGTTGTGAATCGAGTGAACAGTTCCGAGGGAACATGTTCTGAATCGATTGAACAGTGCCGATGGAACATGGTGTGAATCGAGTGAACAGAGCCGAGGGAACGTGGTGTGAATCGAGTGAGCAGAGCCGAGGGAACTTGGTGTGAATCGAGTGAATAGTGCCGAGGGAACATGGTGTGAATCGAGTGAACAGTTCCGAGGGAACATGTTCTGAATCGAGTGAACAGTGTCGAGGGAACATGGTGTGAATCGAGTGAACAGAGCCGAGGGAACATGGTGTGAATCGAGTGAGCAGAGCCGAGGGAACTTGGTGTGAATCGACTGAATAGTGCCGAGGGAACATGGTGTGAATCGAGTGAACAGTTCCGAGGGAACATGTTCTGAATCGAGTGAACAGTGCCGAGGGAACATGGTGTGAATCGAGTGAAGAGAGCCGAGGTAATATAGTGCAAATCGAGTGAAAAGTGCCGAGGGAACATGTTGTGAATCGAGTGAACAGTTCCGAGGGAACATGGTGTGAATCGAGTGAACAGAGCCCAGGGAACATGTTGTGAATCGAGTGAACAGTTCCGAGGGAACATGTTGTGAATCGAGTGAACTGTTCCGAAGGAACATGGAGTGAATCGAGTGAGCAGTGCCGAGGGAACTTGGTGCGAATCGAGTGAACAGAGCCGAGGGAACATGGAGTGAATCGAGTGAACAGAGCTGAGGGAACACGGTGTGAATCGAGTGAACAGAGCCGAGGGAACTTGGAGTGAATCGAGTGAACAGTGCTGAGGGAACATGGTGTGAATCGAGTGAGCAGAGCCGAGGAAACATGGTGTGACTCGAGTGAACAGTTCCGAGGGAACATGGTGTGAATCGAGTGAACAGAGCCGAGGGAACATAGTCCTAATCGAGTGAACAGAGCCGAGGGAACTTGCAGTGAATCGACTGAGCAGAGCCGAGGGAACTTGGTGAGAATCGATTGAACAGTTCTGAGGGAACATGGTGTGAATCGAGTGAGCAGTACCGAGGGAACATGGTGTGAATCGAGTGAACAGTTCCGAGGGAACATGGTGTGAATCGAGTGAACAGTTCTGAGGGAACATGGTGTGAATCGAGTGAACAGAGCCGAGGGAACATGGTGTGAATCGAGTGAACAGAGCCGAGGGAACTTGGAGTGAATCGAGTGAACAGTGCCGAGGGAACATGGTGAGAATCGAGTGAACAGAGCCGAGGGAACATGGTGTGAATCGAGTGAACAGAGCCGAGGGAACATAGTCCGAATCGAGTGAACATTTCCGAGTGAACATGGTGTGTATCGAGTGAACAGAGCCGAGGGAACTTGGTGCGAATCGAGTGAACAGTGCGGAGGGAACTTGGTGTGAATCGAGTGAACAGTGCCGAGGGAACTTGGTGTGAATCGAGTGAACAGAGCCGAGGGAACATGTTGTGAATCGAGTGAATAGTGCCGAGGGAACATGGTGTGAATCGAGTGAAAAGAGCCGAGGGAACATGGTCCGAATTGAGTGAACAGAGCCGAGGGAACATGGTGTGAATCGAGGGAGCAGAGCCGATGGAAGATGGCGCGAATCGAGTGAGCATTGCCGAGGGAACATAATCTGAATCGAGTGATCAGAGCCGAGGGAACATGGTGTGAATCGGGTGAACAGATCCGAGGGAACATGGTGTGAATCGAGTGAACAGATCCGAGGGAACATGGAGTGAATCGAGTGAACAGATCCGAGGGAACATGGAGCGAATCGAGTGAACAGATCCGAGGGAACATGGAGTGAGTCGAGTGAACAGAGCCGAGGGAACATGGAGTGAATCGAGTGAACAGTTCCGAGGGAACATGGAGGGAATCGAGTGAACAGTGCCGAGGGAACATGGTGCGAATCGAGTGAACAGAGCCGAGGGAACATGGTGTGAATCGAGTGAACAGATCCGAGGGAACATGGTGTGAATCGAGTGAACAGAGCCGAGGGAACAGGGTGTGAATCGAGTGAATATTGCCGAGGGAACATGGTGTGAATCGAGTGAACAGTACCGAGGGAACATGGAGTGAATCGAGTGAACAGAGCCGAGGGAACATGGTTTGAATCGAGTGAACAGAGCCGAGGGACCACGTTGTGAATCGAGTGCGCAGTGCCGAGGGAACATGGAGTGAAAAGAGTGAACAGATCCGAGGGAACATGGAGTGAATCGAGTGAACACATCCGAGGGAACATGGACCGAATCGAGTGAACAGATCCGAGGGAACATGGAGTGAGTCGATTGAACAGAGCCGAGGGAACATTGAGTGAATCGAGTGAACAGAGCCGAGGGAACATGGTGTGAATCGAGTGAACAGAGCCGAGGGAACACGGTGTGAATCGAGTGAGCAGAGCCGAGGGAACATGGAGTGAATCGAGTGAACAGAGCCGAGGGAACATGGAGTGAATCGAGTGAACAGTGCCGAGGGACCATGGAGTGAATCGAGTGAACAGAGCCGAGGGAAAATGGTGCGAATCGAGTGAACCGAGCCGAGGGACCACGGTGGGAATCGAGTGAGCAGTGCCGAGGGAATTTGGTGCGAATCGAGTGAACAGATCCGAGGGAACATGGAGCGAATCGAGTGAACAGATCCGTGGGAACATGGAGTGAATCGAGTGAACAGAGCCGAGTGAACATGGAGTGAATCGAGTGAACAGATCCGAGGGAACATGGAGTGAATCGAGCGAAGAGATCCGAGGGAACATGGAGTGAATCGAGTGAACAATCCGAGGGAACATGTTGTGAATCGAGTGAACAGTTCCGAGGGAACATGTTCTGAATCGATTGAACAGTGCCGATGGAACATGGTGTGAATCGAGTGAACAGAGCCGAGGGAACGTGGTGTGAATCGAGTGAGCAGAGCCGAGGGAACTTGGTGTGAATCGAGTGAATAGTGCCGAGGGAACATGGTGTGAATCGAGTGAACAGTTCCGAGGGAACATGTTCTGAATCGAGTGAACAGTGTCGAGGGAACATGGTGTGAATCGAGTGAACAGAGCCGAGGGAACATGGTGTGAATCGAGTGAGCAGAGCCGAGGGAACTTGGTGTGAATCGACTGAATAGTGCCGAGGGAACATGGTGTGAATCGAGTGAACAGTTCCGAGGGAACATGTTCTGAATCGAGTGAACAGTGCCGAGGGAACATGGTGTGAATCGAGTGAACAGAGCCGAGGTAATATAGTGCAAATCGAGTGAAAAGTGCCGAGGGAACATGTTGTGAATCGAGTGAACAGTTCCGAGGGAACATGGTGTGAATCGAGTGAACAGAGCCCAGGGAACATGTTGTGAATCGAGTGAACAGTTCCGAGGGAACATGTTGTGAATCGAGTGAACTGTTCCGAAGGAACATGGAGTGAATCGAGTGAGCAGTGCCGAGGGAACTTGGTGCGAATCGAGTGAACAGAGCCGAGGGAACATGGAGTGAATCGAGTGAACAGAGCTGAGGGAACACGGTGTGAATCGAGTGAACAGAGCCGAGGGAACTTGGAGTGAATCGAGTGAACAGTGCTGAGGGAACATGGTGTGAATCGAGTGAGCAGAGCCGAGGAAACATGGTGTGACTCGAGTGAACAGTTCCGAGGGAACATGGTGTGAATCGAGTGAACAGAGCCGAGGGAACATAGTCCTAATCGAGTGAACAGAGCCGAGGGAACTTGCAGTGAATCGACTGAGCAGAGCCGAGGGAACTTGGTGAGAATCGATTGAACAGTTCTGAGGGAACATGGTGTGAATCGAGTGAGCAGTACCGAGGGAACATGGTGTGAATCGAGTGAACAGTTCCGAGGGAACATGGTGTGAATCGAGTGAACAGTTCTGAGGGAACATGGTGTGAATCGAGTGAACAGAGCCGAGGGAACATGGTGTGAATCGAGTGAACAGAGCCGAGGGAACTTGGAGTGAATCGAGTGAACAGTGCCGAGGGAACATGGTGAGAATCGAGTGAACAGAGCCGAGGGAACATGGTGTGAATCGAGTGAACAGAGCCGAGGGAACATAGTCCGAATCGAGTGAACATTTCCGAGTGAACATGGTGTGTATCGAGTGAACAGAGCCGAGGGAACTTGGTGCGAATCGAGTGAACAGTGCGGAGGGAACTTGGTGTGAATCGAGTGAACAGTGCCGAGGGAACTTGGTGTGAATCGAGTGAACAGAGCCGAGGGAACATGTTGTGAATCGAGTGAATAGTGCCGAGGGAACATGGTGTGAATCGAGTGAAAAGAGCCGAGGGAACATGGTCCGAATTGAGTGAACACAGCCGAGGGAACATGGTGTGAATCGAGGGAGCAGAGCCGATGGAAGATGGCGCGAATCGAGTGAGCATTGCCGAGGGAACATAATCTGAATCGAGTGATCAGAGCCGAGGGAACATGGTGTGAATCGAGTGAACAGATCCGAGGGAACATGGTGTGAATCGAGTGAACAGATCCGAGGGAACATGGAGTGAATCGAGTGAACAGATCCGAGGGAACATGGAGCGAATCGAGTGAACAGATCCGAGGGAACATGGAGTGAGTCGAGTGAACAGAGCCGAGGGAACATGGAGTGAATCGAGTGAACAGTTCCGAGGGAACATGGAGGGAATCGAGTGAACAGTGCCGAGGGAACATGGTGCGAATCGAGTGAACAGAGCCGAGGGAACATGGTGTGAATCGAGTGAACAGATCCGAGGGAACATGGTGTGAATCGAGTGAACAGAGCCGAGGGAACAGGGTGTGAATCGAGTGAATATTGCCGAGGGAACATGGTGTGAATCGAGTGAACAGTGCTGAGGGAACATGGTGTGAATCGACTGAACAGAGCCGAGGGAGCATGGTGTGAATCGAGTGAATATTGCCGAGGGAAGATGGTGTGAATCGAGTGAACAGAGCCGAGGGAACATGGTGTGAATCGAATGAATATTGCCGAGGGAACACGGTGTGAATCGAGTGAACAGAGCCGAGGGAACATGGTGTGAATCGAGTGAACAGAGCCGAGGGAACATGGTGTGAATCGAGTGAACAGTGGCGAGGGAACATGGTGTGAATCGAGTGAGCAGTGCCGAGGGAACATGGTGTGAATCGAGTGAACAGTGCCGAGGGAACATGGTGTGAATCGAGTGAGCAGTGCCGAGGGAACACGGTGTGAATCGAGTGAACAGTGCCGAGGGTACACGGTGTGAATCGAGTGAACAGTGCCGAGGGAACATGGTGTGAATCGAGTGAACAGCGCCGAGGGACCACGGTGGGAAACGAATGAACAGAGCCGAGGGAACATGGAGTGAATCGAGTGAACAGAGCCGAGGGAACATGGAGTGAATCGAGTGAACAGAGCAGAGGGAACATGGAGTGAATCGAGTGAACAGATCCGAGGGAACATGGTGTGAATCGAGTGAACAGATCCGAGGGAACATGGAATGAATCGAGTGAGCAATGCTAGGGGAACATGGTGTGAATCGAGTGAACAGTGCCGAGGGAACATGGAGTGAATCGAGTGTCAGAGCCGAGGGAACATGAAGTGAATCGATGAACAGAGCCGAGGGCACATGGAGTGAATCGAGTGAGCATAGATGAGGGAACACGGTGTGAATCGAGTGAACATAGATGAGGGAACACGGTGTGAATCGAGTGAACAGCGCCGAGGGAACATGGTGTGAATCGACTGAACAGAGCTGAGGGAACATGGTGTGAATCGAGTGAACAGAGCCGAGGGAACATGGAGTGAATCGAGTGAACAGAGCCGAGGGAACATGGAGTGAATCGAGTGTACAGTGCCGAGGGAACATGGTCTGAATCGAGTGAACAGAGCCGAGGGAACATGGTGTGAATCGAGTGAACAGTGCCGAGGGAACATGGTGTGAATCGAGTGAACAGCGCTGAGGGAACATGGTGGGAATCGAGTGAACAGTGCCGAGGGAAAATGGTGTGAATCGCGCGAACTGCGCTGAGGTAACATGGTGTGAATCGAGTGAGCAGAGCCGAGGGAACATGGTGTGAATCGAGTGAACAGAGCCGAGGGAACACGGTGTGAATCGATTGATCAGTGCCGAGGGAACATGGAGTGAATCGAGTGAACAGAGCTGAGGGAACATAGAGTGAATCGATTGAACAGATCCGAGGGAACATGGAGTGAATCGAGTGAACAGATCCGAGGGAACATGTAGTGAATCGAGTGAACAGTGCCGAGGGAACATGGAGCGAATCGAGTGAACTGAGCCGTGGGAACATGTTGCGAATCGAGTGAGCAGTGGCGAGGGAACATGGTGCGAATCGAGTGTACAGTGCCGAGGGAACATGGTCTGAATCGAGTGAACAGAGCCGAGGGAACATGGTGTGTATCGAGTGAACAGAGCCGAGGGAACATGGTGTGAATCGAGTGAACAGAGCCGAGGCAACACGGTGTGAATCGAGTGAACAGTGCCGAGGGAACATGGAGTGAATCGAGTGAACAGAGCCGAGGGAAAATGGAGTGAATCGAGTGAACATTGCCGAGGGAACATGGAGTGAATCGAGTGAACAGATCCGATGGAACATGGAGTGAATCGAGTGAACAGATCCGAGGGAACATGATGTGAATCGAGTGAACAGATCCAAGGGAACATGGAGTGAATCGAGTGAACAGATTCGAGGGAACATGGAGTGAATCGAGTGAACAGATCCAAGGGAACATGGAGTGAATCGAGTGATCAGATCCGAGGGAACATCGAGTGAATCGAGTGAACAGATCCGAGGGAAAATGGAGTGAATCGAGTGAACAGATCCGAGGGAACATGGTGTGAATCGAGTGAGCAGTGCCGAGGGAACATGGTGTGAATCGAGTGAACAGAGCTGAGGGAACATGGTGTGGCTCGAGTGATGAGAGCTGAGGGAACATGGTGTGAATCGAGTCAACAGAGCCGAGGGAACATGGAGTGAATCGAGTGAACAGTACCGAGGGAACATGGAGTGAATCGAGTGAACAGAGCCGAGGGAACATGTTGTGAATCGAGTGAACAGAGCCGAGGGACCACGTTGTGAATCGAGTGAGCAGTGCCGAGGGAACATGGAGTGAATCGAGTGAACAGAGCCGAGGGACCACGTTGTGAATCGAGTGAGCAGTGCCGAGGGAACATGGAGTGAATCGAGTGAACAGATCCGAGGGAACATGGAGCGAATCGAGTGAACAGATCCGAGGGAACATGGAGTGAGTCGAGTGAACAGAGCCGAGGGAACATGGAGTGAATCGAGTGAACAGATCCGAGGGAACATGGAGTGAATCGAGTGAACAGATCCGTGGGAACATGGAGTGAATCGAGTGATCAGATCCGAGGGAACATGTTGTGAATCGAGTGAACAGTTCCGAGGGAACAAGTTGTGAATTGAGTGAACAGTTCCGAGGGAACATGGTGTGAATCGAGTGAACAGTGCCGAGGGAACATGGTGTGAATCGAGTGAATATTGCCGAGGGAACATGGTGTGAATCGAGTGAACAGTACCGAGGGAACATGGAGTGAATCGAGTGAACAGAGCTGAGGGAACATGGTTTGAATCGAGTGAACAGAGCCGAGGGACCACGTTGTGAATCGAGTGAGCAGTGCCGAGGGAACATGGAGTGAAAAGAGTGAACAGATCCGAGGGAACATGGAGTGAATCGAGTGAACACATCCGAGGGAACATGGAGCGAATCGAGTGAACAGAGCCGAGGGAACATGGAGTGAATCGAGTGAACAGAGCCGAGGGAACATGGTGTGAATCGAGTGAACAGAGCCGAGGGTACACGGTGTGAATCGAGTGAGCAGAGCCGAGGGAACATGGAGTGATTCGAGTGAACAGAGCCGAGGGAACATGGAGTGAATCGAGTGAACAGTGCCGAGGGACCATGGAGTGAATCGAGTGAACAGAGCCGAGGGAAAATGGTGCGAATCGAGTGAACAGAGCCGAGGGACCACGGTGGGAATCGAGTGAGCAGTGCCGTGGGAACATGGTGCGAATCGAGTGAACAGATCCGAGGGAACATGGAGCGAATCGAGTGAACAGATCCGTGGGAACATGGAGTGAATCGAGTGAACAGAGCCGAGTGAACATGGAGTGAATCGAGTGAACAGATCCGAGGGAACATGGAGTGAATCGAGCGAAGAGATCCGAGGGAACATGGAGTGAATCGAGTGAACAATCCGAGGGAACATGTTGTGAATCGAGTGAACAGTTCCGAGGGAACATGTTCTGAATCGAGTGAACAGTGCCGAGGGAACATGGTGTGAATCGAGTGAACAGAGCCGAGGGAACATGGTGTGAATCGAGTGTGCAGAGCCGAGGGAACTTGGTGTGAATCGAGTGAATAGTGCCGAGGGAACATGGTGTGAATCGAGTGAACAGTTCCGAGGGAACATGTTCTGAATCGAGTGAACAGTGCCGAGGGAACATGGTGTGAATCGAGTGAACAGAGCCGAGGGAACATGTTGTGAATCGAGTGAGCAGAGCCGAGGGAACTTGGTGTGAATCGACTGAATAGTGCCGAGGGAACATGGTGTGAATCGAGTGAACAGTTCCGAGGGAACATGTTCTGAATCGAGTGAACAGTGCCGAGGGAACATGGTGTGAATCGAGTGAACAGAGCCGAGGTAATATGGTGCAAATCGAGTGAAATGTGCCGAGGGAACATGTTGTGAATCGAGTGAACAGTTCCGAGGGAACATGGTGTGAATCGAGTGAACAGAGCCCAGGGAACATGTTGTGAATCGAGTGAACAGTTCCGAGGGAACATGTTTTGAATCGAGTGAACAGTTCCGAGGGAACATGGAGTGAATCGAGTGAGCAGTGCCGAGGGAACTTGGTGCGAATCGAGTGAACAGAGCTGAGGGAACACGGTGTGAATCGAGTGAACAGAGCCGAGGGAACTTGGAGTGAATCGAGTGAACAGTGCTGAGGGAACATGGTGTGAATCGAGTGAGCAGAGCCGAGGAAACATGGTGTGACTCGAGTGAACAGTTCCGAGGGAACATGGTGTGAATCGAGTGAACAGAGCCGAGGGAACATAGTCCTAATCGAGTGAACAGAGCCGAGGGAACTTGCAGTGAATCGAGTGAGCAGAGCCGAGGGAACTTGGTGAGAATCGATTGAACAGTTCTGAGGGAACATGGTGTGAATCGAGTGAGCAGTACCGAGGGAACATGGTGTGAATCGAGTGAACAGTTCCGAGGGAACATGGTGTGAATCGAGTGAACAGTTCCGAGGGAACATGGTGTGAATCGAGTGAACAGAGCCGAGGGAACATGGTGTGAATCGAGTGAACAGTGCCGAGGGAACTTGGAGTGAATCGAGTGAACAGTGCCGAGGGAACATGGTGTGAATCGAGTGAACAGAGCCGAGGGAACATGGTGTGAATCGAGTGAACAGAGCCGCGGGAACATGGTGAGAATCGAGTGAACAGAGCCGAGGGAACATGGTGTGAATCGAGTGAACAGAGCCGAGGGAACATAGTCCGAATCGAGTGAACATTTCCGAGTGAACATGGTGTGTATCGAGTGAACAGAGCCGAGGGAACTTGGTGCGAATCGAGTGAACAGTGCCGAGGGAACTTGGTGCGAATCGAGTGAACAGTGCCGAGGGAACTTGGTGTGAATCGAGTGAACAGAGCCGAGGGAACATGGTGTGAATCGAGTGAATAGTGCCGAGGGAACATGGTGTGAATCGAGTGAACAGAGCCGAGGGAACATGGTCCGAATTGAGTGAACAGAGCCGAGGGAACATGGTGTGAATCGAGGGAGCAGAGCCGATGGAAGATGGCGCGAATCGAGTGAGCATTGCCGAGGGAACATAGTCTGAATCGAGTGATCAGAGCTGAAGGAACATGGTGTGAATCGAGTGAACAGATCCGAGGGAACATGGTGTGAATCGAGTGAACAGATCCGAGGGAACATGGAGTGAATCGAGTGAACAGATCCGAGGGAACATGGAGCGAATCGAGTGAACAGATCGAGGGAACATGGAGTGAGTCGAGTGAACAGAGCCGAGGGAACATGGAGTGAATCGAGTGAACAGTTCCGAGGGAACATGGAGTGAATCGAGTGAACACATCCGAGGGAACATGTTGTGAATCGAGTGAACAGTTCCGAGGGAACATGTTGTGAATCGATTGAACAGTGCCGAGGGAACATGGTGCGAATCGAGTGAACAGAGCCGAGGGAACATGGTGTGAATCGAGTGAACAGATCCGAGGGAACATGGTGTGAATGGAGTGAACAGAGCCGAGGGAACAGGGTGTGAATCGAGTGAATATTGCCGAGGGAACATGGTGTGAATCGAGTGAACAGAGCCGAGGGAACATGGTGTGAATCGAGTGAACAGAGCCGAGGGAGCATGGTGTGAATCGAGTGAATATTGCCGAGGGAAGATGGTGTGAATCGAGTGAACAGAGCCGAGGGAACATGGTGTGAATCGAATGAATATTGCCGAGGGAACACGGTGTGAATCGAGTGAACAGAGCCGAGGGAACATGGTGTGAATCGAGTGAACAGAGCCGAGGGAACATGGTGTGAATCGAGTGAACAGTGCTGAGGGAACATGGTGTGAATCGAGTGAGCAGTGCCGAGGGAACATGGTGTGAATCGAGTGAACAGTGCCGAGGGAACATGGTGTGAATCGAGTGAGCAGTGCCGAGGGAACATGGTGTGAATCGAGTGAACAGTGCCGACGGTACACGGTGTGAATCGAGTGAACAGTGCCGAGGGAACATGGTGTGAATCGAGCGAACAGCGCCGAGGGACCACGGTGGGAAACGAATGAACAGAGCCGAGGGAACATGGAGTGAATCGAGTGAACAGAGCCGAGGGAACATGGAGTGAATCGAGTGAACAGAGCAGAGGGAACATGGAGTGAATCGAGTGAACAGATCTGAGGGAACATGGAGTGAATCGGGTGAACAATCCGAGGGAACATGTTGTGAATCGAGTGAAAAGAGCCGAGGGAACATGATGTGAATCGAGTGAACAGAGCCGAGGAAATATGGTGCAAATCGAGTGAACAGTTCCGAGGGAACCTGGTGTGAATTGAGGGAGCAGTGCCGAGGGAACATGGTGTGTATCGAGTGAACAGAGCCGAGGGAACATGTTGTGAATCGAGTGAACAGTTCCGAGGGAACATGGTGTGAATCGAGTGAACAGAGCCGAGGGAACTTGGTGTGAATCGAGAAATTAGAGCTGAGGGAACATGGAGTGAATCGAGGGAGCAGTGCCGAGGGAACTTGGTGCGAATCGAGTGAACAGAGCCGAGGGAACATGGAGTGAATCGAGTGAACAGAGCTGAGGGAACACGGTGTGAATCGAGTGAACAGTGCCGAGGGAACTTGGTGCGAATCGAGTGAACAGAGCCGAGGGAATATGGAGTGATTCGAGTGAACAGAGCTGAGGGAACACGGTTGAATCAAGTGAACAGAGCCGAGGGAACATGGTGTGAATCGAGTGAGCAGAGCCGAGGGAACATGGTGTGAATCGAGTGAACAGAGCCGAGGGAACATGGTGTGAATTGAGTGAGCAGAGCCGAGGGAACATGGAGTGAATCGAGTGATCAGTGCCGAGGGAACATGGTGTGAATCGAGTGATCAGTGCCGAGGGAACATGGTGTGAATCGAGTGAACAGTGCCGAGGGAACATGGTGTGAATCGAGTGAACAGTGCCGAGGGAACTTGTTGTGAATCGAGTGAGCAGTGCCGAGGGAACATGGTGCGACTTGAGTGAACATAGCTGAGGGAACATGGTGTGAATCGAGTGAGCATAGCCGAGGGAACATGGTGTGATTTGAGTGAACAGAGCCGAGGAAACATGGTTTGAATCGAGTGAACAGAGCGGAGGGAACATGGTGTGAATCGAGTGAACAGAGCGGAGGGAACATGGTGTGAATCGAGGGAACAGAGCCGAGGGAACATGGTGTGAATCGAGTGAACAGAGCCGAGGGAACTTGGTGCGAATCGAGTGAACAGTGCCGAGGGAACTTGGTGTGAATCGAGTGAACATTTCCGAGGGAACTTGGTGTGAATCGAGTGAACAGAGCCGAGGGAACATGGAGTGAATCGAGTGAACAGTGCCGAGGGAACATGGTGTGAATCGAGTGAACAGCGCTGAGGGAACTTGGTGTGAATCGAGTGAACATTTCCGAGGGAACTTGGTGTGAATCGAGTGAACAGAGCCGAGGGAACATGGAGTGAATCGAGTGAACAGTGCCGAGGGAACATGGTGTGAATCGAGTGAACAGCGCTGAGGGAACATGGTGTGAATCGAGTGAACAGAGCCGAGGGAACATGGTGTGAATCAAGTGTATATTGCCGAGGGAACATGGTGTGAATCGAGTGAATATTGCCGAGGGAACATGGTGTGAATCGAGTGAACAGAGCCGAGGGAACATGGTGTGTATCGAGTTAAAAGTTCCGAGGTAAAATGGTGCGAATCGAGTGAACAGAGCCGAGGGAACATGGTGCGAATCGAGTGAACAGAGCCGAGGGAACATGGAGTGAATCGAGTGAACAGTGCTGAGGGAATATGGTGTGAATCGAGTGAACAGAGCCGAGGGAATATGGAGTGAATCGAGTGAACCGAGCTGAAGGAACATTTTGTGAATTGAGTGAACATTGCCGAGGGAACATGGTGCGAATCGAGTGAACAGTGCCGAGGGAACATGGAGTGAATCGAGTGAGCAGTTCTGAGGGAATATGGTGTGAATCGAGTGAACAGTGCCGAGGGAACATGGTGTGAATCGAGTGAGCAGTGCCGAGGGATCATGGTGTGAATCGAGTGAACAGTGCCGAGGGAACATGATGAGAATCGAGTGAACAGTTCCGAGGGAACATTCTGTGAATCGAGTGAACAGTGCCGAGGGAACATGGTGTGAATCGAGTGAGCAGTGCCGAGGGAACATGGTGCAACTTGAGTGAACATAGCTGAGGGAACATGGTGTGAATCGAGTGAGCATAGCCGAGGGAACATGGTGTGATTCGAGTGAACAGAGCCGAGGAAACATGGTTTGAATCGAGTGAATAGAGCGGAGGGAACATGGTGTGAATCGAGTGAACAGAGCGGAGGGAACATGGTGTGAATCGAGGGAACAGCGCTGAGGGAACATGGTGTGAATCGAGTGAACAGTGCCGAGGGAACATCGTGCGAATCGATTGAATAGTGCCGAGGGAACATGGTGTGAATCGAATGACTATTGCCGAGGGAACATGGTGTGAATCGAGTGAACAGAGCCGAGGGAACATGGTGTGTATCGAGTTAAAAGTTCCGAGGTAACATGGTGCGAATCGAGTGAACAGAGCCGAGGGAACATGGCGCGAATCGAGTGAACAGAGCCGAGGGAACATGGAGTGAATCGAGTGAACAGTGCTGAGGGAATATGTGTGAATCGAGTGAACAGAGCCGAGGGAAAATGGAGTGAATCGAGTGAACCGAGCTGAAGGAACATTTTGTGAATTGATTGAACATTGCCGAGGGAACATGGTGCGAATCGAGTCAACAGTGCCGTGGGAACATGGTCCGAATCGAGTGAACAGAGCCGAGGAAACATGGTGTGAATCGAGTGAGCAGAGCCGAGGGAACATGGCGCGAATCGAGTGAGCAGAGCCGAGGGAACATGGCGTGAATCGAGTGAGCATGGCCGATGGAACATAGTCTGAATCGAGTGAACAGTGCCGAGGGAACATGGAGTGAATCGAGGGAACAGATCCGTGGGAACATGGTGTGAATCGAGTGAGCAGAGCCGAGGGAACATGGTGTGAATCGAGTGAGCATTGCCGAGTAAACATAGTGTGAATCGAGTGAACAGTGCGGATGGAACATGGTGTGAATCGAGTGAACAGTGCCGAGGTATCATGGTGTGAATCGAGTGAGCAGTGCTGAGGGAACATGGTGTGAATCGAGTGAACAGAGCCGAGGAAACATGGTGTGAATCGAGTGGTCAGAGCCGAGGGAACATGGTGTGAATCGAGTGAACAGAGCCGAGGGAACTTGGTGTGAATCGAGTGAACAGAGCTGAGGGAACATGGTGTGAATCGAGTGAACAGAGACGAGGGAACATGGTGTGAATCGAGTGAACAGTGCCGTGGGATCATGGTGTGAATCGAGTGAGCAGTGCTGAGGGAACATGGTGTGAATCGAGTGAACAGAGCGGAGGGAACATGGTGCGAATCGAGTGAACAGAGCCGAGGGAACATGGTGTGAATCGAGTGAACAGTGCCGAGGGAACATGGTGTGAATCGAGTGAACAGAGCTGAGGGAACATGGTGTGAATCGAGTGATCAGAGCCGATGGAACATGGTGTGAATTGAGTGAACAGAGCCGAAGGAACTTGGTGTGAATCGAGTGAACAGAGCTGAGGGAACATGGTGTGAATCGAGTGAACAGAGACGAGGGAACATGGTGTGAATCGAGTGAACAGTGCCGAGGGAACATGGTGTGAATCGAGTGAACAGAGCCGAGGGAACATGGAGTGAATCGAGTTAACAGAGCCGAGGGAACACGGTGTGAATCGAGTGATCAAAGCCGAGGGAACATGGTGCGAATCGAGTGAACAGAGCCGAGGGAACATGGTGCGAATCGAGTGAACAGTACCGAGGGAACATGGAGTGAATTGAGTGAACATTGCCGAGGGAATTTGGTGCGAATCGAGTGAACAGTGCCGAGGGAACATGGAGTGAATCGAGTGAACAGAGCCGAGGGAACATGTTGTGAAACGAGTGAGCAGTGCCGAGGGAAGATGGTGCGAATCGAGTGAACAGAGCGGAGGGAACATTGTCCGAATCGAGTGAACAGAGCCGAGGGAACATGGTCCGAATTGAGTGAACAGAGCCGAGGGAACATGGTCCGAATCGAGTGAACAGAGCCGAGGGAACATTGTCCGAATCGAGTGAACAGAGCCGAGGGAACATGGTCCGAATCGAGTGAACAGAGCCGAGGGAACATGGTGTGAATCGAGTGAACAGATCCGAGGGAACATTGTGCGAATCGAGTGAGCATTGCCGAGGGAACTTGGTGCGAATCGAGTGAACAGTGCCGAGGGAACTTGATGCGAATCGAGTGAACAGTGCTGAGGGAACATGGTGCGAATCGAGTGAACAGTGCCGAGGGAACTTGGTGCGAATCGAGTGAACAGTGCTGAGGGAACATCGTGCGAATCGAGTGAACAGTGCCGAGGGAACTTGGTGCGAATCGAGTGAGCATTGCCGAGGGAACATGGTGTGAATCGAGTGAACATTTCCGAGGGAATATGGTTTGAATCGAGTGAACAGAGCCGAGGGAACATGGTGTGAATCGAGTGATCAGTGCCGAGGGAACATGGTGTGAATCGAGTGATCACTGCCGAGGGAACATGGTGTGAATCGAGTGAACCGAGCCGAGGGAACATGTTGTGAATCGAGTGAACAGTTCCGAGGGAACATGGTGTGAATCGAGTGAACAGTGCCGAGGGAACATGGAGTGAATCGAGTGAACAATGCCGAGGGAACATGGTGTGAATCGAGTGAACCGAGCTGAAGGAACATTTTGTGAATTGAGTGAACATTGCCGAGGGAACCTGGTGTGAATCGAGTGAGCAGTGCCGAGGGAACATGGAGTGAATCGAGTGAGAATTGCCAAGGGAACTTTGAGCGAATCGAGTGAACAGAGCCGAGGGAACATGGTGCGAATCGAGTGAACAGAGCCGAGGGAACATTGAGCGAATCGAGTGAACAAAGCCAAGGGAACATGGTGTGAATCGAGTGATCAGAGCCGAGGGAACATGGAGTGAATTGAGTGAACAGAGGCGAGGGAACATGGTGTGAATCGAGTGAGCAGTGCCGAGGGAACATGGTGTGAATCGAGTGAACAGTTCCGAGGGAACATGGTGTGAATCGAGTGAACAGTGCCGAGGGAACATGGTGTGAATCGAGTGAACTGTGCCGAGGGAACATGGTGTGAATCGAGTGAACAGTTCTGAGGGAACATGATGCGAATCGAGTGAACAGTTCCGAGGAAACATGGTGTGAATCGAGTGAACAGTGCCGAGGGAACATGGTGTGAATCGAGTGAACAGTGCCGAGGGAACATGGTGTGAATTGAGTGAACAGAGCTGAGGGAACATAGTGTGAATCGAGTGAACAGTGCGGAGGGAACATGGTGTGATTCGAGTGAAAAGAGCCGAGGGAACATGGTGTGAATAGAGTGAACAGAGCTGAGGGAACACGGTGTGAATCGAGTGAACAGTTCCGAGGGAACATGTTGTGATTCGAGTGAAAAGAGCCGAGGGAACATAGTGTGAATTGAGTGGACAGTTCCGAGGGAACATGGTGCGAATCGAGTGAACAGAGCTGAGGGAACATGGAGTGAATCGAGTGAGCAGAGCCGAGGGAACATTGGGTGAATCGAGTGAGCAGAGCCGAGGGAACATGGTGTGAATCGAGTGAACATTTCCGAGTGAACATGGTGTGAATCGAGTGAACAGTGCCGAGGGAACATGGTGTGTATCGAGTTAAAAGTTCCGAGGTAACATGGTGCGAATCGAGTGAACAGAGCCGAGGGAACATGGCGCGAATCGAGTGAACAGAGCCGAGGGAACATGGAGTGAATCGAGTGAACAGTGCTGAGGGAATATGTGTGAATCGAGTGAACAGAGCCGAGGGAAAATGGAGTGAATCGAGTGAACCGAGCTGAAGGAACATTTTGTGAATTGATTGAACATTGCCGAGGGAACATGGTGCGAATCGAGTCAACAGTGCCGTGGGAACATGGTCCGAATCGAGTGAACAGAGCCGAGGAAACATGGTGTGAATCGAGTGAGCAGAGCCGAGGGAACATGGCGCGAATCGAGTGAGCAGAGCCGAGGGAACATGGCGTGAATCGAGTGAGCATGGCCGATGGAACATAGTCTGAATCGAGTGAACAGTGCCGAGGGAACATGGAGTGAATCGAGGGAACAGATCCGAGGGAACATGGTGTGAATCGAGTGAGCAGAGCCGAGGGAACATGGTGTGAATCGAGTGAGCATTGCCGAGTAAACATAGTGTGAATCGAGTGAACAGTGCGGATGGAACATGGTGTGAATCGAGTGAACAGTGCGGAGGGAACATGGTGTGAATCGAGTGAACAGTGCCGAGGGAACATGGTGTGAATCGAGTGAACAGAGCCGAGGGAACATGGAGTGAATCGAGTGAACAGAGCCGAGGGAACACGGTGTGAATCGAGTGATCAAAGCCGAGGGAACATGGTGCGAATCGAGTGAACAGAGCCGAGGGAACATGGTGCGAATCGAGTGAACAGTACCGAGGGAACATGGAGTGAATTGAGTGAACATTGCCGAGGGAATTTGGTGCGAATCGAGTGAACAGTGCCGAGGGAACATGGAGTGAATCGAGTGAACAGAGCCGAGGGAACATGTTGTGAAACGAGTGAGCAGTGCCGAGGGAAGATGGTGCGAATCGAGTGAACAGAGCGGAGGGAACATTGTCCGAATCGAGTGAACAGAGCCGAGGGAACATGGTCCGAATTGAGTGAACAGAGCCGAGGGAACATGGTCCGAATCGAGTGAACAGAGCCGAGGGAACATTGTCCGAATCGAGTGAACAGAGCCGAGGGAACATGGTCCGAATCGAGTGAACAGAGCCGAGGGAACATGGTGTGAATCGAGTGAACAGATCCGAGGGAACATTGTGCGAATCGAGTGAGCATTGCCGAGGGAACTTGGTGCGAATCGAGTGAACAGTGCCGAGGGAACTTGATGCGAATCGAGTGAACAGTGCTGAGGGAACATGGTGCGAATCGAGTGAACAGTGCCGAGGGAACTTGGTGCGAATCGAGTGAACAGTGCTGAGGGAACATCGTGCGAATCGAGTGAACAGTGCCGAGGGAACTTGGTGCGAATCGAGTGAGCATTGCCGAGGGAACATGGTGTGAATCGAGTGAACATTTCCGAGGGAATATGGTTTGAATCGAGTGAACAGAGCCGAGGGAACATGGTGTGAATCGAGTGATCAGTGCCGAGGGAACATGGTGTGAATCGAGGGATCACTGCCGAGGGAACATGGTGTGAATCGAGTGAACCGAGCCGAGGGAACATGTTGTGAATCGAGTGAACAGTTCCGAGGGAACATGGTGTGAATCGAGTGAACAGTGCCGAGGGAACATGGAGTGAATCGAGTGAACAATGCCGAGGGAACATGGTGTGAATCGAGTGAACCGAGCTGAAGGAACATTTTGTGAATTGAGTGAACATTGCCGAGGGAACCTGGTGTGAATCGAGTGAGCAGTGCCGAGGGAACATGGAGTGAATCGAGTGAGCATTGCCAAGGGAACATTGAGCGAATCGAGTGAACAGAGCCGAGGGAACATGGTGCGAATCGAGTGAACAGAGCCGAGGGAACATTGAGCGAATCGAGTGAACAGAGCCAAGGGAACATGGTGTGAATCGAGTGATCAGAGCCGAGGGAACATGGAGTGAATTGAGTGAACAGAGGCGAGGGAACATGGTGTGAATCGAGTGAGCAGTGCCGAGGGAACATGGTGTGAATCGAGTGAACAGTTCCGAGGGAACATGGTGTGAATCGAGTGAACAGTGCCGAGGGAACATGGTGTGAATCGAGTGAACTGTGCCGAGGGCACATGGTGTGAATCGAGTGAACAGTTCTGAGGGAACATGATGCGAATCGAGTGAACAGTTCCGAGGAAACATGGTGTGAATCGAGTGAACAGTGCCGAGGGAACATGGTGTGAATCGAGTGAACAGTGCCGAGGGAACATGGTGTGAATTGAGTGAACAGAGCTGAGGGAACATAGTGTGAATCGAGTGAACAGTGCGGTGGGAACATGGTGTGATTCGAGTGAAAAGAGCCGAGGGAACATGGTGTGAATTGAGTGAACAGAGCTGAGGGAACATGGTGTGAATCGAGTGAACAGTTCCGAGGGAACATGTTGTGATTCGAGTGAAAAGAGCCGAGGGAACATAGTGTGAATTGAGTGGACAGTTCCGAGGGAACATGGTGCGAATCGAGTGAACAGAGCTGAGGGAACATGGAGTGAATCGAGTGAGCAGAGCCGAGGGAACATTGGGTGAATCGAGTGAGCAGAGCCGAGGGAACATGGTGTGAATCGAGTGAACATTTCCGAGTGAACATGGTGTGAATCGAGTGAACAGTGCCGAGGGAACATGGTGTGAATCGAGTGAGCAGAGCTGAGGGAACATGGTGTGAATCGAGTGAACAGAGCCGAGGGAACTTGGTGCGAATCGAGTGAACAGTGCCGAGGGAACTTCTTGCGAATCGAGTGAACAGTGCCGAGGGAACTTGGTGCGAATCGAGTGAACAGTGCCGAGGGAACATTGTGTGAATCGAGTGAACAGAGCAGAGGGAACATGGTGTGAATCGAGTGAACAGAGCCGAGGGAACATGGTGTGAATCGAGTGAGCAATGCCGAGGGAACATGGTGTGAGTCGAGTGAACAGAGCTGAGGGAACATGGTGTGCATTGAGTGAACAGAGCCGAGCGAACATGGTGTGAATCGAGTGAGCAGTGCCGAGGGAACATGGTGTGAATCGAGTGATCAGTGCCGAGGGAACATGATGTGAATCGAGTGAACAGAGCCGAGGGAACATGGTGTGAATCGAGTGAGCAGTGCCGAGGGAACATGGAGTGAATCGAGTGAGCAGTGCCGAGGGAACATGGTGTGAATCGAGTGAACAGAGCCGAGGGAACACGGTGTGAATCGAGTGAACAGTGCCGAGGGAACATGGTGTGAATCGAGTAAACAGATCCGAGGGATCATGGTGTGAATCGAGTGAACAGAGCCGAGGGAACATGGTCCGAATCGAGTGAACAGAGCCGAGGGAACATCGTGTGAATCGAGTGAACAGCGCCGAGGGAACATGGTGCGAATCGAGGGAATATTGCCGAGGGAACATCGTGTGAATCGAGTGAACAGCGCCGAGGGAACATGGTGCGAATCGAGGGAATATTGCCGAGGGAACATGGTGTGAATCGAGTTAAAAGTTCCGAGGTAACATGGCGCGGATCGAGTGAACAGCGCCGAAGGAACATGGTGCGAATCGAGGGAATATTGCCGAGGGAACATGGTGTGAATCGAGTGAACAGAGCCGAGGGAACATGGTCCGAATCGAGTGAATATTGCCGAGGGAACATGGTGTGAATCGAGTGATCAGTGCCGAGGGATCATGTTGTGAATCGAGTGAACAGAGCCGAGGGAACATGGAGTGAAACGAGTGAACAGTGCCGAGGGAACATGGTGTGAATCGAGTGAGCAGTGCCGAGGGAACATGGTGCGAAACGAGTGAACAGAGCCGAGGGAACATAGTCCGAATCGAGTGAACAGAGCCGAGGGAACATGGTCCGAATCGCGTGAATATTGCCGAGGGAACATGGTGTGAATCGAGTGAACAGTGCCGAGGGAACATGGTGTGAATAGAGTGAGCAGTGCCGAGGGAACATGGTGTGAATCGAGTGAACAGAGCCGAGGGAACACGGTGTGAATCGAGTGAACATTTCCGAGGAAACATGGTGTGAATCGAGTGAACAGAGCTGAGGCAACATGGTGTGAATTGAGTGAACAGTTCCGAGGGAACATGGTGTGAATTGAGTGGACAGTTCCGAGGGAACATGGTGTGAATTGAGTGGACAGTTCCGAGGGAACATGGTGCGAATTGAGTGAACAGAGTTGAGGGAACATGGTGTGAATCGAGTGAGCATAGCCGAGGGAACATGGTGTGAATCGAGTGAACAGTTCCGAGCGAACATGGTGTGCATTGAGTGGACAGTTCCGAGGGAACATGGTGCGAATTGAGTGAACAGAGCCGAGGTAACATGGTGTGATTCGAGCGAAAAGAGCCGAGGAAACATGGTGTGAATCGAGTGAACTTTTCCGAGTGAACATGGTGTGAATCGAGTGAACAGAGCCGAGGGAACATGGTGTGAATCGAGTGAACAGTGCCGAGGGAACATGGAGTGAATCGAGTGAACAGAGGCGAGGCAACATGGAGTGAATCGAGTGAACAGTGCCGAGGGAACATGGTGTGAATCGAGTGAACAGAGCCGAGGGAACATGGTGTGAATCGAGTGAACAGAGCCGAGGGAACACAGTGTGAATCGAATGAGCAGTGCTGAGGTAACATGGAGTGAATCGAGTGAACAGAGCCGAGGGAACATGGAGTGAGTCGAGTGAACAGATCCGAGGGAACATGGAGTGAATCGAGTGAACAGAGCCGAGGGAACATGGTGCGAATCGAGTGAACATTTCCGAGGGAACATGGTGTGAATCGAGTGAACAGCGCTGAGGGAACATGGTGTGTATCGAGTGAGCAGTGCCGAGGGAACATGGTGCGAATTGAGTGAACAGAGCCGAGGGAACATGGAGTGAATCGAGTGAGCAGTGCCGAGGGAACAAGGTGTGAATCGAGTGAACAGTGCTGAGGGAACATGGTGTGAATCGAGTGAACAGTGGTGAGGGAACATCGTGCGAATCGAGTGAACAGTGCCGAGGGAACTTGGTGCGAATCGAGTGAGCAGTGCCGAGGGAACATGGTGTGAATCGAGTGAACAGAGCCGAGGGAACATGGAGTGAATTGAGTGAGCATTGCCGAGGGAACATGGTGCGAATCGAGAGAACAGAGCGGAGGAAACATGGTGTGAATCGAGTGAACAGAGCCGAGGGAACATGGTGTGAATCGAGTGCACAGAGCCGAGGGAACATGGAGTGAATCGAGTGAGCATTGCCAAGGGAACATGGTGCGAATCGAGTGAACAGAGCCGAGGGAACATGGTGCGAATTGAGTGAACAGAGCTGAGGGAACTTGGTGTGAATCGAGTGAGCAGTTCCGAGGGAACATGGTGTGAATCGAGTGAACAGTTCCGAGGGAACATTTTGTGAATCGAGTGAACAGAGCCGAGGGAACATGGTGTGAATCGAGTGAGCAGTGCCGAGGGAACATGGTTTGAATCGAGTGAACAGTGCCGAGGGAACATGGTGTGAATCGAGTGAACAGTGCCGAGGGAACATGGTGTGAATTGAGTGAAGAGAGCTGAGGGAACATGGTGTAAATCGAGTGAACAGTTCCGAGGGAACATGGTGTGATTCGAGTGAAAAGAGCAGAGGGAACATAGTGTGAATCGAGTGAACAGTACAGAGGGAACATGGTGTGATTCGAGTGAACAGAGCCGAGGGAACATGGTGTGAATTGAGTGAACAGAGCTGAGGGAACATGGTGTGAATCGAATGAACAGTTCCGAGGGAACATGGTGTGATTCGAGTGAAAAGAGCCGAGGGAACATAGTGTGAATTGAGTGGACAGTTCCGAGGGAACATGGTGCGAATCGAGTGAACAGAGCCGAGGGAAAATGGTGTGAAATGAGTGAACAGAGCCGAGGCAACATGGAGTGAATCGAGTGAATAGTGCCGAGGGAACATGGAGTGAATCGAGTGAACAGAGGCGAGGCAACATGGAGTGAATCGAGTGAACAGTGCCGAGGGAACATGGTGTGAATCGAGTGAACAGAGCCGAGGGAACATGGTGTGAATCGAGTGAACAGAGCCGAGGGAACACAGTGTGAATCGAATGAGCAGTGCCGAGGTAACATGGAGTGAATCGAGTGAACAGAGCCGAGGGAACATGGAGTGAGTCGAGTGAACAGATCCAAGGGAACATGGAGTGAATCGAGTGAACAGAGCCGAGGGAACATCGTGCGAATCGAGTGAACATTTCCGAGGGAACATGGTGTGAATCGAGTGAACAGCGCTGAGGGAACATGGTGTGTATCGAGTGAGCAGTGCCGAGGGAACATGGTGCGAATTGAGTGAACAGAGCCGAGGGAACATGGAGTGAATCGAGTGAGCAGTGCCGAGGGAACAAGGTGTGAATCGAGTGAACAGTGCCGAGGGAACATGGTGTGAATCGAGTGAACAGTGCTGAGGGAACATCGTGCGAATCGAGTGAACAGTGCCGAGGGAACTTGGTGCGAATCGAGTGAGCAGTGCCGAGGGAACATGGTGTGAATCGAGTGAACAGAGCCGAGGGAACATGGAGTGAATCGAGTGAGCATTGCCAAGGGAACATGGTGCGAATCGAGTGAACAGAGCCGAGGGAACATGGTGTGAATCGAGTGAACAGAGCCGAGGGAACATGGTGTGAATCGAGTGAACAGAGCCGAGGGAACATGGAGTGAATCGAGTGAGCATTGCCAAGGGAACATGGTGCGAATCGAGTGAACAGAGCCGAGGGAACATGGTGTGAATCGAGTGAACAGAGCCGAGGGAACATGGTGCGAATCGAGTGAACAGAGCTGAGGGAACTTGGTGTGAATCGAGTGAGCAGTTCCGAGGGAACATGGTGTGAATCGAGTGAACAGTTCCGAGGGAACATGTTGTGAATCGAGTGAACAGAGCCGAGGGAACATGGTGTGAATCGAGTGAGCAGTGCCGAGGGAACATGGTGTGAATCGAGTGAACAGTTCCGAGGGAACATGATGCGAATCGAGTGAACAGTTCCGAGGAAACATGGTGTGAATCGAGTGAACAGTGCCGAGGGAACATGGTGTGAATCGAGTGAACAGTGCCGAGGGAACATGGTGTGAATTGAGTGAAGAGAGCTGAGGGAACATGGTGTGAATCGAGTGAACAGTGCGGAGGGAACATGTTGTGATTCGAGTGAACAGAGCCGAGGGAACATGGTGTGAATTGAGTGAACAGAGCTGAGGGAACATGGTGTGAATCGAGTGAACAGTTCCGAGGGAACATGGTGTGATTCGAGTGAAAAGAGCCGAGGGAACATAGTGTGAATTGAGTGGACAGTTCCGAGGGAACATGGTGCGAATCGAGTGAACAGAGCCGAGGGAACATGGAGTGAATCGAGTGAGCAGAGCCGAGGGAACATGGTGTGAATCGAGTGATCAGAGCCGAGGGAACATGGTGTGAATCGAGTGAACATTTCCGAGTGAACATGGTGTGAATCGAGTGAACAGTGCGAAGGGAACATGGTGTGAATCGAGTGAGCAGAGCTGAGGGAACATGGTGTGAATCGAGTGAACAGAGCCGAGGGAACTTGGTGCGAATCGAGTGAACTGTGCCGAGGGAACTTGTTGCGAATCGAGTGAACAGTGCCGAGGGAACTTGGTGCGAATCGAGTGAACAGTGCCGAGGGAACATGGTGTGAATCGAGTGAACATTTCCGAGGGAACATGGTGTGAATCGAGTGAACAGAGCCGAGGGAACATGGTGTGAATCGAGTGAGCATCGCCGAGGGAACATGGTGTGAATCGAGTGAAAAGAGGCGAGGGAACATGGTGTGAATCGAGTGAACATTTCCGAGTGAACATGGTGTGTATCGAGTGAACAGAACTGAGGGAACATGGTGTGAATCGAGTGAACAGAGCCGAGGGAACTTGGTGCGAATCGAGTGAACCGTGCCGAGGGAACTTGGTGCGAATCGAGTGCACAGAGCCGAGGGAACATGGAGTGAATCGAATGAGCATTGCCAAGGGAACATGGTGCGAATCGAGTGAACAGAGCCGAGGGAACATGGTGTGAATCGAGTGAACAGAGCCGAGGGAACATGGTGCGAATCGAGTGAACAGAGCTGAGGGAACTTGGTGTGAATCGAGTGAGCAGTTCCGAGGGAACATGGTGTGAATCGAGTGAACAGTTCCGAGGGAACATGTTGTGAATCGAGTGAACAGAGCCGAGGGAACATGGTGTGAATCGAGTGAGCAGTGCCGAGGGAACATGGTGTGAATCGAGTGAACAGTGCCGAGGGAACATGGTGTGAATCGAGTGAACAGTGCCGAGGGAACATGGTGTGAATTGAGTGAAGAGAGCTGAGGGAACATGGTGTGAATCGAGTGAACAGAGCCGAGGGAACATGGTGTGAATCGAGTGAACAGAGCCGAGGGAACACAGTGTGAATCGAATGAGCAGTGCCGAGGTAACATGGAGTGAATCGAGTGAACAGAGCCGAGGGAACATGGAGTGAGTCGAGTGAACAGATCCGAGGGAACATGGAGTGAATCGAGTGAACAGAGCCGAGGGAACATCGTGCGAATCGAGTGAACATTTCCGAGGGAACATGGTGTGAATCGAGTGAACAGCGCTGAGGGAACATGGTGTGTATCGAGTGAGCAGTGCCGAGGGAACATGGTGCGAATTGAGTGAACAGAGCCGAGGGAACATGGAGTGAATCGAGTGAGCAGTGCCGAGGGAACAAGGTGTGAATCGAGTGAACAGTGCCGAGGGAACATGGTGTGAATCGAGTGAACAGTGCTGAGGGAACATCGTGCGAATCGAGTGAACAGTGCCGAGGGAACTTGGTGCGAATCGAGTGAGCGGTGCCGAGGGAACATGGTGTGAATCGAGTGAACAGAGCCGAGGGAACATGGAGTGAATCGAGTGAGCATTGCCAAGGGAACATGGTGCGAATCGAGTGAACAGAGCCGAGGGAACATGGTGTGAATCGAGTGAACAGAGCCGAGGGAACATGGTGTGAATCGAGTGAACAGAGCCGAGGGAACATGGAGTGAATCGAGTGAGCATTGCCAAGGGAACATGGCGCGAATCGAGTGAACAGAGCCGAGGGAACATGGTGTGAATCGAGTGAACAGAGCCGAGGGAACATGGTGTGAGTCGAGTGAACAGAGCTGAGGGAACATGGTGTGCATTGAGTGAACAGAGCCGAGGGAACATGGTGTGAATCGGGTGAGCAGTGCCGAGGGACCATGGTGTGAATCGAGTGAACAGTGCCGAGGGAACATGGTGTGAATCGAGTGAACAGAGCCGAGGGAACATGGGGTGAATCGAGTGAGCAGTGCCGAGGGAACATGGAGTGAATCGAGTGAGCAGTGCCGAGGGAACATGGTGTGAATCGAGTGAACAGAGCCGAGGGAACACGGTGTGAATCGAGTGAACAGTGCCGAGGGAACATGGTGTGAATCGAGTAAACAGATCCGAGGGATCATGGTGTGAATCGAGTGAACAGAGCCGAGGGAACATGGTCCGAATCGAGTGAACAGAGCCGAGGGAACATCGTGTGAATCGAGTGAACAGCGCCGAGGGAACATGGTGCGAATCGAGGGAATATTGCCGAGGGAACATCGTGTGAATCGAGTGAACAGCGCCGAGGGAACATGGTGCGAATCGAGGGAATATTGCCGAGGGAACATGGTGCGAATCGAGTTAAAAGTTCCGAGGTAACATGGCGCGAATCGAGTGAACAGCGCCGAAGGAACATGGTGCGAACCGAGGGAATATTGCCGAGGGAACATGGTGTGAATCGAGTGAACAGAGCCGAGGGAACATGGTCCGAATCGAGTGAATATTGCCGAGGGAACATGGTGTGAATCGAGTGAACAGTGCCGAGGGATCATGTTGTGAATCGAGTGAACAGAGCCGAGGGAACATGGAGTGAATCGAGTGAACAGTGCCGAGGGAACATGGTGTGAATCGAGTGAGCAGTGCCGAGGGAACATGGTGCGAAACGAGTGAACAGAGCCGAGGGAACATAGTCCGAATCGAGTGAACAGAGCCGAGGGAACATGGTCCGAATCGCGTGAATATTGCCGAGAGAACATGGTGTGAATCGAGTGAACAGTGCCGAGGGAACATGGTGTGAATCGAGTGAGCAGTGCCGAGGGAACATGGTGTGAATCGAGTGAACAGAGCCGAGGGAACACGGTGTGAATCGAGTGAACATTTCCGAGGAAACATGGTGTGAATCGAGTGAACAGAGCTGAGGCAACATGGTGTGAATTGAGTGAACAGTTCCGAGGGAACATGGTGTGAATTGATTGGACAGTTCCGAGGGAACATGGTGTGAATTGAGTGGACAGTTCCGAGGGAACATGGTGCGAATTGAGTGAACAGAGTTGAGGGAACATGGTGTGAATCGAGTGAGCATAGCCGAGGGAACATGGTGTGAATCGAGTGAACAGTTCCGAGCGAACATGGTGTGCATTGAGTGGACAGTTCCGAGGGAACATGGTGCGAATTGAGTGAACAGAGCCGAGGGAACATGGTGTGATTCGAGCGAAAAGTGCCGAGGAAACATGGTGTGAATCGAGTGAACTTTTCCGAGTGAACATGGTGTGAATCGAGTGAACAGAGCCGAGGGAACATGGTGTGAATCGAGTGAACAGTGCCGAGGGAACATGGAGTGAATCGAGTGAACAGAGGCGAGGCAACATGGAGTGAATCGAGTGAACAGTGCCGAGGGAACATGGTGTGAATCGAGTGAACAGAGCCGAGGGAACATGGTGTGAATCGAGTGAACAGAGCCGAGGGAACACAGTGTGAATCGAATGAGCAGTGCTGAGGTAACATGGAGTGAATCGAGTGAACAGAGCCGAGGGAACATGGAGTGAGTCGAGTGAACAGATCCGAGGGAACATGGAGTGAATCGAGTGAACAGAGCCGAGGGAACATGGTGCGAAGCGAGTGAACATTTCCGAGGGAACATGGTGTGAATCGAGTGAACAGCGCTGAGGGAACATGGTGTGTATCGAGTGAACAGTGCCGAGGGAACATGGTGCGAATTGAGTGAACAGAGCCGAGGGAACATGGAGTGAATCGAGTGAGCAGTGCCGAGGGAACAAGGTGTGAATCGAGTGAACAGTGCTGAGGGAACATGGTGTGAATCGAGGGAACAGTGCTGAGGGAACATCGTGCGAATCGAGTGAACAGTGCCGAGGGAACTTGGTGCGAATCGAGTGAGCAGTGCCGAGGGAACATGGTGTGAATCGAATGAACAGAGCCGAGGGAACATGGAGTGAATTGAGTGAGCATTGCCGAGGGAACATGGTGCGAATCGAGAGAACAGAGCCGAGGAAACATGGTGTGAATCGAGTGAACAGAGCCGAGGGAACATGGTGTGAATCGAGTGCACAGAGCCGAGGGAACATGGAGTGAATCGAGTGAGCATTGCCAAGGGAACATGGTGCGAATCGAGTGAACAGAGCCGAGGGAACATGGTGTGAATCGAGTGAATATTGCCGAGGGAACATGGTGTGAATCGAGTGAATATTGCCGAGGGAACATGGTGTGAATCGAGTGAACAGAGCCGAGGGAACACAGTGTGAATCGAATGAGCAGTGCCGAGGTAACATGGAGTGAATCGAGTGAACAGAGCCGAGGGAACATGGAGTGAGTCGAGTGAACAGATCCAAGGGAACATGGAGTGAATCGAGTGAACAGAGCCGAGGGAACATCGTGCGAATCGAGTGAACATTTCCGAGGGAACATGGTGTGAATCGAGTGAACAGCGCTGAGGGAACATGGTGTGTATCTGGTGAGCAGTGCCGAGGGAACATGGTGCGAATTGAGTGAACAGAGCCGAGGGAACATGGAGTGAATCGAGTGAGCAGTGCCGATGGAACAAGGTGTGAATCGAGTGAACAGTGCCGAGGGAACATGGTGTGAATCGAGTGAACAGTGCTGAGGGAACATCGTGCGAATCGAGTGAACAGTGCCGAGGGAACTTGGTGCGAATCGAGTGAGCAGTGCCGAGGGAACATGGTGTGAATCGAGTGAACAGAGCCGAGGGAACATGGAGTGAATCGAGTGAGCATTGCCAAGGGAACATGGTGCGAATCGAGTGAACAGAGCCGAGGAAACATGGTGTGAATCGAGTGAACAGAGCCGAGGGAACATGGTGTGAATCGAGTGAACAGAGCCGAGGGAACATGGAGTGAATCGAGTGAGCATTGCCAAGGGAACATGGTACGAATCGAGTGAACAGAGCCGAGGGAACATGGTGTGAATCGAGTGAACAGAGCCGAGGGAACATGGTGCGAATCGAGTGAACAGAGCTGAGGGAACTTGGTGTGAATCGAGTGAGCAGTTCCGAGGGAACATGGTGTGAATCGAGTGAACAGTTCCGAGGGAACATGTTGTGAATCGAGTGAACAGAGCCGAGGGAACATGGTGTGAATCGAGTGAGCAGTGCCGAGGGAACATGGTGTGAATCGAGTGAACAGTTCCGAGGGAACATGATGCGAATCGAGTGAACAGTTCCGAGGAAACATGGTGTGAATCGATTGAACAGTGCCGAGGGAACATGGTGTGAATCGAGTGAACAGTGCCGAGGGAACATGGTGTGAATTGAGTGAAGAGAGCTGAGGGAACATGGTGTGAATCGAGTGAACAGTGCGGAGGGAACATGTTGTGATTCGAGTGAACAGAGCCGAGGGAACATGGTGTGAATTGAGTGAACAGAGCTGAGGGAACATGGTGTGAATCGAGTGAACAGTTCCGAGGGAACATGGTGTGATTCGAGTGAAAAGAGCCGAGGGAACATAGTGTGAATTGAGTGGACAGTTCCGAGGGAACATGGTGCGAATCGAGTGAACAGAGCCGAGGGAACATGGAGTGAATCGAGTGAGCAGAGCCGAGGGAACATGGTGTGAATCGAGTGATCAGAGCCGAGGGAACATGGTGTGAATCGAGTGAACATTTCCGAGTGAACATGGTGTGAATCGAGTGAACAGTGCGAAGGGAACATGGTGTGAATCGAGTGAGCAGAGCTGAGGGAACATGGTGTGAATCGAGTGAACAGAGCCGAGGGAACTTGGTGCGAATCGAGTGAACTGTGCCGAGGGAACTTGTTGCGAATCGAGTGAACAGTGCCGAGGGAACTTGGTGCGAATCGAGTGAACAGTGCCGAGGGAAAATGGTGTGAATCGAGAGAACATTTCCGAGGGAACATGGTGTGAATCGAGTGAACAGAGCCGAGGGAACATGGTGTGAATCGAGTGAGCATCGCCGAGGGAACATGGTGTGAATCGAGTGAAAAGAGGCGAGGGAACATGGTGTGAATCGAGTGAACATTTCCGAGTGAACATGGTGTCTATCGAGTGAACAGAACTGAGGGAACATGGTGTGAATCGAGTGAACAGAGCCGAGGGAACTTGGTGCGAATCGAGTGAACCGTGCCGAGGGAACTTGGTGCGAATCGAGTGCACAGAGCCGAGGGAACATGGAGTGAATCGAGTGAGCATTGCCAAGGGAACATGGTGCGAATCGAGTGAACAGAGCCGAGGGAACATGGTGCGAATCGAGTGAACAGAGCTGAGGGAACTTGGTGTGAATCGAGTTAGCAGTTCCGAGGGAACATGGTGTGAATCGAGTGAACAGTTCCGAGGGAACATGTTGTGAATCGAGTGAACAGAGCCGAGGGAACATGGTGTGAATCGAGTGAGCAGTGCCGAGGGAACATGGTGTGAATCGAGTGAACAGTGCCGAGGGAACATGGTGTGAATCGAGTGAACAGTGCCGAGGGAACATGGTGTGAATTGAGTGAAGAGAGCTGAGGGAACATGGTGTGAATCGAGTGAACAGAGCCGAGGGAACATGGTGTGAATCGAGTGAACAGAGCCGAGGGAACACAGTGTGAATCGAATGAGCAGTGCCGAGGTAACATGGAGTGAATCGAGTGAACAGAGCCGAGGGAACATGGAGTGAGTCGAGTGAACAGATCCGAGGGAACATGGAGTGAATCGAGTGAACAGAGCCGAGGGAACATCGTGCGAATCGAGTGAACATTTCCGAGGGAACATGGTGTGAATCGAGTGAACAGCGCTGAGGGAACATGGTGTGTATCGAGTGAGCAGTGCCGAGGGAACATGGTGCGAATTGAGTGAACAGAGCCGAGGGAACATGGAGTGAATCGAGTGAGCAGTGCCGAGGGAACAAGGTGTGAATCGAGTGAACAGTGCCGAGGGAACATGGTGTGAGTCGAGTGAACAGTGCTGAGGGAACATCGTGCGAATCGAGTGAACAGTGCCGAGGGAACTTGGTGCGAATCGAGTGAGCAGTGCCGAGGGAACGTGGTGTGAATCGAGTGAACAGAGCCGAGGGAACATGGAGTGAATCGAGTGAGCATTGCCAAGGGAACATGGTGCGAATCGAGTGAACAGAGCCGAGGGAACATAGTGTGAATCGAGTGAACAGAGCCGAGGGAACATGGTGTGAATCGAGTGAACAGAGCCGAGGGAACATGGAGTGAATCGAGTGAGCATTACCAAGGGAACATGGCGCGAATCGAGTGAACAGAGCCGAGGGAACATGGTGTGAATCGAGTGAACAGAGCCGAGGGAACATGGTGCGAATCGAGTGAACAGAGCTGAGGGAACTTGGTGTGAATCGAGTGAGCAGTTCCGAGGGAACATGGTGTGAATCGAGTGAACAGTTCCGAGGGAACATGTTGTGAATCGAGTGAACAGAGCCGAGGGAACATGGTGTGAATCGAGTGAGCAGTGCCGAGGGAACATGGTGTGAATCGAGTGAACAGTTCCGAGGGAACATGATGCGAATCGAGTGAACAGTTCCGAGGAAACATGGTGTGAATCGAGTGAACAGTGCCGAGGGAACATGGTGTGAATCGAGTGAACAGTGCCGAGGGAACATGGTGTGAATTGAGTGAAGAGAGCTGAGGGAACATGGTGTGAATCGAGTGAACAGTGCGGAGGGAACATGTTGTGATTCGAGTGAACAGAGCCGAGGGAACATGGTGTGAATTGAGTGAACAGAGCTGAGGGAACATGGTGTGAATCGAGTGAACAGTTCCGAGGGAACATGGTGTGATTCGAGTGAAAAGAGCCGAGGGAACATAGTGTGAATTGAGTGGACAGTTCCGTGGGAACATGGTGCGAATCGAGTGAACAGAGCCGAGGGAACATGGAGTGAATCGAGTGAGCAGAGCCGAGGGAACATGCTGTGAATCGAGTGATCAGAGCCGAGGGAACATGGTGTGAATCGAGTGAACATTTCCGAGTGAACATGGTGTGAATCGAGTGAACAGTGCGAAGGGAACATGGTGTGAATCGAGTGAGCAGAGCTGAGGGAACATGGTGTGAATCGAGTGAACAGAGCCGAGGGAACTTGGTGCGAATCGAGTGAACTGTGCCGAGGGAACTTGTTGCGAATCGAGTGAACAGTGCCGAGGGAACTTGGTGCGAATCGAGTGAACAGTGCCGAGGGAACATGGTGTGAATCGAGAGAACATTTCCGAGGGAACATGGTGTGAATCGAGTGAACAGAGCCGAGGGAACATGGTGTGAATCGAGTGAGCATCGCCGAGGGAACATGGTGTGAATCGAGTGAAAAGAGGCGAGGGAACATGGTGTGAATCGAGTGAACATTTCCGAGTGAACATGGTGTGTATCGAGTGAACAGAACTGAGGGAACATGGTGTGAATCGAGTGAACAGAGCCGAGGGAACTTGGTGCGAATCGAGTGAACCATGCCGAGGGAACTTGGTGCGAATCGAGTGAACAGTGCCGAGGGAACATGGTGTGAATCGAGTGAACATTTCCGAGGGAACATGGTGTGAATCGAGTGAACAGCGCTGAGGGAACATGGAGTGAATCGAATGAGCAGTGCCGAGGGAACATGGTGCGAATCGAGTGAACAGAGCCGAGGGAACATGGAGTGAATTGAGTGAGCAGTGCCGAGGGAACATGATGTGAATCGAGTGAACAGAGCCGAGGGAACATGGAGTGAATCGAATGAGCAGTGCCGAGGGAACATGGTGCGAATCGAGTGAACAGATCCGCGGGAACATGGTGTGAATCGAGTGAACAGAGCCGAGGGAAAATGGTGTGAAATGAGTGAACAGAGCCGAGGCAACATGGAGTGAATCGAGTGAACAGTGCCGAGGGAACATGGAGTGAATCGAGTGAACAGAGGCGAGGCAACATGGAGTGAATCGAGTGAACAGTGCCGAGGGAACATGGTGTGAATCGAGTGAACAGAGCCGAGGGAACATGGTGTGAATCGAGTGAACAGAGCCGAGGGAACATGGTGTGAATCGAGTGAACAGAGCCGAGGGAACACAGTGTGAATCGAATGAGCAGTGCCGAGGTAACATGGAGTGAATCGAGTGAACAGAGCCGAGGGAACATGGAGTGAGTCGAGTGAACAGATCCAAGGGAACATGGAGTGAATCGAGTGAACAGAGCCGAGGGAACATCGTGCGAATCGAGTGAACATTTCCGAGGGAACATGGTGTGAATCGAGTGAACAGCGCTGAGGGAACATGGTGTGTATCGAGTGAGCAGTGCCGAGGGAACATGGTGCGAATTGAGTGAACAGAGCCGAGGGAACATGGAGTGAATCGAGTGAGCAGTGCCGATGGAACAAGGTGTGAATCGAGTGAACAGTGCCGAGGGAACATGGTGTGAATCGAGTGAACAGTGCTGAGGGAACATCGTGCGAATCGAGTGAACAGTGCCGAGGGAACTTGGTGCGAATCGAGTGAGCAGTGCCGAGGGAACATGGTGTGAATCGAGTGAACAGAGCCGAGGGAACATGGAGTGAATCGAGTGAGCATTGCCAAGGGAACATGGTGCGAATCGAGTGAACAGAGCCGAGGGAACATGGTGTGAATCGAGTGAACAGAGCCGAGGGAACATGGTGTGAATCGAGTGAACAGAGCCGAGGGAACATGGAGTGAATCGAGTGAGCATTGCCAAGGGAACATGGTGCGAATCGAGTGAACAGTTCCGAGGGAACATGGTGTGAATTGATTGGACAGTTCCGAGGGAACATGGTGTGAATTGAGTGGACAGTTCCGAGGGAACATGGTGCGAATTGAGTGAACAGAGTTGAGGGAACATGGTGTGAATCGAGTGAGCATAGCCGAGGGAACATGGTGTGAATCGAGTGAACAGTTCCGAGCGAACATGGTGTGCATTGAGTGGACAGTTCCGAGGGAACATGGTGCGAATTGAGTGAACAGAGCCGAGGGAACATGGTGTGATTCGAGCGAAAAGTGCCGAGGAAACATGGTGTGAATCGAGTGAACTTTTCCGAGTGAACATGGTGTGAATCGAGTGAACAGAGCCGAGGGAACATGGTGTGAATCGAGTGAACAGTGCCGAGAGAACATGGAGTGAATCGAGTGAACAGAGGCGAGGCAACATGGAGTGAATCGAGTGAACAGTGCCGAGGGAACATGGTGTGAATCGAGTGAACAGAGCCGAGGGAACATGGTGTGAATCGAGTGAACAGAGCCGAGGGAACACAGTGTGAATCGAATGAGCAGTGCTGAGGTAACATGGAGTGAATCGAGTGAACAGAGCCGAGGGAACATGGAGTGAGTCGAGTGAACAGATCCGAGGGAACATGGAGTGAATCGAGTGAACAGAGCCGAGGGAACATGGTGCGAATCGAGTGAACATTTCCGAGGGAACATGGTGTGAATCGAGTGAACAGCGCTGAGGGAACATGGTGTGTATCGAGTGAACAGTGCCGAGGGAACATGGTGCGAATTGAGTGAACAGAGCCGAGGGAACATGGAGTGAATCGAGTGAGCAGTGCCGAGGGAACAAGGTGTGAATCGAGTGAACAGTGCTGAGGGAACATGGTGTGAATCGAGGGAACAGTGCTGAGGGAACATCGTGCAAATCGAGTGAACAGTGCCGAGGGAACTTGGTGCGAATCGAGTGAGCAGTGCCGAGGGAACATGGTGTGAATCGAATGAACAGAGCCGAGGGAACATGGAGTGAATTGAGTGAGCATTGCCGAGGGAACATGGTGCGAATCGAGAGAACAGAGCCGAGGAAACATGGTGTGAATCGAGTGAACAGAGCCGAGGGAACATGGTGTGAATCGAGTGCACAGAGCCGAGGGAACATGGAGTGAATCGAGTGAGCATTGCCAAGGGAACATGGTGCGTATCGAGTGAACAGAGCCGAGGGAACATGGTG
The DNA here is from genome assembly GCA_026770705.1 of Isurus oxyrinchus. Lineage (NCBI taxonomy): Eukaryota > Metazoa > Chordata > Chondrichthyes > Lamniformes > Lamnidae > Isurus > Isurus oxyrinchus. The sequence continues at coordinate 1,340,093 of JANJGN010000080.1, forward strand.
TGAATCGAGTGAATATTGCCGAGGGAACATGGTGTGAATCGAGTGAATATTGCCGAGGGAACATGGTGTGAATCGAGTGAACAGAGCCGAGGGAACACAGTGTGAATCGAATGAGCAGTGCCGAGGTAACATGGAGTGAATCGAGTGAACAGAGCCGAGGGAACATGGAGTGAGTCGAGTGAACAGATCCAAGGGAACATGGAGTGAATCGAGTGAACAGAGCCGAGGGAACATCGTGCGAATCGAGTGAACATTTCCGAGGGAACATGGTGTGAATCGAGTGAACAGCGCTGAGGGAACATGGTGTGTATCTGGTGAGCAGTGCCGAGGGAACATGGTGCGAATTGAGTGAACAGAGCCGAGGGAACATGGAGTGAATCGAGTGAGCAGTGCCGATGGAACAAGGTGTGAATCGAGTGAACAGTGCCGAGGGAACATGGTGTGAATCGAGTGAACAGTGCTGAGGGAACATCGTGCGAATCGAGTGAACAGTGCCGAGGGAACTTGGTGCGAATCGAGTGAGCAGTGCCGAGGGAACATGGTGTGAATCGAGTGAACAGAGCCGAGGGAACATGGAGTGAATCGAGTGAGCATTGCCAAGGGAACATGGTGCGAATCGAGTGAACAGAGCCGAGGAAACATGGTGTGAATCGAGTGAACAGAGCCGAGGGAACATGGTGTGAATCGAGTGAACAGAGCCGAGGGAACATGGAGTGAATCGAGTGAGCATTGCCAAGGGAACATGGTACGAATCGAGTGAACAGAGCCGAGGGAACATGGTGTGAATCGAGTGAACAGAGCCGAGGGAACATGGTGCGAATCGAGTGAACAGAGCTGAGGGAACTTGGTGTGAATCGAGTGAGCAGTTCCGAGGGAACATGGTGTGAATCGAGTGAACAGTTCCGAGGGAACATGTTGTGAATCGAGTGAACAGAGCCGAGGGAACATGGTGTGAATCGAGTGAGCAGTGCCGAGGGAACATGGTGTGAATCGAGTGAACAGTTCCGAGGGAACATGATGCGAATCGAGTGAACAGTTCCGAGGAAACATGGTGTGAATCGATTGAACAGTGCCGAGGGAACATGGTGTGAATCGAGTGAACAGTGCCGAGGGAACATGGTGTGAATTGAGTGAAGAGAGCTGAGGGAACATGGTGTGAATCGAGTGAACAGTGCGGAGGGAACATGTTGTGATTCGAGTGAACAGAGCCGAGGGAACATGGTGTGAATTGAGTGAACAGAGCTGAGGGAACATGGTGTGAATCGAGTGAACAGTTCCGAGGGAACATGGTGTGATTCGAGTGAAAAGAGCCGAGGGAACATAGTGTGAATTGAGTGGACAGTTCCGAGGGAACATGGTGCGAATCGAGTGAACAGAGCCGAGGGAACATGGAGTGAATCGAGTGAGCAGAGCCGAGGGAACATGGTGTGAATCGAGTGATCAGAGCCGAGGGAACATGGTGTGAATCGAGTGAACATTTCCGAGTGAACATGGTGTGAATCGAGTGAACAGTGCGAAGGGAACATGGTGTGAATCGAGTGAGCAGAGCTGAGGGAACATGGTGTGAATCGAGTGAACAGAGCCGAGGGAACTTGGTGCGAATCGAGTGAACTGTGCCGAGGGAACTTGTTGCGAATCGAGTGAACAGTGCCGAGGGAACTTGGTGCGAATCGAGTGAACAGTGCCGAGGGAACATGGTGTGAATCGAGAGAACATTTCCGAGGGAACATGGTGTGAATCGAGTGAACAGAGCCGAGGGAACATGGTGTGAATCGAGTGAGCATCGCCGAGGGAACATGGTGTGAATCGAGTGAAAAGAGGCGAGGGAACATGGTGTGAATCGAGTGAACATTTCCGAGTGAACATGGTGTCTATCGAGTGAACAGAACTGAGGGAACATGGTGTGAATCGAGTGAACAGAGCCGAGGGAACTTGGTGCGAATCGAGTGAACCGTGCCGAGGGAACTTGGTGCGAATCGAGTGCACAGAGCCGAGGGAACATGGAGTGAATCGAGTGAGCATTGCCAAGGGAACATGGTGCGAATCGAGTGAACAGAGCCGAGGGAACATGGTGCGAATCGAGTGAACAGAGCTGAGGGAACTTGGTGTGAATCGAGTGAGCAGTTCCGAGGGAACATGGTGTGAATCGAGTGAACAGTTCCGAGGGAACATGTTGTGAATCGAGTGAACAGAGCCGAGGGAACATGGTGTGAATCGAGTGAGCAGTGCCGAGGGAACATGGTGTGAATCGAGTGAACAGTGCCGAGGTAACATGGTGTGAATCGAGTGAACAGTGCCGTGGGAACATGGTGTGAATTGAGTGAAGAGAGCTGAGGGAACATGGTGTGAATCGAGTGAACAGAGCCGAGGGAACATGGTGTGAATCGAGTGAACAGAGCCGAGGGAACACAGTGTGAATCGAATGAGCAGTGCCGAGGTAACATGGAGTGAATCGAGTGAACAGAGCCGAGGGAACATGGAGTGAGTCGAGTGAACAGATCCGAGGGAACATGGAGTGAATCGAGTGAACAGAGCCGAGGGAACATCGTGCGAATCGAGTGAACATTTCCGAGGGAACATGGTGTGAATCGAGTGAACAGCGCTGAGGGAACATGGTGTGTATCGAGTGAGCAGTGCCGAGGGAACATGGTGCGAATTGAGTGAACAGAGCCGAGGGAACATGGAGTGAATCGAGTGAGCAGTGCCGAGGGAACAAGGTGTGAATCGAGTGAACAGTGCCGAGGGAACATGGTGTGAGTCGAGTGAACAGTGCTGAGGGAACATCGTGCGAATCGAGTGAACAGTGCCGAGGGAACTTGGTGCGAATCGAGTGAGCAGTGCCGAGGGAACATGGTGTGAATCGAGTGAACAGAGCCGAGGGAACATGGAGTGAATCGAGTGAGCATTGCCAAGGGAACATGGTGCGAATCGAGTGAACAGAGCCGAGGGAACATGGTGTGAATCGAGTGAACAGAGCCGAGGGAACATGGTGTGAATCGAGTGAACAGAGCCGAGGGAACATGGAGTGAATCGAGTGAGCATTGCCAAGGGAACATGGCGCGAATCGAGTGAACAGAGCCGAGGGAACATGGTGTGAATCGAGTGAACAGAGCCGAGGGAACATGGTGCGAATCGAGTGAACAGAGCTGAGGGAACTTGGTGTGAATCGAGTGAGCAGTTCCGAGGGAACATGGTGTGAATCGAGTGAACAGTTCCGAGGGAACATGTTGTGAATCGAGTGAACAGAGCCGAGGGAACATGGTGTGAATCGAGTGAGCAGTGCCGAGGGAACATGGTGTGAATCGAGTGAACAGTTCCGAGGGAACATGATGCGAATCGAGTGAACAGTTCCGAGGAAACATGGTGTGAATCGAGTGAACAGTGCCGAGGGAACATGGTGTGAATCGAGTGAACAGTGCCGAGGGAACATGGTGTGAATTGAGTGAAGAGAGCTGAGGGAACATGGTGTGAATCGAGTGAACAGTGCGGAGGGAACATGTTGTGATTCGAGTGAACAGAGCCGAGGGAACATGGTGTGAATTGAGTGAACAGAGCTGAGGGAACATGGTGTGAATCGAGTGAACAGTTCCGAGGGAACATGGTGTGATTCGAGTGAAAAGAGCCGAGGGAACATAGTGTGAATTGAGTGGACAGTTCCGTGGGAACATGGTGCGAATCGAGTGAACAGAGCCGAGGGAACATGGAGTGAATCGAGTGAGCAGAGCCGAGGGAACATGCTGTGAATCGAGTGATCAGAGCCGAGGGAACATGGTGTGAATCGAGTGAACATTTCCGAGTGAACATGGTGTGAATCGAGTGAACAGTGCGAAGGGAACATGGTGTGAATCGAGTGAGCAGAGCTGAGGGAACATGGTGTGAATCGAGTGAACAGAGCCGAGGGAACTTGGTGCGAATCGAGTGAACTGTGCCGAGGGAACTTGTTGCGAATCGAGTGAACAGTGCCGAGGGAACTTGGTGCGAATCGAGTGAACAGTGCCGAGGGAACATGGTGTGAATCGAGAGAACATTTCCGAGGGAACATGGTGTGAATCGAGTGAACAGAGCCAAGGGAACATGGTGTGAATCGAGTGAGCATCGCCGAGGGAACATGGTGTGAATCGAGTGAAAAGAGGCGAGGGAACATGGTGTGAATCGAGTGAACATTTCCGAGTGAACATGGTGTGTATCGAGTGAACAGAACTGAGGGAACATGGTGTGAATCGAGTGAACAGAGCCGAGGGAACTTGGTGCGAATCGAGTGAACCGTGCCGAGGGAACTTGGTGCGAATCGAGTGAACAGTGCCGAGGGAACATGGTGTGAGTCGAGTGAACATTTCCGAGGGAACATGGTGTGAATCGAGTGAACAGCGCTGAGGGAACATGGAGTGAATCGAGTGAGCAGTGCCGAGGGAACATGGTGCGAATCGAGTGAACAGAGCCGAGGGAACATGGAGTGAATTGAGTGAGCAGTGCCGAGGGAACATGATGTGAATCGAGTGAACAGAGCCGAGGGAACATGGAGTGAATCGAATGAGCAGTGCCGAGGGAACATGGTGCGAATCGAGTGAACAGATCCGAGGGAACATGGTGTGAATCGAGTGAACAGAGCCGAGGGAAAATGGTGTGAAATGAGTGAACAGAGCCGAGGCAACATGGAGTGAATCGAGTGAACAGTGCCGAGGGAACATGGAGTGAATCGAGTGAACAGAGGCGAGGCAACATGGAGTGAATCGAGTGAACAGTGCCGAGGGAACATGGTGTGAATCGAGTGAACAGAGCCGAGGGAACATGGTGTGAATCGAGTGAACAGAGCCGAGGGAACATGGTGTGAATCGAGTGAACAGAGCCGAGGGAACACAGTGTGAATCGAATGAGCAGTGCCGAGGTAACATGGAGTGAATCGAGTGAACAGAGCCGAGGGAACATGGAGTGAGTCGAGTGAACAGATCCAAGGGAACATGGAGTGAATCGAGTGAACAGAGCCGAGGGAACATCGTGCGAATCGAGTGAACATTTCCGAGGGAACATGGTGTGAATCGAGTGAACAGCGCTGAGGGAACATGGTGTGTATCGAGTGAGCAGTGCCGAGGGAACATGGTGCGAATTGAGTGAACAGAGCCGAGGGAACATGGAGTGAATCGAGTGAGCAGTGCCGATGGAACAAGGTGTGAATCGAGTGAACAGTGCCGAGGGAACATGGTGTGAATCGAGTGAACAGTGCTGAGGGAACATCGTGCGAATCGAGTGAACAGTGCCGAGGGAACTTGGTGCGAATCGAGTGAGCAGTGCCGAGGGAACATGGTGTGAATCGAGTGAACAGAGCCGAGGGAACATGGAGTGAATCGAGTGAGCATTGCCAAGGGAACATGGTGCGAATCGAGTGAACAGAGCCGAGGGAACATGGTGTGAATCGAGTGAACAGAGCCGAGGGAACATGGTGTGAATCGAGTGAACAGAGCCGAGGGAACATGGAGTGAATCGAGTGAGCATTGCCAAGGGAACATGGTGCGAATCGAGTGAACAGAGCCGAGGGAACATGGTGTGAATCGAGTGAACAGAGCCGAGGGAACATGGTGCGAATCGAGTGAACAGAGCTGAGGGAACTTGGTGTGAATCGAGTGAGCAGTTCCGAGGGAACATGGTGTGAATCGAGTGAACAGTTCCGAGGGAACATGTTGTGAATCGAGTGAACAGAGCCGAGGGAACATGGTGTGAATCGAGTGAGCAGTGCCGAGGGAACATGGTGTGAATCGAGTGAACAGTTCCGAGGGAACATGATGCGAATCGAGTGAACAGTTCCGAGGAAACATGGTGTGAATCGAGTGAACAGTGCCGAGGGAACATGGTGTGAATCGAGTGAACAGTGCCGAGGGAACATGGTGTGAATTGAGTGAAGAGAGCTGAGGGAACATGGTGTGAATCGAGTGAACAGTGCGGAGGGAACATGTTGTGATTCGAGTGAACAGAGCCGAGGGAACATGGTGTGAATTGAGTGAACAGAGCTGAGGGAACATGGTGTGAATCGAGTGAACAGTTCCGAGGGAACAAGGTGTGATTCGAGTGAAAAGAGCCGAGGGAACATAGTGTGAATTGAGTGGACAGTTCCGAGGGAACATGGTGCGAATCGAGTGAACAGAGCCGAGGGAACATGGAGTGAATCGAGTGAGCAGAGCCGAGGGAACATGGTGTGAATCGAGTGATCAGAGCCGAGGGAACATGGTGTGAATCGAGTGAACATTTCCGAGTGAACATGGTGTGAATCGAGTGAACAGTGCGAAGGGAACATGGTGTGAATCGAGTGAGCAGAGCTGAGGGAACATGGTGTGAATCGAGTGAACAGAGCCGAGGGAACTTGGTGCGAATCGAGTGAACTGTGCCGAGGGAACTTGTTGCGAATCGAGTGAACAGTGCCGAGGGAACTTGGTGCGAATCGAGTGAACAGTGCCGAGGGAACATGGTGTGAATCGAGTGAACATTTCCGATGGAACATGGTGTGAATCGAGTGAACAGAGCCGAGGGAACATGGTGTGAATCGAGTGAACAGTTCCGAGGGAACATGTTGTGAATCGAGTGAACAGAGCCGAGGGAACATGGTGTGAATCGAGTGAGCAGTGCCGAGGGAACATGGTGTGAATCGAGTGAACAGTTCCGAGGGAACATGATGCGAATCGAGTGAACAGTTCCGAGGAAACATGGTGTGAATCGAGTGAACCATGCCGAGGGAACATGGTGTGAATCGAGTGAACAGTGCCGAGGGAACATGGTGTGAATTGAGTGAAGAGAACTGAGGGAACATGGTGTGAATCGAGTGAACAGTGCGGAGGGAACATGTTGTGATTCGAGTGAACAGAGCCGAGGGAACATGGTGTGAATTGAGTGAACAGAGCTGAGGGAACATGGTGTGAATCGAGTGAACAGTTCCGAGGGAACATGGTGTGATTCGAGTGAAAAGAGCCGAGGGAACATAGTGTGAATTGAGTGGACATTTCCGAGGGAACATGGTGCGAATCGAGTGAACAGAGCCGAGGGAACATGGAGTGAATCGAGTGAGCAGAGCGGAGGGAACATGGTGTGAATCGAGTGATCAGAGCCGAGGGAACATGGTGTGAATCGAGTGAACATTTCCGAGTGAACATGGTGTGAATCGAGTGAATAGTGCGAAGGGAACATGGTGTGAATCGAGTGAGCAGAGCTGAGGGAACATGGTGTGAATCGAGTGAACAGAGCCGAGGGAACTTGGTGCGAATCGAGTGAACTGTGCCGAGGGAACTTGTTGCGAATCGAGTGAACAGTGCCGAGGGAACTTGGTGCGAATCGAGTGAACAGTGCCGAGGGAACATGGTGTGAATCGAGTGAACATTTCCGAGGGAACATGGTGTGAATCGAGTGAACAGAGCCGAGGGAACATGGTGTGAATCGAGTGAGCATCGCCGAGGGAACATGGTGTGAATCGAGTGAAAAGAGGCGAGGGAACATGGTGTGAATCGAGTGAACATTTCCGAGTGAACATGGTGTGTATCGAGTGAACAGAACTGAGGGAACATGGTGTGAATCGAGTGAACAGAGTCGAGGGAACTTGGTGCGAATCGAGTGAACCGTGCCGAGGGAACTTGGTGCGAATCGAGTGCACAGAGCCGAGGGAACATGGAGTGAATCGAGTGAGCATTGCCAAGGGAACATGGTGCGAATCGAGTGAACAGAGCCGAGGGAACATGGTGTGAATCGAGTGAACAGAGCCGAGGGAACATGTTGCGAATCGAGTGAACAGAGCTGAGGGAACTTGGTGTGAATCGAGTGAGCAGTTCCGAGGGAACATGGTGTGAATCGAGTGAACAGTTCCGAGGGAACATGTTGTGAATCGAGTGAACAGAGCCGAGGGAACATGGTGTGAATCGAGTGAGCAGTGCCGAGGGAACATGGTGTGAATCGAGTGAACAGTGCCGAGGGAACATGGTGTGAATCGAGTGAACAGTGCCGAGGGAACATGGTGTGAATTGAGTGAAGAGAGCTGAGGGAACATGGTGTGAATCGAGTGAACAGAGCCGAGGGAACATGGTGTGAATCGAGTGAACAGAGCCGAGGGAACACAGTGTGAATCGAATGAGCAGTGCCGAGGTAACATGGAGTGAATCGAGTGAACAGAGCCGAGGGAACATGGAGTGAGTCGAGTGAACAGATCCGAGGGAACATGGAGTGAATCGAGTGAACAGAGCCGAGGGAACATCGTGCGAATCGAGTGAACATTTCCGAGGGAACATGGTGTGAATCGAGTGAACAGCGCTGAGGGAACATGGTGTGTATCGAGTGAGCAGTGCCGAGGGAACATGGAGTGAATAGAGTGAACAGTTCCGAGGGAACAAGGTGTGATTCGAGTGAAAAGAGCCGAGGGAACATAGTGTGAATTGAGTGGACAGTTCCGAGGGAACATGGTGCGAATCGAGTGAACAGAGCCGAGGGAACATGGAGTGAATCGAGTGAGCAGAGCCGAGGGAACATGGTGTGAATCGAGTGATCAGAGCCGAGGGAACATGGTGTGAATCGAGTGAACATTTCCGAGTGAACATGGTGTGAATCGAGTGAACAGTGCGAAGGGAACATGGTGTGAATCGAGTGAGCAGAGCTGAGGGAACATGGTGTGAATCGAGTGAACAGAGCCGAGGGAACTTGGTGCGAATCGAGTGAACTGTGCCGAGGGAACTTGTTGCGAATCGAGTGAACAGTGCCGAGGGAACTTGGTGCGAATCGAGTGAACAGTGCCGAGGGAACATGGTGTGAATCGAGTGAACATTTCCGATGGAACATGGTGTGAATCGAGTGAACAGAGCCGAGGGAACATGGTGTGAATCGAGTGAACAGTTCCGAGGGAACATGTGAATCGAGTGAACAGAGCCGAGGGAACATGGTGTGAATCGAGTGAGCAGTGCCGAGGGAACATGGTGTGAATCGAGTGAACAGTTCCGAGGGAACATGATGCGAATCGAGTGAACAGTTCCGAGGAAACATGGTGTGAATCGAGTGAACCATGCCGAGGGAACATGGTGTGAATCGAGTGAACAGTGCCGAGGGAACATGGTGTGAATTGAGTGAAGAGAGCTGAGGGAACATGGTGTGAATCGAGTGAACAGTGCGGAGGGAACATGTTGTGATTCGAGTGAACAGAGCCGAGGGAGCATGGTGTGAATTGAGTGAACAGAGCTGAGGGAACATGGTGTGAATCGAGTGAACAGTTCCGAGGGAACATGGTGTGATTCGAGTGAAAAGAGCCGAGGGAACATAGTGTGAATTGAGTGGACATTTCCGAGGGAACATGGTGCGAATCGAGTGAACAGAGCCGAGGGAACATGGAGTGAATCGAGTGAGCAGAGCCGAGGGAACATGGTGTGAATCGAGTGATCAGAGCCGAGGGAACATGGTGTGAATCGAGTGAACATTTCCGAGTGAACATGGTGTGAATCGAGTGAATAGTGCGAAGGGAACATGGTGTGAATCGAGTGAGCAGAGCTGAGGGAACATGGTGTGAATCGAGTGAACAGAGCCGAGGGAACTTGGTGCGAATCGAGTGAACTGTGCCGAGGGAACTTGTTGCGAATCGAGTGAACAGTGCCGAGGGAACTTGGTGCGAATCGAGTGAACAGTGCCGAGGGAACATGGTGTGAATCGAGTGAACATTTCCGAGGGAACATGGTGTGAATCGAGTGAACAGAGCCGAGGGAACATGGTGTGAATCGAGTGAGCATCGCCGAGGGAACATGGTGTGAATCGAGTGAAAAGAGGCGAGGGAACATGGTGTGAATCGAGTGAACATTTCCGAGTGAACATGGTGTGTATCGAGTGAACAGAACTGAGGGAACATGGTGTGAATCGAGTGAACAGAGTCGAGGGAACTTGGTGCGAATCGAGTGAACCGTGCCGAGGGAACTTGGTGCGAATCGAGTGCACAGAGCCGAGGGAACATGGAGTGAATCGAGTGAGCATTGCCAAGGGAACATGGTGCGAATCGAGTGAACAGAGCCGAGGGAACATGGTGTGAATCGAGTGAACAGAGCCGAGGGAACATGTTGCGAATCGAGTGAACAGAGCTGAGGGAACTTGGTGTGAATCGAGTGAGCAGTTCCGAGGGAACATGGTGTGAATCGAGTGAACAGTTCCGAGGGAACATGTTGTGAATCGAGTGAACAGAGCCGAGGGAACATGGTGTGAATCGAGTGAGCAGTGCCGAGGGAACATGGTGTGAATCGAGTGAACAGTGCCGAGGGAACATGGTGTGAATCGAGTGAACAGTGCCGAGGGAACATGGTGTGAATTGAGTGAAGAGAGCTGAGGGAACATGGTGTGAATCGAGTGAACAGAGCCGAGGGAACATGGTGTGAATCGAGTGAACAGAGCCGAGGGAACACAGTGTGAATCGAATGAGCAGTGCCGAGGTAACATGGAGTGAATCGAGTGAACAGAGCCGAGGGAACATGGAGTGAGTCGAGTGAACAGATCCGAGGGAACATGGAGTGAATCGAGTGAACAGAGCCGAGGGAACATCGTGCGAATCGAGTGAACATTTCCGAGGGAACATGGTGTGAATCGAGTGAACAGCGCTGAGGGAACATGGTGTGTATCGAGTGAGCAGTGCCGAGGGAACATGGTGCGAATTGAGTGAACAGAGCCGAGGGAACATGGAGTGAATCGAGTGAGCAGTGCCGAGGGAACAAGGTGTGAATCGAGTGAACAGTGCCGAGGGAACATGGTGTGAATCGAGTGAACAGTGCTGAGGGAACATCGTGCGAATCGAGTGAACAGTGCCGAGGGAACTTGGTGCGAATCGAGTGAGCAGTGCCGAGGGAACATGGTGTGAATCGAGTGAACAGAGCCGAGGGAACATGGAGTGAATCGAGTGAGCATTGCCAAGGGAACATGGTGCGAATCGAGTGAACAGAGCCGAGGGAACATGGTGTGAATCGAGTGAACAGAGCCGAGGGAACATGGTGTGAATCGAGTGAACAGAGCCGAGGGAACATGGAGTGAATCGAGTGAGCATTACCAAGGGAACATGGCGCGAATCGAGTGAACAGAGCCGAGGGAACATGGTGTGAATCGAGTGAACAGAGCCGAGGGAACATGGTGCGAATCGAGTGAACAGAGCTGAGGGAACTTGGTGTGAATCGAGTGAGCAGTTCCGAGGGAACTTGGTGCGAATCGAGTGAACAGTTCCGAGGGAACATGTTGTGAATCGAGTGAACAGAGCCGAGGGAACATGGTGTGAATCGAGTGAGCAGTGCCGAGGGAACATGGTGTGAATCGAGTGAACAGTTCCGAGGGAACATGATGCGAATCGAGTGAACAATTCCGAGGAAACATGGTGTGAATCGAGTGAACAGTGCCGAGGGAACATGGTGTGAATCGAGTGAACAGTGCCGAGGGAACATGGTGTGAATTGAGTGAAGAGAGCTGAGGGAACATGGTGTGATTCGAGTGAACAGTGCGGAGGGAACATGTTGTGATTCGAGTGAACAGAGCCGAGGGAACATGGTGTGAATTGAGTGAACAGAGCTGAGGGAACATGGTGTGAATCGAGTGAACAGTTCCGAGGGAACATGGTGTGATTCGAGTGAAAAGAGCCGAGGGAACATAGTGTGAATTGAGTGGACAGTTCCGAGGGAACATGGTGCGAATCGAGTGAACAGAGCCGAGGGAACATGGAGTGAATCGAGTGAGCAGAGCCGAGGGAACATGCTGTGAATCGAGTGATCAGAGCCGAGGGAACATGGTGTGAATCGAGTGAACATTTCCGAGTGAACATGGTGTGAATCGAGTGAACAGTGCGAAGGGAACATGGTGTGAATCGAGTGAGCAGAGCTGAGAGAACATGGTGTGAATCGAGTGAACAGAGCCGAGGGAACTTGGTGCGAATCGAGTGAACTGTGCCGAGGGAACTTGTTGCGAATCGAGTGAACAGTGCCGAGGGAACATGGTGCGAATCGAGTGAACAGTGCCGAGGGAACATGGTGTGAATCGAGAGAACATTTCCGAGGGAACATGGTGTGAATCGAGTGAACAGAGCCGAGGGAACATGGTGTGAATCGAGTGAGCATCGCCGAGGGAACATGGTGTGAATCGAGTGAAAAGAGGCGAGGGAACATGGTGTGAATCGAGTGAACATTTCCGAGTGAACATGGTGTGTATCGAGTGAACAGAACTGAGGGAACATGGTGTGAATCGAGTGAACAGAGCCGAGGGAACTTGGTGCGAATCGAGTGAACCGTGCCGAGGGAACTTGGTGCGAATCGAGTGAACAGTGCCGAGGGAACATGTTGTGAATCGAGTGAACATTTCCGAGGGAACATGGTGTGAATCGAGTGAACAGCGCTGAGGGAACATGGAGTGAATCGAGTGAGCAGTGCCGAGGGAACATGGTGCGAATCGAGTGAACAGAGCCGAGGGAACATGGAGTGAATTGAGTGAGCAGTGCCGAGGGAACATGGTGCGAATCGAGTGAACAGATCCGAGGGAACATGGTGTGAATCGAGTGAACAGAGCCGAGGGAAAATGGTGTGAAATGAGTGAACAGAGCCGAGGCAACATGGAGTGAATCGAGTGAACAGTGCCGAGGGAACATGGAGTGAATCGAGTGAACAGAGGCGAGGCAACATGGAGTGAATCGAGTGAACAGTGCCGAGGGAACATGGTGTGAATCGAGTGAACAGAGCCGAGGGAACATGGTGTGAATCGAGTGAACAGAGCCGAGGGAACACAGTGTGAATCGAATGAGCAGTGCCGAGGTAACATGGAGTGAATCGAGTGAACAGAGCCGAGGGAACATGGAGTGAGTCGAGTGAACAGATCCGAGGGAACATGGAGTGAATTGAGTGAACAGAGCCGAGGGAACATCGTGCGAATCGAGTGAACATTTCCGAGGGAACATGGTGTGAATCGAGTGAACAGCGCTGAGGGAACATGGTGTGTATCGAGTGAGCAGTGCCGAGGGAACATGGTGCGAATTGAGTGAACAGAGCCGAGGGAACATGGAGTGAATCGAGTGAGCAGTGCCGAGGGAACAAGGTGTGAATCGAGTGAACAGTGCCTAGGGAACATGGTGTGAATCGAGTGAACAGTGCTGAGGGAACATCGTGCGAATCGAGTGAACAGTGCCGAGGGAACTTGGTGCGAATCGAGTGAGCAGTGCCGAGGGAACATGGTGTGAATCGAGTGAACAGAGCTGAGGGAACATGGAGTGAATCGAGTGAGCATTGCCAAGGGAACATGGTGCGAATCGAGTGAACAGAGCCGAGGGAACATGGTGTGAATCGATTGAACAGAGCCGAGGGAACATGGTGTGAATCGAGTGAACAGAGCCGAGGGAACATGGAGTGAATCGAGTGAGCATTGCCAAGGGAACATGGTGCGAATCGAGTGAACAGAGCCGAGGGAACATGGTGTGAATCGAGTGAACAGAGCCGAGGGAACATGGTGCGAATCGAGTGAACAGAGCTGAGGGAACTTGGTGTGACTCGAGTGAGCAGTTCCGAGGGAACATGGTGTGAATCGAGTGAACAGTTCCGAGGGAACATGTTGTGAATCGAGTGAACAGAGCCGAGGGAACATGGTGTGAATCGAGTGAGCAGTGCCGAGGGAACATGGTGTGAATCGAGTGAACAGTTCCGAGGGAACATGATGCGAATCGAGTGAACAGTTCCGAGGAAACATGGTGTGAATCGAGTGAACAGTGCCGAGGGAACATGGTGTGAATCGAGTGAACAGTGCCGAGGGAACATGGTGTGAATTGAGTGAAGAGAGCTGAGGGAACATGGTGTGAATCGAGTGAACAGTGCGGAGGGAACATGTTGTGATTCGAGTGAACAGAGCCGAGGGAACATGGTGTGAATTGAGTGAACAGAGCTGAGGGAACATGGTGTGAATCGAGTGAACAGTTCCGAGGGAACATGGTGTGATTCGAGTGAAAAGAGCCGAGGGAACATAGTGTGAATTGAGTGGACAGTTCCGAGGGAACATGGTGCGAATCGAGTGAACAGAGCCGAGGGAACATGGAGTGAATCGAGTGAGCAGAGCCGAGGGAACATGGTGTGAATCGAGTGATCAGAGCCGAGGGAACATGGTGTGAATCGAGTGAACATTTCCGAGTGAACATGGTGTGAATCGAGTGAACAGTGCGAAGGGAACATGGTGTGAATCGAGTGAGCAGAGCTGAGGGAACATGGTGTGAATCGAGTGAACAGAGCCGAGGGAACTTGGTGCGAATCGAGTGAACTGTGCCGAGGGAACTTGTTGCGAATCGAGTGAACAGTGCCGAGGGAACATGGTGCGAATCGAGTGAACAGTGCCGAGGGAACATGGTGTGAATCGAGTGAACATTTCCGAGGGAACATGGTGTGAATCGAGTGAACAGAGCCGAGGGAACATGGTGTGAATCGAGTGAGCATTGCCGAGGGAACATGGTGTGAATCGAGTGAACAGAGCTGAGGGAACATGGTGTGCATTGAGTGAACAGAGCCGAGGGAACATGGTGTGAATCGAGTGAACAGAGCCGAGGGAACATGGTGTGAATCGAGTGAGCAGTGCCGAGGGAACATGGTGTGAATCGAGTGAACAGAGCCGAGGGAACGTGGTGTGAATCGAGTGAACAGAGCCGAGGGAACATGGTGTGAATCGAGTGAGCAGTGCTGAGGGAACATGGTGTGAATTGAGTGAACAGTGCTGATGGAACATCGTGCAAATCGAGTGAACAGTGCCGAGGGAACGTGGTGTGAATCGAGTGAGCAGTGCCGAGGGAACATGGTGTGAATCGAGTGAACAGAGCCGAGGGAACATGGAGTGAATGGAGTGAGCATTGCCAAGGGAACATTGTGCGAATCGAGTGAACAGAGCCGAGGGAACATGGTGTGAATCGAGTGAACAGAGCCGAGGGAACATGGTGTGAATCGAGTGAACAGAGCCGAGGGAACATGGAGTGAATAGAGTGAGCACTGCCAAGGGAACATGGTGCGAATCGAGTGAACAGAGCCGAGGGAACTTGGTGTGAATCGAGTGAACAGAGCCGAGGGAACATGGTGCGAATCGAGTGAACAGAGCTGAGGGAACTTGGTGTGAATCGAGTGAGCAGTGCCGAGGGAACATGGTGTGAATCGAGTGAACAGTTCCGAGGGAACATGTTGTGAATCGAGTGAACAGAGCCGAGGGAACATGGTGTGAATCGAGTGAACAGTTCCGAGCGAACATGATGCGAATCGAGTGAACAGTTCCGTGGAATCATGGTGTGAATCGAGTGAACAGTGCCGAGGGAACATGGTGTGAATCGAGTGAACAGTGTCGAGGGAACATGGTGTGAATTGAGTGAACAGAGCTGACGGAACATGGTGTGAATCGAGTGAACAGTTCCGAGGGAACATGGTGTGATTCGAGTGCAAATAGCCGAGGGAACATAGTTTGAATCGAGTGAACAGTGCGGAGGGAACATGGTGTGATTCGAGTGAACAGAGCCGAAGGAACATGGTCTGAATTGAGTGAACAGAGCTGAGGGAACATGGTGTGAATCGAGTGAACAGAGCCGAGGGAACATGGTGTGAATTGAGTGAAGAGAGCTGAGGGAACATGGTGTGAATCGAGTGAACAGAGCCGAGGGAACATGGTGTGAATCGAGTGAACAGTGCCGAGGGAACATGGTGTGAATCGAGTGAACAGTGCCGAGGGAACATGGTGTGAATTGAGTGAAGAGAGCTGAGGGAACATGGTGTGAATCGAGTGAACAGTGCGGAGGGAACATGTTGTGATTCGAGTGAACAGAGCCGAGGGAACATGGTGTGAATTGAGTGAACAGAGCTGAGGGAACATGGTGTGAATCGAGTGAACAGTTCCGAGGGAACATGGTGTGATTCGAGTGAAAAGAGCCGAGGGAACATAGTGTGAATTGAGTGGACAATTCCGAGGGAACATGGTGCGAATCGAGTGAACAGAGCCGAGGGAACATGGAGTGAATCGAGTGAGCAGAGCCGAGGGAACATGGTGTGAATCGAGTGATCAGAGCCGAGGGAACATGGTGTGAATCGAGTGAACATTTCCGAGTGAACATGGTGTGAATCGAGTGAACAGTGCGAAGGGAACATGGTGTGAATCGAGTGAGCAGAGCTGTGGGAACATGGTGTGAATCGAGTGAACAGAGCCGAGGGAACTTGGTGCGAATCGAGTGAACTGTGCCGAGGGAACTTGTTGCGAATCGAGTGAACAGTGCCGAGGGAACTTGGTGCGAATCGAGTGAACAGTGCCGAGGGAACATGGTGTGAATCGAGTGAACATTTCCGAGGGAACATGGTGTGAATCGAGTGAACAGAGCCGAGGGAACATGGTGTGAATCGAGTGAGCATTGCCGAGGGAACATGGTGTGAATCGAGTGAACAGAGCTGAGGGAACATGGTGTGCATTGAGTGAACAGAGCCGAGGGAACATGGTGTGAATCGAGTGAACAGAGCCGAGGGAACATGGTGTGAATCGAGTGAGCAGTGCCGAGGGAACATGGTGTGAATCGAGTGAACAGAGCCGAGGGAACATGGTGTGAATCGAGTGAACAGAGCCGAGGGAACATGGTGTGAATCGAGTGAGAAGTGCTGAGGGAACATGGTGTGAATCGAGTGAACAGTGCTGATGGAACATCGTGCAAATTGAGTGAACAGTGCCGAGGGAACGTGGTGTGAATCGAGTGAGCAGTGCCAAGGGAACATGGTGTGAATCGAGTGAACAGAGCCGAGGGAACATGGAGTGAATCGAGTGAGCATTGCCAAGGGAACATTGTGCGAATCGAGTGAACAGAGCCGAGGGAACATGGTGTGAATCGAGTGAACAGAGCCGAGGGAACATGGTGTGAATCGAGTGAACAGAGCCGAGGGAACATGGAGTGAATAGAGTGAGCATTGCCAAGGGAACATGGTGCGAATCGAGTGAACAGAGCCGAGGGAACTTGGTGTGAATCGAGTGAACAGAGCCGAGGGAACATGGTGCGAATCGAGTGAACAGAGCTGAGGGAACTTGTTGTGAATCGAGTGAGCAGTGCCGAGGGAACATGGTGTGAATCGAGTCAACAGTTCCGAGGGAACATGTTGTGAATCGAGTGAACAGAGCCGAGGGAACATGGTGTGAATCGAGTGAACAGTTCCGAGCGAACATGATGCGAATCGAGTGAACAGTTCCGTGGAATCATGGTGTGAATCGAGTGAACAGTGCCGAGGGAACATGGTGTGAATCGAGTGAACAGTGTCGAGGGAACATGGTGTGAATTGAGTGAACAGAGCTGACGGAACATGGTGTGAATCGAGTGAACAGTTCCGAGGGAACATGGTGTGATTCGAGTGCAAATAGTCGAGGGAACATAGTTTGAATCGAGTGAACAGTGCGGAGGGAAAATGGTGTGATTCGAGAGAACAGAGCCGAAGGAACATGGTCTGAATCGAGTGAGCAGAGCCGAGGGAACATGGTGTGAATCGAGTGATCAGAGCCGAGGGAACATGGTGTGAATCGAGTGAACAGTGCGGAGGGAACATGTTGTGATTCGAGTGAACAGAGCCGAGGGAACATGGTGTGAATTGAGTGAACAGAGCTGAGGGAACATGGTGTGAATCGAGTGAACAGTTCCGAGGGAACATGGTGTGTTTCGAGTGAAAAGAGCCGAGGGAACATAGTGTGAATTGAGTGGACAGTTCCGAGGGAACATGGTGCGAATCGAGTGAACAGAGCGAGGGAACATGGAGTGAATCGAGTGAGCAGAGCCGAGGCAACATGGTGTGAATCGAGTGATCAGAGCCGAGGGAACATGGTGTGAATCGAGTGAACATTTCCGAGTGAACATGGTGTGAATCGAGTGAACAGTGCGAAGGGAACATGGTGTGAATCGAGTGAGCAGAGCTGAGGGAACATGGTGTGAATCGAGTGAACAGAGCCGAGGGAACTTGGTGCGAATCGAGTGAACTGTGCCGAGGGAACTTGTTGCGAATCGAGTGAACAGTGCCGAGGGAACTTGGTGCGAATCGAGTGAACAGTGCCGAGGGAACATGGTGTGAATCGAGTGAACATTTCCGAGGGAACATGGTGTGAATCGAGTGAACAGAGCCGAGGGAACATGGTGTGAATCGAGTGAGCATTGCCGAGGGAACATGCTGTGAATCGAGTGAACAGAGCTGAGGGAACATGGTGTGCATTGAGTGAACAGAGCCGAGGGAACATGGTGTGAATCGAGTGAACAGAGCCGAGGGAACATGGTGTGAATCGAGTGAGCAGTGCCGAGGGAACATGGTGTGAATCGAGTGAACAGAGCCGAGGGAACATGGTGCGAATCGAGTGAACAGAGCCGAGGGAACATGGTGTGAATCGAGTGAGCAGTGCTGAGGGAACATGGTGTGAATCGAGTGAACAGTGCTGATGGAACATCGTGCAAATTGAGTGAACAGTGCCGAGGGAACGTGGTGTGAATCGAGTGAGCAGTGCCGAGGGAACATGGTGTGAATCGAGTGAACAGAGCCGAGGGAACATGGAGTGAATCGAGTGAGCATTGCCAAGAGAACATTGTGCGAATCGAGTGAACAGAGCCGAGGGAACATGGTGTGAATCGAGTGAACAGAGCCGAGGGAACATGGTGTGAATCGAGTGAACAGAGCCGAGGGAACATGGAGTGAATAGAGTGAGCATTGCCAAGGGAACATGGTGCGAATCGAGTGATCAGAGCCGAGGGAACATGGTGTGAATCGAGTGAACAGAGCCGAGGGAACATGGTGCGAATCGAGTGAACAGAGCTGAGGGAACTTGGTGTGAATCGAGTGAGCAGTGCCGAGGGAACATGGTGTGAATCGAGTAAACAGTTCCGAGGGAACATGTTGTGAATCGAGTGAACAGAGCCGAGGGAACATGGTGTGAATCGAGTGAACAGTTCCGAGCGAACATGATGCGAATCGAGTGAACAGTTCCGTGGAATCATGGTGTGAATCGAGTGAACAGTGCTGAGGGAACATGGTGTGAATCGAGTGAACAGTGTCGAGGGAACTTGGTGTGAATTGAGTGAACAGAGCTGACGGAACATGGTGTGAATCGAGTGAACAGTTCCGAGGGAACATGGTGTGATTCGAGTGCAAATAGCCGAGGGAACATAGTTTGAATCGAGTGAACAGTGCGGAGGGAACATGGTGTGATTCGAGTGAACAGAGCCGAAGGAACATGGTCTGAATTGAGTGAACAGAGCTGAGGGAACATGGTATGAATCGAGTGAACAGAGCCGAGGGAACATAGTGTGAATTGAGTGGACAGTTCCGAGGGAACATGATGCGAATCGAGTGAACAGAGCTGAGGGAACATGGAGTGAATCGAGTGAGCAGAGCCGAGGGAACATGGTGTGAATCGAGTGATCAGAGCCGAGGGAACATGGTGTGAATCGAGTGAACATTTCCGAGTGAACATGGTGTGAATCGAGTGAGCAGAGCTGAGGGAACATGGTGTGAATTGAGTGAGCAGAGCTGAGGGAAAATGGTGTGAATCGAGTGAACAGTGCCGAGGGAACATGGTGTGAATCGAGTGAGCAGAGCTGAGGGAACATGGTGTGAATCGAGTGAACAGAGCCGCGGGAACTTGGTCCGAATCGAGTGAACAGTGCCGAGGGAACTTGTTGTGAATCGAGTGAACAGTGCCGAGGGAACTTGGTGCGAATCGAGTGAACAGTGCCGAGGGAACATGGTGTGAATCGAGTGAACATTTCCGAGGGAACATGGTGTGAATCGAGTGAACAGAGCCGAGGGAACATGGTGTGAATCGAGTGAGCAGTGCCGAGGGAACATGGTGTGAATTGAGTGAACAGAGCCGAGGGAACATGGTGTGAATCGAGATAACAGAGCCGAGGGAACATGGTGTGAATCGAGTGAGCAGTGCCGAGGGAACATCGTGTGAATCGAGTGAACAGAGCAGAGGGAACAAGGTGTGAATCGAGTGAACAGAGCCGAGGGAACATGGTGTGAATCGAGTGAGCAGTGCCGAGGGAGCATGGTGTGAATCGAGTGAGCAGTGCCGAGGGAACATCGTGTGAATCGAGTGAACAGAGCCGAGGGAACACGGTGTCAATCGAGTGAACAGACCCGAGGGAACATGGTGTGACTCGAGTGAACAGAGCCGAGGGAACATGGTCCGAATCGAGTGAACAGTGCCGAGGGAACATGGTGTCGATCGAGTGAACAGAGCCGAGGAAACATGGTGTCAATCGAGTGAGCAGTGCCGAGGGAACATGGTGTGAATCGAGTAAACAGCGCCGAGGGAACATGGAGTGAATCGAGTGAACAGCGCTGAGGGAACATGTTGTGAATCGAGTGAACAGTGCCGAGGGAACATCGTGCGAATCGATTGAATAGTGCCGAGGGAACATGGTGTGAATCGAGTGAGTATTGCCGAGGGAACATCGTGTGAATCGAGTGAACAGCGCCGAGGGAACATGGTGTGAATTGAGTGTAATTTGCCGAGGGAACATGGTGTGAATCGAGTGAATATTGCCGCGGGAACATGGTGTGAATCGAGTGAACAGAGCCGAGGGAACATGGTGTGTATCGAGTTAAAAGTTCCGAGGTAACATGGTGCGAATCGAGTGATCAGAGCCGAGGGAACATGGTGCGAATCGAGTCAACAGTGCCGAGGGAACATGGAGTGAATCGAGTGAGCAGTGCTGAGGGAATATGGTGTGAATCGAGTGAACAGAGCCGAGGGAACATGGAGTGAATCGAGTGAACCGAGCTGAAGGAACATTTTGTGAATTGAGTGAACATTGCCGAGGGAACATGGTGTGAATCGAGTGAACAGAGCCGAGGGAACTTGGAGTGAATGGAGTGAACAGTGCCGAGGGAACATGGTGTGAATCGAGTGCGCAGTGTCGAGGGAACATGGTGCGAATCGAGTGAACAGAGCCGAGGGAACATTGTCCGAATCGAGTGAACAGAGCCGAGGGAACATAGTCCGAATCGAGTGAACATTTCCGAGTGAACATGGTGTGTATCGAGTGAACAGAGCTGAGGGAACATGGTGTGAATCGAGTGAACAGAGCTGAGGGAACATGGTGTGAATCGAGTGAACAGTGCCGAGGGAACATGGTGCGAATCGAGTGAACAGAGCCGAGGGAAAATGGTGTGAATCGAGTGAATAGTGCCGAGGGAACATGGTGTGAATCGAGTGAACAGAGCCGAGGGAACATGGTCCGAATCGAGTGAACAGAGCCGAGGGAACATGGTGTGAATCGAGTGAGCAGAGCCGAGGGAACATGGCGCGAATCGAGTGAGCAGAGCCGAGGGAACATGGCGTGAATCGAGTGAGCATGGCCGATGGAACATAGTCTGAATCGAGTGAACAGTGCCGAGGGAACATGGAGTGAATCGAGGGAACAGATCCGAGGGAACATGGTGTGAATCGAGTGAGCAGAGCCCAGGGAACATGGTGTGAATCGAGTGAGCATTGCTGAGGGAACAAAGTGTGAATCGAGTGAACAGTGCGGAGGGAACTTGGTGTGAATCGAGTGAACAGTGCGGAGGGAACATGGTGTGAATCGAGTGAACAGTGCCGAGGAAACATGGTGTGAATCGAGTGAACAGAGCCGAGGGAACATGGAGTGAATCGAGTGAACAGAGCCGAGGGAACATGGTGTGAATCGAGTGAACAGTGCAAAGGGAACATGGTGTGAATCGAGTGAACAGAGCCGAGGGAACATTTTGTGAATTGAGTGAACATTGCCGAGGGAACATGGTGCGAATCGAGTGAACAGTGCCGAGGGAACATGGAGTGAATCGAGTGAACAGAGCCGAGGGAACATGGAGTGAATCGAGTGAACAGAGCCGAGGGAACATTTTGTGAATTGTTTGAACATTGCCGAGGGAACATGGTGCGAATCGTGTGAACAGAGCCGAGGGAACATGGTGTGAATCGTGTGAACAGATCCGAGGGAACATGGAGTGAATAGAGTGAACAGTGCCGAGGGAACATGGTGTGAATCGATTGAGCAGTGCCGAGGGAACATGGTGCGAATCGAATGAACAGAGCGGAGGGAACATTGTCCGAATCGAGTGAACAGAGCCGAGGGAACATGGTCCGAATTGAGTGAACAGAGCCGAGCGAACATGGTGCGAATCGAGTGAACAGAGCCGAGGGAACATTGTCCGAATCGAGTGAACAGAGCCGAGGGAGCATGGTCCGAATCGAGTGAACAGAGCCGAGGGAACATGGTGCGAATCGAGTGAGCATTGCCGAGGGAACTTGGTGCAAATCGAGTGAACAGCTCCGAGGGAACTTGGTGCGAATCGAGTGAACAGTGCTGAGGGAACATCGTGCGAATCGAGTGAACAGTGCCGAGGGAACTTCGTGCGAATCGAGTGAACAGAGCTAAGGGAACATTGTGTGAATCGACTGAACAGAGCCGAGGGAACATGGTGCGAATCGAGTGAACAGAGCTGAGGGAACTTGGTGTGAATCGAGTGAGCAATGCCAAGGGAACATGGTGTGAATCGAGTGAACAGTTCCGAGGGAACATGGTGTGAATCGAGTGAACAGAGCCGAGGGAACATGGTGTGAATCGAGTGAACAGTGCCGAGGGAACATGGTGTGAATCGAGTGAACAGTTCCGAGGGAACATGATGCGAATCGAGTGAACAGTTCCGAGGAAACATGGTGTGAATCGAGTGAACAGTGCCGAGGGAACATGGTGTGAATCGAGTGAACAGAGCCCAGGGAACTTGGTGTGAATTGAGTGAACAGAGCTGAGGGAACATGGTGTGAATCGAGTGAACAGTTCCGAGGGAACATGGTGTGATTCGAGTGAAAAGAGCTGAGGGAACAAAGTGTGAATTGAGTGGACAGTTCCGAGGGAACATGGTGCGAATCGAGTGAGCAGATCTGAGGGAACATGGAGTGAATCAAGTGAGCAGAGCCGAGGGAACATGGTGTGAATCGAGTGAACATTTCCGAGTGAACATGGTGTGAATCGAGTGAACAGAGCCAAGGGAACTTGGTGCGAATCGAGTGAACAGTGCCGAGGGAACTTCTTGCGAATCGAGTGAACAGTGCCGAGGGAACTTGGTGCGAATCGAGTGAACAGTGCCGAGGGAACATGGTGTGAATCGAGTGAACAGAGCCGAGGGAACATCGTGTGAATCGAGTGAAAAGAGCCGAGGGAACATGGTGTGAATCGAGTGAGCAGTGCCGAGGGAACATGGTGTGAATCGAGTGAACAGAGCTGAGGGAACATGGTGTGCATTGAGTGAACAGAGCCGAGGGAACATGGTGTGAATCGAGTGAACAGAGCCGAGGGAACATGGTGTGAATCGAGTGAGCAGTGCCGAGGGAACATGGTGTGAATCGAGTGAACAGAGCCGAGGGAACATGGTGTGAATCGAGTGAACAGAGCCGAGGGAACATGGTGTGAATCGAGTGAGCAGTGCCGAGGGAACATGGAGTGAATCGAGTGAGCAGTGCCGAGGGAACATGGTGTGAATCGAGTGAACAGAGCCGAGGGAACATGGTGTGAATCGAGTGAATAGTGCCGAGGGAACATGGTGTGAATCGAGTAAACAGATCCGAGGGAACATGGTGTGAATCGAGTGAACAGAGCCGAGGGAACATGGTCCGAATCGAGTGAACAGTGCCGAGGTAACATGGTGTCAATCGAGTGAACAGAGCCGAGGGAACATCGTGTGAATCGAGTGAACAGTGCCGAGGGAACATGGTGCGAATCGAGTTAAAAGTTCCGAGGTAACATGGCGCGAATCGAGTGAACAGCGCCGAAGGAACATGGTGCGAATCGAGGGAATATTGCCGAGGGAACATGGTGTGAATCGAGTGAACAGAGCCAAGGGAACATGGTCCGAATCGAGTGAATATTGCCGAGGGAACATGGTGTGAATCGAGTGAACAGTGCCAAGGGATCATGTTGTGAATCGAGCGAACAGAGCCGAGGGAACATGGAGTGAATCGAGTGAACAGTGCCGAGGGAACATGGTGTGAATCGAGTGAGCAGTGCAGAGGGAACATGGTGCGAATCGAGTGAACAGAGCCGAGGGAACATAGTCCGAATCGAGTGAACAGAGCCGAGGGAACATAGTCCGAATCGCGTGAATATTGCCGAGGGAACATGGTGTGAATCGAGTGAACAGAGCCGAGGGAACACGGTGTGAATCGAGTGAACAGTTCCGAGGAAACATGGTGTGAATCGAGTGAACATAGCTGAGGCAACATGGTGTGAATTGAGTGAACAGTTCCGAGGGAACATGGTGCGAATTGAGTGAACAGAGCTGAGGGTACATGGTGTGAATCGAGTGAACATTTCCGTGGGAACATGGTTTGAATTGAGCGAACAGTGCCGAGGGAACATGGTGTGAATCGAGTGAACAGTTCCGAGGCAACATGGTGTGAATTGAGTGGACAGTTCCGAGGGAACATGGTGCGAATTGAGTGAACAGAGCTGAGGGAACATGGTGTGAATCGAGTGAGCATAGCCGAGGGAACATGGTGTGAATCGAGTGAACAGTTCCGAGGGAACATGGTGTGAATTGAGTGGACAGTTCCGAGGGAACATGGTGCGAATTGAGTGAACAGAGCCGAGGGAACATGGTGTGATTCGAGTGAAAAGAGCCGAGGAAACATGGTCTGAATCTAGTGAACATTTCCGAGTGAACATGGTGTGAATCGAGTGAACAGAGCCGAGGGAACATGGTGTGAATCGAATGAACAGTGCCGAGGGAACATAGTGTGAATCGAGTGAACAGTTCCGAGGGAACATGGTGTGTATCGAGTGAACAGAGCTGAGGGAACATGGTGTGAATCGAGTGAACAGAGCCGAGGGAACTTGTTGCGAATGGAGTGAACAGTGCCGAGGGAACTTGGTGCGAATCGAGTGAACAGAGCCGAGGGAACATGGTGTGAATCGAGTGAACATTTCCGAGGGAACATGGTGTGAATCGAGTGAACAGAGCGGAGGGAACATGGTGTGAATCGAGTGAGCAGTGCCGAGGGAACATGGTGTGAATCGAGTGAACAGAGCCGAGGGAACATGGTGTGAATCGAGTGAACAGAGCCGAGGGAACATGGTGTGAATCGAGTGAACATAGCCGATGGAACATGCTCCGAATCGAGTGAACAGTGCCGAGGGAACATGGTGTCAATCGAGTGAACAGAGCCGAGGGAACATGGTGTGAATCCAGTGAACAGTGCCGAGGGAACATCGTGTGAATCGAGTGAACAGCGCCGAGGGAACATGGTGTGAATTGAGTGTATATTGCCGAGGGAACATCGTGTGAATTGAGTGAACAGCGCCGAGGGAACATCGTGCGAATCGAGTTAAAAGTTCCGAGGTAACATGGCGCGAATCGAGTGAACAGCGCCGAAGGAACATGGACCGAATCGAGGGAATATTGCCGAGGGAACATGGTGTGAATCGAGTGAACAGAGCCGAGGGAACATGGTTTGTATCGAGTTAAAAGTTCCGAGGTAACATGGTGCGAATCGAGTGAACAGAGCCGAGGGAACATGGTCCGAATCGAGTGAATATTGCCGAGGGAACATGGTGTGAATCGAGTGAACATTGCCGAGGGAACATGGTGTGAATCGAGTGAACAGTGCCGAGGGAACATGGTGTGAATCGAGTGAACAGAGCCGAGGGAACATGTTGTGAATCGAGGGAACAGTGCCGAGGGAACATGGTGCGAATCGAGTGAAAAGAGGCGAGGGAACATGGTGTGAATCGAGTGAACATTTCCGAGTGAACATGGTGTGTATCGAGTGAACAGAACTGAGGGAACATGGTGTGAATCGAGTGAACAGAGCCGAGGGAACTTGGTGCGAATCGAGTGAACCGTGCCGAGGGAACTTGGTGCGAATCGAGTGAACAGTGCCGAGGGAACATGGTGTGAATCGAGTGAACATTTCCGAGGGAACATGGTGTGAATCGAGTGAACAGCGCTGAGGGAACATGGAGTGAATCGAGTGAGCAGTGCCGAGGGAACATGGTGCGAATCGAGTGAACAGAGCCGAGGGAACATGGAGTGAATTGAGTGAGCAGTGCCGAGGAAACATGGTGTGAATCGAGTGAACAGAGCCGAGGGAACATGGAGTGAATTGAGTGAGCAGTGCCGAGGGAACATGGTGCGAATCGAGTGAACAGTTCCGAGGGAACATGGTGTGAATCGAGTGAACAGAGCCGATGGAAAATGGTGTGAAATGAGTGAACAGAGCCGAGGCAACATGGAGTGAATCGAGTGAACAGTGCCGAGGGAACATGGAGTGAATCGAGTGAACAGAGCCGAGGCAACATGGAGTGAATCGAGTGAACAGTGCCGAGGGAACATGGTGTGAATCGAGTGAACAGAGACGAGGGAACATGGTGTGAATCGAGTGAACAGAGCCAAGGGAACACAGTGTGAATCGAATGAGCAGTGCCGAGGTAACATGGAGTGAATCGAGTGAACAGAGCCGAGGGAACATGGTGTGAATCGAGTGAACAGCGCTGAGGGAACATGGTGTGTATCGAGTGAGCAGTGCCGAGGGAACATGGTGCGAATTGAGTGAACAGAGCCGAGGGAACATGGAGTGAATCGAGTGAGCAGAGCCGAGGGAACAAGGTGTGAATCGAGTGAACAGTGCTGAGGGAACATCGTGCGAAGCGAGTGAGCAGTGCCGAGGGAACATGGTGTGAATCGAGTGAACAGAGCCGAGGGAACCTGGAGTGAATCGAGTGAGCATTGCCAAGGGAACATGGAGTGAATCGAGTGAACAGAGCCGAGGGAACATGGTGTGAATCGAGTGAACAGAGCCGAGGGAACATGGTGTGAATCGAGTGAACAGAGCCGAGGGAACATGGAGTGAATCGAGTGAGCATTGCCAAGGGAACATGGTGCGAATCGAGTGAACAGAGCCGAGGGAACATGGTGTGAATCGAGTGAACAGAGCCGAGGGAACATGGTGCGAATCGAGTGAACAGAGCTGAGGGAACTTGGTGTGAATCGAGTGAGCAGTGCCGAGGGAACATGGTGTGAATCGAGTGAACAGTTCCGAGGGAACATGTTGTGAATCGAGTGAACAGTGCCGAGGGAACATGGTGTGAATCGAGTGAACAGTGCCGAGGGAACATGTTGTGAATCGAGTGGTCAGTGCCGAGGGAACATGGAGTGAATCGAGTGAGCAGTGCCGAGCGAACATGGTGAGAATCGAGTGAACCGTTCCGAGGGAACATGGAGTGAATCGAGTGAACAGTGCCGAGGTAACATGGTGTGAATCGAGTGAACAGTTCCGAGGGAACATGATGCGAATCGAGTGAACAGTTCCGAGGAAACATGGTGTGAATCGAGTGAACAGTGCCGAGGGAACATGGTGTGAATCGAGTGAACAGTGCCGAGGGAACATGCTGTGAATTGAGTGAACAGAGCTGAGGGAACATGGTGTGAATCGAGTGAACAGTTCCGAGGGAACAAGGTGTGATTCGAGTGAAAAGAGCCGAGGGAACATATTGTGAATCGAGTGAACATTACGGAGGGAACATGGTGTGATTCGAGTGAACAGAGCCGAGGGAACATGGTGTGAATTGAGTGAACAGAGCTGAGGGAACAGGGTGTGAATCGAGTGAACATTTCCGAGTGAACATGGTGTGAATCGAGTGAACAGTGCCGAGGGAACATGGTGTGAATCGAGTGAGCAGAGCTGAGGGATCATGGTGTGAATCGAGTGAACAGAGCCGAGGGTACTTGGTGCGAATCGAGTGAACAGTGCCGAGGGAACTTGTTGCGAATCGACTGAACAGTGCCGAGGGAACTTGGTGCGAATCGAGTGAACAGTGCCGAGGGAACATGGTGTGAATCGAGTGAACATTTCCGAGGGAACATGGTGTGAATCGAGTGAACAGAGCCGAGGGAACATGGTGTGAATGGAGTGAGCAGTGCCGAGGGAACATGGTGTGAATCGAGTGAACAGAGCTGAGGGAACATGGTGTGAATTGAGTGAACAGAGCCGAGGGAACATGGTGTGAATCGAGTGAACATTTCCGAGGGAACATGGTGTGAATCGAGTGAACAGCGCTGAGGGAACATGGAGTGAATCGAGTGAGCAGTGCCGAGGGAACATGGTGCGAATCGAGTGAACAGAGCCGAGGGAACATGGAGTGAATTGAGTGAGCAGTGCCGAGGGAACATGGTGTGAATCGAGTGAACAGAGCCGAGGGAACATGGAGTGAATTGAGTGAGCAGTGCCGAGGGAACATGGTGCGAATCGAGTGAACAGTTCCGAGGGAACATGGTGTGAATCGAGTGAACAGAGCCGATGGAAAATGGTGTGAAATGAGTGAACAGAGCCGAGGCAACATGGAGTGAATCGAGTGAACAGTGCCGAGGGAACATGGAGTGAATCGAGTGAACAGAGCCGAGGCAACATGGAGTGAATCGAGTGAACAGTGCCGAGGGAACATGGTGTGAATCGAGTGAACAGAGACGAGGGAACATGGTGTGAATCGAGGCAACATGGAGTGAATCGAGTGAACAGTGCCGAGGGAACATGGTGTGAATCGAGTGAACAGAGACGAGGGAACATGGTGTGAATCGAGTGAACAGAGCCGAGGGAACATGGTGCGAATCGAGTGAACAGAGCTGAGGGAACTTGATGTGAATCGAGTGAACAGTGCCGAGGGAACATGGTGTGAATCGAGTGAACAATTCCGAGGGAACATGTTGTGAATCGAGTGAACAGAGCCGAGGGAACATGGAGTGAATCGAGTGAGCATTGCCAAGGGAACATGGTGCGAATCGAGTGAACAGAGCCGAGGGAACATGGTGTGATTCGAGTGAACAGAGCCGAGGGAACATGGTGCGAATCGAGTGAACAGAGCTGAGGGAACTTGGTGTGAATCGAGTGAGCAGTGCCGAGGGAACATGGTGTGAATCGAGTGAACAGTTCCGAGGGAACATGTTGTGAATCGAGTGAACAGTGCCGAGGGAACATGGTGTGAATCGAGTGAACAGTGCCGAGGGAACATGTTGTGAATCGAGTGATCAGTGCCGAGGGAACATGGAGTGAATCGAGTGAGCAGTGCCGAGCGAACATGGTGAGAATCGAGTGAACCGTTCCGAGGGAACATGGAGTGAATCGAGTGAACAGTGCCGAGGTAACATGGTGTGAATCGAGTGAACAGTTCCGAGGGAACATGATGCGAATCGAGTGAACAGTTCCGAGGAAACATGGTGTGAATCGAGTGAACAGTGCCGAGGGAACATGGTGTGAATCGAGTGAACAGTGCCGAGGGAACATGCTGTGAATTGAGTGAACAGAGCTGAGGGAACATGGTGTGAATCGAGTGAACAGTTCCGAGGGAACAAGGTGTGATTCGAGTGAAAAGAGCCGAGGGAACATATTGTGAATCGAGTGAACATTACGGAGGGAACATGGTGTGATTCGAGTGAACAGAGCCGAGGGAACATGGTGTGAATTGAGTGAACAGAGCTGAGGGAACAGGGTGTGAATCGAGTGAACATTTCCGAGTGAACATGGTGTGAATCGAGTGAACAGTGCCGAGGGAACATGGTGTGAATCGAGTGAGCAGAGCTGAGGGATCATGGTGTGAATCGAGTGAACAGAGCCGAGGGTACTTGGTGCGAATCGAGTGAACAGTGCCGAGGGAACTTGTTGCGAATCGACAGAACAGTGCCGAGGGAACTTGGTGCGAATCGAGTGAACAGTGCCGAGGGAACATGGTGTGAATCGAGTGAACATTTCCGAGGGAACATGGTGTGAATCGAGTGAACAGAGCCGAGGGAACATGGTGTGAATGGAGTGAGCAGTGCCGAGGGAACATGGTGTGAATCGAGTGAACAGAGCTGAGGGAACATGGTGTGAATTGAGTGAACAGAGCCGAGGGAACATGGTGTGAATCGAGTGAACATTTCCGAGGGAACATGGTGTGAATCGAGTGAACAGCGCTGAGGGAACATGGAGTGAATCGAGTGAGCAGTGCCGAGGGAACATGGTGCGAATCGAGTGAACAGAGCCGAGGGAACATGGAGTGAATTGAGTGAGCAGTGCCGAGGGAACATGGTGTGAATCGAGTGAACAGAGCCGAGGGAACATGGAGTGAATTGAGTGAGCAGTGCCGAGGGAACATGGTGCGAATCGAGTGAACAGTTCCGAGGGAACATGGTGTGAATCGAGTGAACAGAGCCGATGGAAAATGGTGTGAAATGAGTGAACAGAGCCGAGGCAACATGGAGTGAATCGAGTGAACAGTGCCGAGGGAACATGGCGTGAATCGAGTGCGCAGAGCTGAGGGAACATGGTGTGAATCGAGTGAACAGAGCCCAGGGAACTTGGTGCGAATCGAGTGAACAGTGCCGAGGGAACTTCTTGCGAATCGAGTGAACAGTGCCGAGGGAACTTTGTGCGAATCGAGTGAACAGTGCCGAGGGAACGTGGTGTGAATCGAGTGAACAGAGCCGAGGGAACGTGGTGTGAATCGAGTGAACAGAGCCGACGGAACATGGTGTGAATCGAGTGAGCAGTGCCGAGGGAACATGGTGTGAATCGAGTGAACAGAGCTGAGGGAACATGGTGTGCATTGAGTGAACAGAGCCGAGGGAACATGGTGTGAATCGAGTGAACAGAGCCGAGGGAACATGGTGTGAATCGAGTGAGCAGTGCCGAGGGAACATGGTCCGAATCGAGTGAATATTTCCGAGGTAACATGGTGTGAATCGAGTGAACAGTGCCGAGGGATCATGTTGTGAATCGAGTGAACAGAGCCGAGGGAACATGGAGTGAATCGAGTGAACAGTGCCGAGGGAACATGGTGTGAATCGAGTGAGCAGTGCCGAGGGAACATGGTGCGAATCGACTGAACAGAGCCGAGGGAACATAGTCCGAATCGAGTGAACAGAGCCGAGGGAACATGGTGAGAATCGAGTGAACAGAGCCGAGGGAACAGGGTGCGAATCGAGTGAACAGAGCTGAGGGAACTTGGTGTGAATCGAGTGAGCAGTGCCGAGGGAACATGGTGTGAATCGAGTGAACAGTGCCGAGGGAACATGGTGTGAATCGAGTGAACAGTTCCGAGGGAACATGATGCGAATCGAGTGAACAGTTCTGAGGAAACATGGTGTGAATCGAGTGAACAGTGCCGAGGGAACATGGTGTGAATCGACTGAACAGTGCCGAGGGAACATGGTGTGAATTGAGTGAACAGAGCGGAGGGAACATGGTGTGAATCGAGTGAACAGTTCCGAGCGAACATGGTGTGATTCGAGTGAAAAGAGCCGAGGGAACATAGTGTGAATCGAGTGAACAGTGCGGAGGGAACATGGTGTGATTCGAGTGAACAGAGCCGAGGGAACATGGTGTGAATTGAGTGAACAGAGCTGAGGGAACATGGTGTGAATCGAGTGAACAGTTCCGAGGGAACATGGTGTGATTCGAGTGAAAAGAGCCGAGGGAACATAGTGTGAATTGAGTGGACAGTTCCGAGGGAACATGGTGCGAATCGAGTGAACAGAGCCGAGGGAACATGGAGTGAATCGAGTGAGCAGAGCCGAGGGAACATGGTGTGAATCGAGTGATCAGAGCCGAGGGAACATGGTGTGAATCGAGTGAACATTTCCAAGTGAACATGGTGTGAATCGAGTGAACAGTGCCGAGGGAACATGGTGTGAATCGAGTGAGCAGAGCTGAGGGAACATGGTGTGAATCGAGTGAACAGTGCCGAGGGAACTTGTTGCGAATCGAGTGAACAGTGCCGAGGGAACTTGGTGCGAATCGAGTGAACAGTGCCGAGGGAACATGGTGTGAATCGAGTGAACAGAGCCGAGGGAACATGGTGTGAATCGAGTGAACATTTCCGAGGGAACATGGTGTGAATCGAGTGAACAGAGCCGAGGGAACATGGTGTGAATGGAGTGAGCAGTGCCGAGGGAACATGGTGTGAATCGAGTGAACAGAGCTGAGGGAACATGGTGTGAATTGAGTGAACAGAGCCGAGGGAACATGGTGTGAATCGAGTGAACATTTCCGAGGGAACATGGTGTGAATCGAGTGAACAGCGCTGAGGGAACATGGAGTGAATCGAGTGAGCAGTTCCGAGGGAACATGGTGCGAATCGAGTGAACAGAGCCGAGGGAACATGGAGTGAATTGAGTGAGCAGTGCCGAGGGAACATGGTGTGAATCGAGTGAACAGAGCCGAGGGAACATGGAGTGAATTGAGTGAGCAGTGCCGAGGGAACATGGTGCGAATCGAGTGAACAGTTCCGAGGGAACATGGTGTGAATCGAGTGAACAGAGCCGATGGAAAATGGTGTGAAATGAGTGAACAGAGCCGAGGCAACATGGAGTGAATCGAGTGAACAGTGCCGAGGGAACATGGAGTGAATCGAGTGAACAGAGCCGAGGCAACATGGAGTGAATCGAGTGAACAGTGCCGAGGGAACATGGTGTGAATCGAGTGAACAGAGACGAGGGAACATGGTGTGAATCGAGGCAACATGGAGTGAATCGAGTGAACAGTGCCGAGGGAACATGGTGTGAATCGAGTGAACAGAGACGAGGGAACATGGTGTGAATCGAGTGAACAGAGCCGAGGGAACATGGTGCGAATCGAGTGAACAGAGCTGAGGGAACTTGGTGTGAATCGAGTGAACAGTGCCGAGGGAACATGGTGTGAATCGAGTGAACAATTCCGAGGGAACATGTTGTGAATCGAGTGAACAGTGCCGAGGGAACATGGTGTGAATCGAGTGAACAGTGCCGAGGGAACATGTTGTGAATCGAGTGATCAGTGCCGAGGGAACATGGAGTGAATCGAGTGAGCAGTGCCGAGGGAACATGGTGAGAATCGAGTGAATAGTTCCGAGGGAACATGGAGTGAATCGAGTGAACAGTGCCGAGGGAACATGGTGTGAATCGAGTGAACAGTTCCGAGGGAACATGATGCGAATCGAGTGAACAGTTCCGAGGAAACATGGTGTGAATCGAGTGAACAGTGCCGAGGGAACATGGTGTGAATCGAGTGAACAGTGCCGAGGGAACATGGTGTGAATCGAGTGAACAGTTCCGAGGGAACATGGTGTGATTCGAGTGAAAAGAGCCGAGGGAACATAGTGTGAATCGAGTGAACATTGCGGAGGGAACATGGTGTGATTCGAGTGAACAGAGCCGAGGGAACATGGTGTGAATTGAGTGAACAGAGCTGAGGGAACATGGTGTGAATCGAGTGAACATTTCCGAGTGAACATGGTGTGAATCGAGTGAACAGTGCCGAGGGAACATGGTGTGAATCGAGTGAGCAGAGCTGAGGGATCATGGTGTGAATCGAGTGAACAGAGCCGAGGGTACTTGGTGCGAATCGAGTGAACAGTGCCGAGGGAACTTGTTGCGAATCGACTGAACAGTGCCGAGGGAACTTGGTGCGAATCGAGTGAACAGTGCCGAGGGAACATGGTGTGAATCGAGTGAACATTTCCGAGGGAACATGGTGTGAATCGAGTGAACAGAGCCGAGGGAACATGGTGTGAATGGAGTGAGCAGTGCCGAGGGAACATGGTGTGAATCGAGTGAACAGAGCTGAGGGAACATGGTGTGAATTGAGTGAACAGAGCCGAGGGAACATGGTGTGAATCGAGTGAACAGAGCCGAGGGAACATGGTGTGAATCGAGTGAGCAGTGCCGAGGGAAGATGGTGTGAATCGAGTGAACATTTCCGAGGGAACATGGTGTGAATCGAGTGAACAGCGCTGAGGGAACATGGAGTGAATCGAGTGAGCAGTGCCGAGGGAACATGGTGCGAATCGAGTGAACAGAGCCGAGGGAACATGGAGTGAATTGAGTGAGCAGTGCCGAGGGAACATGGTGTGAATCGAGTGAACAGAGCCGAGGGAACATGGAGTGAATTGAGTGAGCAGTGCCGAGGGAACATGGTGCGAATCGAGTGAACAGTTCCGAGGGAACATGGTGTGAATCGAGTGAACAGAGCCGATGGAAAATGGTGTGAAATGAGTGAACAGAGCCGAGGCAACATGGAGTGAATCGAGTGAACAGTGCCGAGGGAACATGGAGTGAATCGAGTGAACAGAGCCGAGGCAACATGGAGTGAATCGAGTGAACAGTGCCGAGGGAACATGGTGTGAATCGAGTGAACAGAGACGAGGGAACATGGTGTGAATCGAGGCAACATGGAGTGAATCGAGTGAACAGTGCCGAGGGAACATGGTGTGAATCGACTGAACAGAGACGAGGGAACATGGTGTGAATCGAGTGAACAGAGCCGAGGGAACACAGTGTGAATCGAATGAGCAGTGCCGAGGTAACATGGAGTGAATCGAGTGAACAGAGCCGAGGGAACATGGAGTGAGTCGAGTGAACAGATCCGAGGGAACATGGAGTTAATCGAGTGAACAAAGCCGAGGGAACATGGTGCGAATCGAGTGAACATTTCCGAGGGAACATGGTGTGAATCGAGTGAACAGCGCTGAGGGAACATGGTGTGTATCGAGTGAGCAGTGCCGAGGGAACATGGTGCGAATTGAGTGAACAGAGCTGAGGGAACATGGAGTGAATCGAGTTAGCAGAGCCGAGGGAACATGGTGTGAATCGAGTGAACAGTGCTGAGGGAACATCGTGCGAAGCGAGTGAGCAGTGCCGAGGGAACATGGTGTGAATCGAGTGAACAGAGCCGAGGGAACATGGAGTGAATCGAGTGAGCATTGCCAAGGGAACATGGAGTGAATCGAGTGAACAGAGCCGAGGGAACATGGTGTGAATCGAGTGAACAGAGCCGAGGGAACATGGTGTGAATCGAGTGAACAGTGCCGAGGGAACATGGTGTGAATCGAGTGAACAGTTCCGAGGGAACATGTTGTGAATCGAGTGAACAGTGCCGAGGGAACATGGTGTGAATCGAGTGAACAGTGCCGAGGGAACATGGTGTGAATCGAGTGAACAGTTCCGAGGGAACGTGATGCGAATCGAGTGAACAGTTCCGTGGAAACATGGTGTGAATCGAGTGAACAGTGCCGAGGGAACATGTTGTGAATTGAGTGAACAGAGCTGAGGGAACATGGTGTGATTCGAGTGAACAGTTCCGAGGGAACATGGTGTGATTCGAGTGCAAATACCCGAGGGAACATAGTGTGAATCGAGTGAACAGTGCGGAGGGAACATGGTGTGATTCGAGTGAACAGAGCCGAGGGAACATGGTGTGAATTGAGTGAACAGAGCTGAGGGAACATGGTGTGAATCGAGTGAACAATTCCGAGGGAACATGGTGTGATTCGAGTGAACAGAGCCGCGGGAACATAGTGTGAATTGAGTGGACAGTTCCGAGGGAACATGGTGCGAATCGAGTGAACAGAGCCGAGGGAACATGGAGTGAATCGAATGAGCAGAGCCGAGGGAACATGGTGTGAATCGAGTGAGCATGGCCGATGGAACATAGTCTGAGTCGAGTGAACAGTGCCGAGGAAACATGGTGTGAATCGAGTGAACAGAGCCGAGGGAACATGGAGTGAATCGAGTGAACTGAGCTGAGGGAACATGGCGTGAATCGAGTGAACAAAGCCGAGGGAACACGGTGCGAATCGAGTGAACAGAGCCGAGGGAATATGGCGCGAATCGAGTGAACAGTACCGAGCGAACATGGAGTGAATCGAGTGAACAGTGCCGAGGGAACATGGTGTGAATCGAGTGAACAGAGCCGAGGGAACATGGAGTGAATCGAGTGAACAGAGCCGAGGGAACATTTTGTGAATTGATTGAACATTGCCGAGGGAACATGGTGCGAATCGAGTGAACAGAGCCGAGGGAACATGGTGTGAATTGTGTGAACAGATCCGAGGGAACATGGTGTGAATCGTGTGAACAGATCCGAGGGAACATGGAGTGAATCGAGTGAACAGAGCGGAGGGAACATTTTCCGAATCGAGTGAACAGAGCCGAGGGAACATGGTCCGAATCGAGTGAACAGAGCCGAGGGAACATGGTCCGAATCGAGTGAACAGAGCCGAGGGAACATGGTGTGAATCGAGTGAACAGATCCGAGGGAACATTGTGCGAATCGAGTGAGCATTGCTGAGGGAACTTGGTGCGAATCGAGTGAACAGCTCCGAGGGAACTTGGTGCGAATCGAGTGAACAGAGCTGAGGGAACTTGGTGTGAATCGAGTGAGCAGTGCCGAGGGAACATGGTGTGAATCGAGTGAACAGTGCCGAGGGAACATGGTTTGAATCGAGTGAACAGTTCCGAGGGAACATGATGCGAATCGAGTGAACAGTTCCGTGGAAACATGGTGTGAATCGAGTGAACAGTGCCGAGGGAACATGGTGTGAATTGAGTGAACAGAGCTGTGGGAACATGGTGTGAATCGAGTGAACAGAGCCGAGGGAACATGGTGTGAATCGAGTGAACAGAGCCGAGGGAACATGGTGCGAATCGAGTGAACAGAGCTGAGGGAACTTGGTGTGAATCGAGTGAGCAGTGCCGAGGGAACATGGTGTGAATCAAGTGAACAGTGCCGAGGGAACATGGTGTGAATCGAGTGAACAGTTCCGAGGGAACATGTTGTGAATCGAGTGAACAGTGCCGAGGGAACATGGTGTGAATCGAGTGAACAGTGCCGAGGGAACATGGTGTGAATCGAGTGAACAGTTCCGAGGGAACGTGATGCAAATCGAGTGAACAGTTCCGTGGAAACATGGTGTGAATCGAGTGAACAGTGCCGAGGGAACATGGTGTGAATTGAGTGAACAGAGCTGAGGGAACATGGTGTGATTCGAGTGAACAGTTCCGAGGGAACATGGTGTGATTCGAGTGCAAATACCCGAGGGAACATAGTGTGAATCGAGTGAACAGTGCGGAGGGAACATGGTGTGATTCGAGTGAACAGAGCCGAGGGAACATGGTGTGAATTGAGTGAACAGAGCTGAGGGAACATGGTGTGAATCGAGTGAACAATTCCGAGGGAACATGGTGTGATTCGAGTGAACAGAGCCGCGGGAACATAGTGTGAATTGAGTGGACAGTTCCGAGGGAACATGGTGCGAATCGAGTGAACAGAGCCGAGGGAACATGGAGTGAATCGAATGAGCAGAGCCGAGGGAACATGGTGTGAATCGAGTGAGCATGGCCGATGGAACATAGTCTGAATCGAGTGAACAGTGCCGAGGAAACATGGTGTGAATCGAGTGAACAGAGCCGAGGGAACATGGAGTGAATCGAGTGAACTGAGCTGAGGGAACATGGCGTGAATCGAGTGAACAAAGCCGTGGGAACTCGGAGCGAATCGAGTGAACAGAGCCGAGGGAACATGGTGCGAATCGAGTGAACAGTACCGAGGGAACATGGAGTGAATCGAGTGAACAGTGCCGAGGGAACATGGTGTGAATCGAGTGAACAGAGCCGAGGGAAGATTTTGTGAATTGAGTGAACATTGCCGAGGGAACATGGTGCGAATCGAGTGAACAGTGCCGAGGGAACATGGAGTGAATCGAGTGAACAGAGCCGAGGGAACATGGAGTGAATCGAGTGAACAGAGCCGAGGGAACATTTTGTGAATTGATTGAACATTGCCGAGGGAACATGGTGCGAATCGAGTGAACAGAGCCGAGGGAACATGGTGTGAATTGTGTGAACAGATCCGAGGGAACATGGTGTGAATCGTGTGAACAGATCCGAGGGAACATGGAGTGAATAGAGTGAACAGTGCCGAGGGAACATGGTGTGAATCGAGTGAGCAGTGCCGAGGGAAGATGGTGCGAATCGAGTGAACAGAGCGGAGGGAACATTGTCCGAATCGAGTGAACAGAGCCGAGGGAACATGGTCCGAATCGAGTGAACAGAGCCGAGGGAACATGGTCCGAATCGAGTGAACAGAGCCGAGGGAACATGGTGTGAATCGAGTGAACAGATCCGAGGGAACATTGTGCGAATCGAGTGAGCATTGCTGAGGGAACTTGGTGCGAATCGAGTGAACAGCTCCGAGGGAACTTGGTGCGAATCGAGTGAACAGTGCTGAGGGAACATCGTGCGAATCGAGTGAACAGTGCCGAGGTAATTTGGTGCGAATCGAGTGAGCAGTGCCGAGGGAACATGGTGTGAATCGAGTGAATAGAGCAAAGGGAACATGGAGTGAATCTAGCGAGCATTGCCAAGGGAACATGGTGCGAATCGAGTGAACAGAGCCGAGGGAACATGATGTGAATCGAGTGAACAGAGCCGAGGGAACATGGTGTGAATCGAGTGAACAGAGCCGAGGGAACATGGTGCGAATCGAGTGAACAGAGCTGAGGGAACTTGGTGTGAATTGAGTGAACAGTGCCGAGGGAACATGGTGTGAATCGAGTGAACAGTGCCGAGGGAACATGGTGTGAATCGAGTGAACAGTTCTGAGGGAACATGATGCGAATCGAGTGAACAGTTCAGAGGAACAATGGTGTGAATCGAGTGAACAGTGCCGAGGGAACATGGTGTGAATCGAGTGAACAGTGCCGAGGGAACATGGTGTGAATTGAGTGAACAGAGCTGAGGGAACATAGTGTGAATCGAGTGAACAGTGCGGAGGGAACATGGTGTGATTCGAGTGAAAAGAGCCGAGGGAACATGGTGTGAATTGAGTGAACAGAGCTGAGGGAACATGGTGTGAATCGAGTGAACAGTTCCGAGGGAACATGGTGTGATTCGAGTGAAATGAGCCGAGGGAACATAGTGTGAATTGAGTGGACATTTCCGAGGGAACATGGTGCGAATCGAGTGAACAGAGCTGAGGGAACATGGAGTGAATCGAGTGAGCATAGCCGAGGGAACATGGTGTGAATCGAGTGAACATTTCCGAGTGAACATGGTGTGAATCGAGTGAACAGTGCCGAGGGAACATGGTGTGAATCGAGTGCGCAGAGCTGAGGGAACATGGTGTGAATCGAGTGAACAGAGCCGAGGGAACTTGGTGCGAATCGAGTGAACAGTGCCGAGGGAACTTCTTGCGAATCGAGTGAACAGTGCCGAGGGAACTTTGTGCGAATCGAGTGAACAGTGCCGAGGGAACGTGGTGTGAATCGAGTGAACAGAGCCGAGGGAACGTGGTGTGAATCGAGTGAACAGAGCCGACGGAACATGGTGTGAATCGAGTGAGCAGTGCCGAGGGAACATGGTGTGAATCGAGTGAACAGAGCTGAGGGAACATGGTGTGCATTGAGTGAACAGAGCCGAAGGAACATGGTGTGAATCGAGTGAACAGAGCCGAGGGAACATGGTGTGAATCGAGTGAGCAGTGCCGAGGGAACATGGTCCGAATCGAGTGAATATTTCCGAGGTAACATGGTGTGAATCGAGTGAACAGTGCCGAGGGATCATGTTGTGAATCGAGTGAACAGAGCCGAGGGAACATGGAGTGAATCGAGTGAACAGTGCCGAGGGAACATGGTGTGAATCGAGTGAGCAGTGCCGTGGGAACATGGTGCGAATCGACTGAACAGAGCCGAGGGAACATAGTCCGAATCGAGTGAACAGAGCCGAGGGAACATGGTGAGAATCGAGTGAACAGAGCCGAGGGAACAGGGTGCGAATCGAGTGAACAGAGCTGAGGGAACTTGGTGTGAATCGAGTGAGCAGTGCCGAGGGAACATGGTGTGAATCGAGTGAACAGTGCCGAGGGAACATGGTGTGAATCGAGTGAACAGTTCCGAGGGAACATGATGCGAATCGAGTGAACAGTTCTGAGGAAACATGGTGTGAATCGAGTGAACAGTGCCGAGGGAACATGGTGTGAATCGACTGAACAGTGCCGAGGGAACATGGTGTGAATTGAGTGAACAGAGCGGAGGGAACATGGTGTGAATCGAGTGAACAGTTCCGAGCGAACATGGTGTGATTCGAGTGAAAAGAGCCGAGGGAACATAGTGTGAATCGAGTGAACAGTGCGGAGGGAACATGGTGTGATTCGAGTGAACAGAGCCGAGGGAACATGGTGTGAATTGAGTGAACAGAGCTGAGGGAACATGGTGTGAATCGAGTGAACAGTTCCGAGGGAACATGGTGTGATTCGAGTGAAAAGAGCCGAGGGAACATAGTGTGAATTGAGTGGACAGTTCCGAGGGAACATGGTGCGAATCGAGTGAACAGAGCCGAGGGAACATGGAGTGAATCGAGTGAGCAGAGCCGAGGGAACATGGTGTGAATCGAGTGATCAGAGCCGAGGGAACATGGTGTGAATCGAGTGAACATTTCCAAGTGAACATGGTGTGAATCGAGTGAACAGTGCCGAGGGAACATGGTGTGAATCGAGTGAGCAGAGCTGAGGGAACATGGTGTGAATCGAGTGAACAGTGCCGAGGGAACTTGTTGCGAATCGAGTGAACAGTGCCGAGGGAACTTGGTGCGAATCGAGTGAACAGTGCCGAGGGAACATGGTGTGAATCGAGTGAACAGAGCCGAGGGAACATGGTGTGAATCGAGTGAACATTTCCGAGGGAACATGGTGTGAATCGAGTGAACAGAGCCGAGGGAACATGGTGTGAATCGAGTGAGCAGTGCCGAGGGAACATGGTGTGAATCGAGTGAACAGAGCTGAGGGAACATGGTGTGCATTGAGTGAACAGAGCCGAGGGAACATGGTGTGAATCGAGTGAACAGTGCCGAGGGAACATGGTGTGAATCGAGTGAGCAGTGCCGAGGGAACATGGTGTGAATCGAGTGAACGGAGCCGAGGGAACATGGTGTGAATCGAGTGAACAGAGCCGAGGGAACATGGTGTGAATCGACTGAGCACTGCTGAGGGAACATGGTGTGAATCGAGTGAACAGTGCTGAGGGAACATCGTGCAAATCGAGTGAACAGTGCCGAGGGAACGTGGTGCGAATCGAGTGAGCAGTGCCGAGGGAACATGGTGTGAATCGAGTGAACAGAGCCGAGGGAACATGGTGTGAATCGAGTGAACATTTCCGAGGGAACATGGTGTGAATCGAGTGAACAGAGCCGAGGGAACATGGTGTGAATCGAGTGAGCAGTGCCGAGGGAACATGGTGTGAATCGAGTGAACAGAGCTGAGGGAACATGGTGTGCATTGAGTGAACAGAGCCGAGGGAACATGGTGTGAATCGAGTGAACAGTGCCGAGGGAACATGGTGTGAATCGAGTGAGCAGTGCCGAGGGAACATGGTGTGAATCGAGTGAACGGAGCCGAGGGAACATGGTGTGAATCGAGTGAACAGAGCCGAGGGAACATGGTGTGAATCGACTGAGCAGTGCTGAGGGAACATGGTGTGAATCGAGTGAACAGTGCTGAGGGAACATCGTGCAAATCGAGTGAACAGTGCCGAGGGAAAGTGGTGCGAATCGAGTGAGCAGTGCCGAGGGAACATGGTGTGAATCGAGTGAACAGAGCCGAGGGAACATGGTGTGAATCGAGTGAACAGAGCCGAGGGAACATGGAGTGAATAGAGTGAGCATTGCCAAGGGAACATGGTGCGAATCGAGTGAACAGAGCCGAGGGAACTTGGTGTGAATCGAGTGAACAGAGCCGAGGGAACATGGTGCGAATCGAGTGAACAGAGCTGAGGGAACTTGGTGTGAATCGAGTGAGCAGTGCCGAGGGAACATGGTGTGAATCGAGTGAAAAGTGCCGAGGGAACATGGTGTGAATCGAGTGAACAGTTCCGAGGGAACATGATGCGAATCGAGTGAACAGTTCCGTGGAAACATGGTGTGAATCGAGTGAACAGAGCCGAGGGAACATGGTGTGAATTGAGTGAACAGAGCTGTGGGAACATGGTGTGAATCGAGTGAACAGTTCCGAGGGAACATGGTGTGATTCGAGTGCAAATAGCCGTAGGAACATAGTGTGAATCAAGTGGACAGTGCGGAGGGAACATGGTGTGATTCGAGTGAACAGAGCCGAGGGAACATGGTGTGAATTGAATGAACAGAGCTGAGGGAACATGGTGTGAATCGAGTGAACAATTCCGAGGGAACATGGTGTGATTCGAGTGAAAAGAGCCGAGGGAACATTGTGTGAATTGAGTGGACAGTTCTGAGGGAACATGGTGCGAATCGAGTGAACAGAGCCGAGGGAACATGGAGTGAATCGAGTGAGCAGAGCCGAGGGAACATGGTGTGAATCGAGTGATCAGAGCCGAGGGAACATGGTGTGAATCGAGTGAACATTTCCGAGTGAACATGGTGTGAATCGAGTGAACAGAGCCGCGGGAACTTGGTGCGAATCGAGTGAACAGTGCCGAGGGAACTTGTTGCGAATCGAGTGAACAGTGCCGAGGGAACTTGGTGCGAATCGAGTGAACAGTGCCGAGGGAACATGGTGTGAATCGAGTGAACATTTCGGAGGGAACATGGTGTGAATCGAGTGAACAGAGCCGAGGGAACATGGTGTGAATCGAGTGAGCAGTGCCGAGGGAACATGGTATGAACTGAGTGAACAGATCCGAGGGAACATGGTGTGAATCGAGTGAACAGAGCCGAGGGAACATGGTGTGAATCGAGTGAGCAGTGCCGAGGGAACATGGTGTGAATCGAGTGAGCAGAGCCGAGGGAACATGGTGTGAATCGAGTGTACAGAGCCGAGGGAACATGGTGTGAATCGATTGAGCAGTGCCGAGGGAACATGGTGTGAATCGAGTGAGCAGTGCCGAGGGAACATGGTGTGAATCGAGTGAATAGTGCCGAGGGAACACGTTGTGAATCGAGTGAACAAAGCCGAGGGAACTTGGAGTGAATCGAGTGAGCAGTGCCGAGGGAACATGGTGTGAATCGAGTGAACGGATCCGAGGGAACATGGTGTGAATCGAGTGAACAGAGCCGAGGGAACATGGTCCGAATCGAGTGAACAGTGCCGAGGTAACATGGTGTCGATCGAGTGAACAGAGCCGAGGAAACATGGTGTCAATCGAGTGAACAGTGCTGAGGGAACATGGTGTGAATCGAGTGAACAGATCCGAGGGAACATGGTGCGAATCGAGTTAAAGGTTCCGAGGTAACATGGCGCGAATCGAGTGAACAGCGCCGAAGGAACATGGTGCGAATGGACGGAATATTGCCGAGGGAACATGGTGTGAATCGAGTGAACAGTGCCGAGGGATCATGTTGTGAATCGAGTGAACAGAGCCGAGGGAACATGGAGTGAATCGAGTGAACAGTGCCGAGGGAACATGGTGTGAATCGAGTGAGCAGTGCCGAGGGAACATGGTGCGAATCGATTAAACAGTGCCGAGGGAACATGGAGTGAATCGAGTGAACAGCGCTGAGGGAACATGGTGTGAATCGAGTGAACAGTGCCGAGGGAACATCGTGCGAATCGATTGAATATTGCCGAGGGAACATCGTGTGAATCGAGTGAGTATTGCCGAGGGAACATTGTGTGAATCGAGTGAACAGCGCCGTGGGAACATCGTGTGAATCGAGTGAACAGCGCCGAGGGAACATGGTGTGAATCGAGTGAATATTGCCGCGGGAACATGGTGTGAATCGAGTGAACAGAGCCGAGGGATCATGGTGTGTATCGCGTTAAAAGTTCCGAGGTAACATGGTGCGAATCGAGTGAACAGAGCCGAGGGAACATGGTGCGAATTGAGTGAACAGAGCCGAGGGAACATGGTGCGAATCGAGTCAACAGTGCCGAGGGAAC
Organism: Isurus oxyrinchus; assembly: GCA_026770705.1. NCBI lineage: Eukaryota > Metazoa > Chordata > Chondrichthyes > Lamniformes > Lamnidae > Isurus > Isurus oxyrinchus. The sequence goes on from JANJGN010000080.1 coordinate 1,383,731, forward strand.
ATGGAGTTAATCGAGTGAGCAGTGCTGAGGGAATATGGTGTGAATCGAGTGAACAGAGCCGAGGGAACATGGAGTGAATCGAGTTGACCATTCTGAAGGAACAATTTGTGAATTGTGTGAACAATGCCGAGGGAACATGGTGTGAATCGAGTGAACAGAGCCGAGGGAACTTGGAGTGAATGGAGTGAACAGTGCCGAGGGAACATGGTGTGAATCGAGTGCGCAGTGCCGAGGGAACATGGTGCGAATCGAGTGAACAGAGCCGAGGGAACATTTTCTGAATCGAGTGAACAGACCCGAGGGAACATAGTCCGAATCGAGTGAACATTTCCGAGTGAACATGGTGTGTATCGAGTGAACAGAGCTGAGGGAACATGGTGTGAATCGAGTGAACTGAGCCGAGGGAACTTGGTGCGAATCAAGTAAACAGAACCGAGGGAAAATGGTGTGAATCGAGTGAATAGTGCCGAGGGAACATGGTGTGAATCGAGTGAACAGAGCCGAGGGAACATGGTCCGAATCGAGTGAACAGAGCCGAGGGAACATCGTGTGAATCGAGTGAGCAGAGCCGAGGGAACATGGCGCGAATCGAGTGAGCAGAGCCGAGGGAACATGGAGTGAATCGAGTGAACAGAGCCGAGGGAACATGGTGTGAATCGAGTGAACAGAGCCGAGGGAACATGGTGTGAATCGAGTGAACAGTGCCGAGGGAACATGGTGTGAATCGAGTGAACAGTTCCGAGGGAACATGTTGTGAATCGAGTGAACAGTGCCGAGGGAACATGGTGTGAATCGAGTGAACAGTGCCGAGGGAACATGGTGTGAATCGAGTGAACAGTTCCGAGGGAACGTGATGCGAATCGAGTGAACAGTTCCGTGGAAACATGGTGTGAATCGAGTGAACAGTGCCGAGGGAACATGGTGTGAATTGAGTGAACAGAGCTGAGGGAACATGGTGTGATTCGAGTGAACAGTTCCGAGGGAACATGGTGTGATTCGAGTGCAAATACCCGAGGGAACATAGTGTGAATCGAGTGAACAGTGCGGAGGGAACATGGTGTGATTCGAGTGAACAGAGCCGAGGGAACATGGTGTGAATTGAGTGAACAGAGCTGAGGGAACATGGTGTGAATCGAGTGATCAATTCCGAGGGAACATGGTGTGATTCGAGTGAACAGAGCCGCGGGAACATAGTGTGAATTGAGTGGACAGTTCCGAGGGAACATGGTGCGAATCGAGTGAACAGAGCCGAGGGAACATGGAGTGAATCGAATGAGCAGAGCCGAGGGAACATGGTGTGAATCGAGTGAGCATGGCCGATGGAACATAGTCTGAGTCGAGTGAACAGTGCCGAGGAAACATGGTGTGAATCGAGTGAACAGAGCCGAGGGAACATGGAGTGAATCGAGTGAACTGAGCTGAGGGAACATGGCGTGAATCGAGTGAACAAAGCCGAGGGAACACGGTGCGAATCGAGTGAACAGAGCCGAGGGAATATTGTGCGAATCGAGTGAACAGTACCGAGGGAACATGGAGTGAATCGAGTGAACAGTGCCGAGGGAACATGGTGTGAATCGAGTGAACAGAGTCGAGGGAAGATTTTGTGAATTGAGTGAACATTGCCGAGGGAACATGGTGCGAATCGAGTGAACAGTGCCGAGGGAACATGGAGTGAATCGAGTGAACAGAGCCGAGGGAACATGGAGTGAATCGAGTGAACAGAGCCGAGGGAACATTTTGTGAATTGATTGAACATTGCCGAGGGAACATGGTGCGAATCGAGTGAACAGAGCCGAGGGAACATGGTGTGAATTGTGTGAACAGATCCGAGGGAACATGGTGTGAATCGTGTGAACAGATCCGAGGGAACATGGAGTGAATCGAGTGAACAGAGCGGAGGGAACATTTTCCGAATCGAGTGAACAGAGCCGAGGGAACATGGTCCGAATCGAGTGAACAGAGCCGAGGGAACATGGTCCGAATCGAGTGAACAGAGCCGAGGGAACATGGTGTGAATCGAGTGAACAGATCCGAGGGAACATTGTGCGAATCGAGTGAGCATTGCTGAGGGAACTTGGTGCGAATCGAGTGAACAGCTCCGAGGGAACTTGGTGCGAATCGAGTGAACAGAGCTGAGGGAACTTGGTGTGAATCGAGTGAGCAGTGCCGAGGGAACATGGTGTGAATCGAGTGAACAGTGCTGAGGGAACATGGTTTGAATCGAGTGAACAGTTCCGAGGGAACATGATGCGAATCGAGTGAACAGTTCCGTGGAAACATGGTGTGAATCGAGTGAACAGTGCCGAGGGAACATGGTGTGAATTGAGTGAACAGAGCTGTGGGAACATGGTGTGAATCGAGTGAACAGAGCCGAGGGAACATAGTGTGAATTGAGTGGACAGTTCCGAGGGAACATGGTGCGAATCGAGTGAACAGAGCCGAGGGAACATGGAGTGAATCGAGTGAGCAGAGCCGAGGGAACATGGTGTGAATCGAGTGATCAGAGCCGAGGGAACATGGTGTGAATCGAGTGAACATTTCCGAGTGAACATGGTGTGAATAGAGTGAACAGAGCCGAGGGAACATGGTGTGAATCGAGTGAGCAGTGCCGAGGGAACATGGTCCGAATCGAGTGAATATTGCCAAGGGAACATGGTTTGAATCGAGTGAGCAGTGCCGAGGGAACATGGTGCGAATCGAGTGAACAGAGCCGAGGGAACATAGTCCGAATCGAGTGAACAGAGCCGAGGGAACATGGTGTGAATCGAGTGAACAGAGCCGAGGGAACATGGTGCGAATCGAGTGAACAGAGCTGAGGGAACTTGGTGTGAATCGAGTGAGCAGTGCCGAGGGAACATGGTGTGAATCAAGTGAACAGTGCCGAGGGAACATGGTGTGAATCGAGTGAACAGTTCCGAGGGAACATGTTGTGAATCGAGTGAACAGTGCCGAGGGAACATGGTGTGAATCGAGTGAACAGTGCCGTGGGAACATGGTGTGAATCGAGTGAACAGTTCCGAGGGAACGTGATGCAAATCGAGTGAACAGTTCCGTGGAAACATGGTGTGAATCGAGTGAACAGTGCCGAGGGAACATGGTGTAAATTGAGTGAACAGAGCTGAGGGAACATGGTGTGATTCGAGTGAACAGTTCCGAGGGAACATGGTGTGATTCGAGTGCAAATACCCGAGGGAACATAGTGTGAATCGAGTGAACAGTGCGGAGGGAACATGGTGTGATTCGAGTGAACAGAGCCGAGGGAACATGGTGTGAATTGAGTGAACAGAGCTGAGGGAACATGGTGTGAATCGAGTGAACAATTCCGAGGGAACATGGTGTGATTCGAGTGAACAGAGCCACGGGAACATAGTGTGAATTGAGTGGACAGTTCCGAGGGAACATGGTGCGAATCGAGTGAACAGAGCCGAGGGAACATGGAGTGAATCGAATGAGCAGAGCCGAGGGAACATGGTGTGAATCGAGTGAGCATGGCCGAAGGAACATAGTCTGAATCGAGTGAACAGTGCCGAGGAAACATGGTGTGAATCGAGTGAACAGAGCCGAGGGAACATGGAGTGAATCGAGTGAACTGAGCTGAGGGAACATGGCGTGAATCGAGTGAACAAAGCCGAGGGAACACGGAGCGAATCGAGTGAACAGAGCCGAGGGAACATGGTGCGAATCGAGTGAACATTACCGAGGGAACATGGAGTGAATCGAGTGAACAGTGCCGAGGGAACATGGTGTGAATCGAGTGAACAGAGCCGAGGGAAGATTTTGTGAATTGAGTGAACATTGCCGAGGGAACATGGTGCGAATCGAGTGAACAGTGCCGAGGGAACATGGAGTGAATCGAGTGAACAGAGCCGAGGGAACATGGAGTGAATCGAGTGAACAGAGCCGAGGGAACATTTTGTGAATTGATTGAACATTGCCGAGGGAACATGGTGCGAATCGAGTGAACAGAGCCGAGGGAACATGGTGTGAATTGTGTGAACAGATCCGAGGGAACATGGTGTGAATCGTGTGAACAGATCCGAGGGAACATGGAGTGAATAGAGTGAACAGTGCCGAGGGAACATGGTGTGAATCGAGTGAGCAGTGCCGAGGGAAGATGGTGCGAATCGAGTGAACAGAGCGGAGGGAACATTGTCCGAATCGAGTGAACAGAGCCGAGGGAACATGGTCCGAATCGAGTGAACAGAGCCGAGGGAACATGGTCCGAATCGAGTGAACAGAGCCGAGGGAACATGGTGTGAATCGAGTGAACAGATCCGAGGGAACATTGTGCGAATCGAGTGAGCATTGCTGAGGGAACTTGGTGCGAATCGAGTGAACAGCTCCGAGGGAACTTGGTGCGAATCGAGTGAACAGTGCTGAGGGAACATCGTGCGAATCGAGTGAACAGTGCCGAGGTAATTTGGTGCGAATCGAGTGAGCAGTGCCGAGGGAACATGGTGTGAATCGAGTGAATAGAGCAAAGGGAACATGGAGTGAATCTAGCGAGCATTGCCAAGGGAACATGGTACGAATCGAGTGAACAGAGCCGAGGGAACATGGTGTGAATCGAGTGAACAGAGCCGAGGGAACATGGTGTGAATCGAGTGAACAGAGCCGAGGGAACATGGTGCGAATCGAGTGAACAGAGCTGAGGGAACTTGGTGTGAATTGAGTGAACAGTGCCGAGGGAACATGGTGTGAATCGAGTGAACAGTGCCGAGGGAACATGGTGTGAATCGAGTGAACAGTTCTGAGGGAACATGATGCGAATCGAGTGAACAGTTCAGAGGAACAATGGTGTGAATCGAGTGAACAGTGCCGAGGGAACATGGTGTGAATCGAGTGAACAGTGCCGAGGGAACATGGTGTGAATTGAGTGAACAGAGCTGAGGGAACATAGTGTGAATCGAGTGAACAGTGCGGAGGGAACATGGTGTGATTCGAGTGAAAAGAGCCGAGGGAACATGGTGTGAATTGAGTGAACAGAGCTGAGGGAACATGGTGTGAATCGAGTGAACAGTTCCGAGGGAACATGGTGTGATTCGAGTGAAATGAGCCGAGGGAACATAGTGTGAATTGAGTGGACATTTCCGAGGGAACATGGTGCGAATCGAGTGAACAGAGCTGAGGGAACATGGAGTGAATCGAGTGAGCATAGCCGAGGGAACATGGTGTGAATCGAGTGAACATTTCCGAGTGAACATGGTGTGAATCGAGTGAACAGTGCCGAGGGAACATGGTGTGAATCGAGTGCGCAGAGCTGAGGGAACATGGTGTGAATCGAGTGAACAGAGCCGAGGGAACTTGGTGCGAATCGAGTGAACAGTGCCGAGGGAACTTCTTGCGAATCGAGTGAACAGTGCCGAGGGAACTTTGTGCGAATCGAGTGAACAGTGCCGAGGGAACGTGGTGTGAATCGAGTGAACAGAGCCGAGGGAACGTGGTGTGAATCGAGTGAACAGAGCCGACGGAACATGGTGTGAATCGAGTGAGCAGTGCCGAGGGAACATGGTGTGAATCGAGTGAACAGAGCTGAGGGAACATGGTGTGCATTGAGTGAACAGAGCCGAGGGAACATGGTGTGAATCGAGTGAACAGAGCCGAGGGAACATGGTGTGAATCGAGTGAGCAGTGCCGAGGGAACATGGTCCGAATCGAGTGAATATTTCCGAGGTAACATGGTGTGAATCGAGTGAACAGTGCCGAGGGATCATGTTGTGAATCGAGTGAACAGAGCCGAGGGAACATGGAGTGAATCGAGTGAACAGTGCCGAGGGAACATGGTGTGAATCGAGTGAGCAGTGCCGAGGGAACATGGTGCGAATCGACTGAACAGAGCCGAGGGAACATAGTCCGAATCGAGTGAACAGAGCCGAGGGAACATGGTGAGAATCGAGTGAACAGAGCCGAGGGAACAGGGTGCGAATCGAGTGAACAGAGCTGAGGGAACTTGGTGTGAATCGAGTGAGCAGTGCCGAGGGAACATGGTGTGAATCGAGTGAACAGTGCCGAGGGAACATGGTGTGAATCGAGTGAACAGTTCCGAGGGAACATGATGCGAATCGAGTGAACAGTTCTGAGGAAACATGGTGTGAATCGAGTGAACAGTGCCGAGGGAACATGGTGTGAATCGACTGAACAGTGCCGAGGGAACATGGTGTGAATTGAGTGAACAGAGCGGAGGGAACATGGTGTGAATCGAGTGAACAGTTCCGAGCGAACATGGTGTGATTCGAGTGAAAAGAGCCGAGGGAACATAGTGTGAATCGAGTGAACAGTGCGGAGGGAACATGGTGTGATTCGAGTGAACAGAGCCGAGGGAACATGGTGTGAATTGAGTGAACAGAGCTGAGGGAACATGGTGTGAATCGAGTGAACAGTTCCGAGGGAACATGGTGTGATTCGAGTGAAAAGAGCCGAGGGAACATAGTGTGAATTGAGTGGACAGTTCCGAGGGAACATGGTGCGAATCGAGTGAACAGAGCCGAGGGAACATGGAGTGAATCGAGTGAGCAGAGCCGAGGGAACATGGTGTGAATCGAGTGATCAGAGCCGAGGGAACATGGTGTGAATCGAGTGAACATTTCCAAGTGAACATGGTGTGAATCGAGTGAACAGTGCCGAGGGAACATGGTGTGAATCGAGTGAGCAGAGCTGAGGGAACATGGTGTGAATCGAGTGAACAGTGCCGAGGGAACTTGTTGCGAATCGAGTGAACAGTGCCGAGGGAACTTGGTGCGAATCGAGTGAACAGTGCCGAGGGAACATGGTGTGAATCGAGTGAACAGAGCCGAGGGAACATGGTGTGAATCGAGTGAACATTTCCGAGGGAACATGGTGTGAATCGAGTGAACAGAGCCGAGGGAACATGGTGTGAATGGAGTGAGCAGTGCCGAGGGAACATGGTGTGAATCGAGTGAACAGAGCTGAGGGAACATGGTGTGAATTGAGTGAACAGAGCCGAGGGAACATGGTGTGAATCGAGTGAACATTTCCGAGGGAACATGGTGTGAATCGAGTGAACAGCGCTGAGGGAACATGGAGTGAATCGAGTGAGCAGTGCCGAGGGAACATGGTGCGAATCGAGTGAACAGAGCCGAGGGAACATGGAGTGAATTGAGTGAGCAGTGCCGAGGGAACATGGTGTGAATCGAGTGAACAGAGCCGAGGGAACATGGAGTGAATTGAGTGAGCAGTGCCGAGGGAACATGGTGCGAATCGAGTGAACAGTTCCGAGGGAACATGGTGTGAATCGAGTGAACAGAGCCGATGGAAAATGGTGTGAAATGAGTGAACAGAGCCGAGGCAACATGGAGTGAATCGAGTGAACAGTGCCGAGGGAACATGGAGTGAATCGAGTGAACAGAGCCGAGGCAACATGGAGTGAATCGAGTGAACAGTGCCGAGGGAACATGGTGTGAATCGAGTGAACAGAGACGAGGGAACATGGTGTGAATCGAGGCAACATGGAGTGAATCGAGTGAACAGTGCCGAGGGAACATGGTGTGAATCGAGTTAACAGAGACGAGGGAACATGGTGTGAATCGAGTGAACAGAGCCGAGGGAACATGGTGCGAATCGAGTGAACAGAGCTGAGGGAACTTGGTGTGAATCGAGTGAACAGTGCCGAGGGAACATGGTGTGAATCGAGTGAACAATTCCGAGGGAACATGTTGTGAATCGAGTGAACAGTGCCGAGGGAACATGGTGTGAATCGAGTGAACAGTGCCGAGGGAACATGTTGTGAATCGAGTGATCAGTGCCGAGGGAACATGGAGTGAATCGAGTGAGCAGTGCCGAGGGAACATGGTGAGAATCGAGTGAATAGTTCCGAGGGAACATGGAGTGAATCGAGTGAACAGTGCCGAGGGAACATGGTGTGAATCGAGTGAACAGTTCCGAGGGAACATGATGCGAATCGAGTGAACAGTTCCGAGGAAACATGGTGTGAATCGAGTGAACAGTGCCGAGGGAACATGGTGTGAATCGAGTGAACAGTGCCGAGGGAACATGGTGTGAATCGAGTGAACAGTTCCGAGGGAACATGGTGTGATTCGAGTGAAAAGAGCCGAGGGAACATAGTGTGAATCGAGTGAACATTGCGGAGGGAACATGGTGTGATTCGAGTGAACAGAGCCGAGGGAACATGGTGTGAATTGAGTGAACAGAGCTGAGGGAACATGGTGTGAATCGAGTGAACATTTCCGAGTGAACATGGTGTGAATCGAGTGAACAGTGCCGAGGGAACATGGTGTGAATCGACTGAGCAGAGCTGAGGGATCATGGTGTGAATCGAGTGAACAGAGCCGAGGGTACTTGGTGCGAATCGAGTGAACAGTGCCGAGGGAACTTGTTGCGAATCGACTGAACAGTGCCGAGGGAACTTGGTGCGAATCGAGTGAACAGTGCCGAGGGAACATGGTGTGAATCGAGTGAACATTTCCGAGGGAACATGGTGTGAATCGAGTGAACAGAGCCGAGGGAACATGGTGTGAATGGAGTGAGCAGTGCCGAGGGAACATGGTGTGAATCGAGTGAACAGAGCTGAGGGAACATGGTGTGAATTGAGTGAACAGAGCCGAGGGAACATGGTGTGAATCGAGTGAACAGAGCCGAGGGAACATGGTGTGAATCGAGTGAGCAGTGCCGAGGGAAGATGGTGTGAATCGAGTGAACATTTCCGAGGGAACATGGTGTGAATCGAGTGAACAGCGCTGAGGGAACATGGAGTGAATCGAGTGAGCAGTGCCGAGGGAACATGGTGCGAATCGAGTGAACAGAGCCGAGGGAACATGGAGTGAATTGAGTGAGCAGTGCCGAGGGAACATGGTGTGAATCGAGTGAACAGAGCCGAGGGAACATGGAGTGAATTGAGTGAGCAGTGCCGAGGGAACATGGTGCGAATCGAGTGAACAGTTCCGAGGGAACATGGTGTGAATCGAGTGAACAGAGCCGATGGAAAATGGTGTGAAATGAGTGAACAGAGCCGAGGCAACATGGAGTGAATCGAGTGAACAGTGCCGAGGGAACATGGAGTGAATCGAGTGAACAGAGCCGAGGCAACATGGAGTGAATCGAGTGAACAGTGCCGAGGGAACATGGTGTGAATCGAGTGAACAGAGACGAGGGAACATGGTGTGAATCGAGGCAACATGGAGTGAATCGAGTGAACAGTGCCGAGGGAACATGGTGTGAATCGAGTGAACAGAGACGAGGGAACATGGTGTGAATCGAGTGAACAGAGCCGAGGGAACACAGTGTGAATCGAATGAGCAGTGCCGAGGTAACATGGAGTGAATCGAGTGAACAGAGCCGAGGGAACATGGAGTGAGTCGAGTGAACAGATCCGAGGGAACATGGAGTGAATCGAGTGAACAAAGCCGAGGGAACATGGTGCGAATCGAGTGAACATTTCCGAGGGAACATGGTGTGAATCGAGTGAACAGCGCTGAGGGAACATGGTGTGTATCGAGTGAGCAGTGCCGAGGGAACATGGTGCGAATTGAGTGAACAGAGCTGAGGGAACATGGAGTGAATCGAGTTAGCAGAGCCGAGGGAACATGGTGTGAATCGACTGAACAGTGCCGAGGGAACATGGTGTGAATTGAGTGAACAGAGCGGAGGGAACATGGTGTGAATCGAGTGAACAGTTCCGAGCGAACATGGTGTGATTCGAGTGAAAAGAGCCGAGGGAACATAGTGTGAATCGAGTGAACAGTGCGGAGGGAACATGGTGTGATTCGAGTGAACAGAGCCGAGGGAACATGGTGTGAATTGAGTGAACAGAGCTGAGGGAACATGGTGTGAATCGAGTGAACAGTGCCGAGGGAACATGGTGTGAATCGAGTGAGCAGTGCCGAGGGAACATGGTGTGAATCGAGTGAACGGAGCCGAGGGAACATGGTGTGAATCGAGTGAACAGAGCCGAGGGAACATGGTGTGAATCGACTGAGCAGTGCTGAGGGAACATGGTGTGAATCGAGTGAACAGTGCTGAGGGAACATCGTGCAAATCGAGTGAACAGTGCCGAGGGAACGTGGTGCGAATCGAGTGAGCAGTGCCGAGGGAACATGGTGTGAATCGAGTGAACAGAGCCGAGGGAACATTGTGTGAATCGAGTGAACAGAGCCGAGGGAACATGGAGTGAATAGAGTGAGCATTGCCAAGGGAACATGGTGCGAATCGAGTTAACAGAGCCGAGGGAACTTGGTGTGAATCGAGTGAACAGAGCCGAGGGAACATGGTGCGAATCGAGTGAACAGAGCTGAGGGAACTTGGTGTGAATCGAGTGAGCAGTGCCGAGGGAACATGGTGTGAATCGAGTGAACAGTGCCGAGGGAACATGGTGTGAATCGAGTGAACAGTTCCGAGGGAACATGATGCGAATCGAGTGAACAGTTCCGTGGAAACATGGTGTGAATCGAGTGAACAGAGCCGAGGGAACATGGTGTGAATTGAGTGAACAGAGCTGTGGGAACATGGTGTGAATCGAGTGAACAGTTCCGAGGGAACATGGTGTGATTCGAGTGCAAATAGCCGTAGGAACATAGTGTGAATCAAGTGGACAGTGCGGAGGGAACATGGTGTGATTCGAGTGAACAGAGCCGAGGGAACATGGTGTGAATTGAATGAACAGAGCTGAGGGAACATGGTGTGAATCGAGTGAACAATTCCGAGGGAACATGGTGTGATTCGAGTGAAAAGAGCCGAGGGAACATAGTGTGAATTGAGTGGACAGTTCTGAGGGAACATGGTGCGAATCGAGTGAACAGAGCCGAGGGAACATGGAGTGAATCGAGTGAGCAGAGCCGAGGGAACATGGTGTGAATTGAGTGATCAGAGCCGAGGGAACATGGTGTGAATCGAGTGAACATTTCCGAGTGAACATGGTGTGAATCGAGTGAACAGAGCCGCGGGAACTTGGTGCGAATCGAGTGAACAGTGCCGAGGGAACTTGTTGCGAATCGAGTGAACAGTGCCGAGGGAACTTGGTGCGAATCGAGTGAACAGTGCCGAGGGAACATGGTGTGAATCGAGTGAACATTTCGGAGGGAACATGGTGTGAATCGAGTGAACAGAGCCGAGGGAACATGGTGTGAATCGAGTGAGCAGTGCCGAGGGAACATGGTATGAACTGAGTGAACAGATCCGAGGGAACATGGTGTGAATCGAGTGAACAGAGCCGAGGGAACATGGTGTGAATCGAGTGAGCAGTGCCGAGGGAACATGGTGTGAATCGAGTGAGCAGAGCCGAGGGAACATGGTGTGAATCGAGTGTACAGAGCCGAGGGAACATGGTGTGAATCGATTGAGCAGTGCCGAGGGAACATGGTGTGAATCGAGTGAGCAGTGCCGAGGGAACATGGTGTGAATCGAGTGAACAGAGCCGAGGGAACATGGTCCGAATCGAGTGAACAGTGCCGAGGTAACATGGTGTCGATCGAGTGAACAGACCCGAGGAAACATGGTGTCAATCGAGTGAACAGTGCTGAGGGAACATGGTGTGAATCGAGTGAACAGATCCGAGGGAACATGGTGCGAATCGAGTTAAAGGTTCCGAGGTAACATGGCGCGAATCGAGTGAACAGCGCCGAAGGAACATGGTGCGAATCGACGGAATATTGCCGAGGGAACATGGTGTGAATCGAGTGAACAGTGCCGAGGGATCATGTTGTGAATCGAGTGAACAGAGCCGAGGGAACATGGAGTGAATCGAGTGAACAGTGCCGAGGGAACATGGTGTGAATCGAGTGAGCAGTGCCGAGGGAACATGGTGCGAATCGATTAAACAGTGCCGAGGGAACATGGAGTGAATCGAGTGAACAGCGCTGAGGGAACATGGTGTGAATCGAGTGAACAGTGCCGAGGGAACATCGTGCGAATCGATTGAATATTGCCGAGGGAACATCGTGTGAATCGAGTGAGTATTGCCGAGGGAACATTGTGTGAATCGAGTGAACAGCGCCGTGGGAACATCGTGTGAATCGAGTGAACAGCGCCGAGGGAACATGGTGTGAATCGAGTGAATATTGCCGCGGGAACATGGTGTGAATCGAGTGAACAGAGCCGAGGGATCATGGTGTGTATCGCGTTAAAAGTTCCGAGGTAACATGGTGCGAATCGAGTGAACAGAGCCGAGGGAACATGGTGCGAATTGAGTGAACAGAGCCGAGGGAACATGGTGCGAATCGAGTCAACAGTGCCGAGGGAACATGGAGTTAATCGAGTGAGCAGTGCTGAGGGAATATGGTGTGAATCGAGTGAACAGAGCCGAGGGAACATGGAGTGAATCGAGTTGACCATTCTGAAGGAACAATTTGTGAATTGTGTGAACAATGCCGAGGGAACATGGTGTGAATCGAGTGAACAGAGCCGAGGGAACTTGGAGTGAATGGAGTGAACAGTGCCGAGGGAACATGGTGTGAATCGAGTGCGCAGTGCCGAGGGAACATGGTGCGAATCGAGTGAACAGAGCCGAGGGAACATTTTCTGAATCGAGTGAACAGACCCGAGGGAACATAGTCCGAATCGAGTGAACATTTCCGAGTGAACATGGTGTGTATCGAGTGAACAGAGCTGAGGGAACATGGTGTGAATCGAGTGAACAGAGCCGAGGGAACTTGGTGCGAATCAAGTAAACAGAACCGAGGGAAAATGGTGTGAATCGAGTGAATAGTGCCGAGGGAACATGGTGTGAATCGAGTGAACAGAGCCGAGGGAACATGGTCCGAATCGAGTGAACAGAGACGAGGGAACATCGTGTGAATCGAGTGAGCAGAGCCGAGGGAACATGGCGCGAATCGAGTGAGCAGAGCCGAGGGAACATGGCGTGAATCGAGTGAGCATGGCCGATGGAACATAGACTGAATCGAGTGAACAGTGCCGAGGGAACATGGAGTGAATCGAGGGAACAGATCCGAGGGAACATGGTGTGAATCGAGTGAGCAGAGCCCAGGGAACATGGTGTGAATCAAGTGAGCATTGCCGAGGTAACATAGTGTGAATCGAGTGAACAGTGCGGAGGGAACATGGTGTGAATCGAGTGAACAGTGCGGAGGGAACATGGTGTGAATCGAGTGAACAGTGCCGAGGAAACATGGTGTGAATAGAGTGAACAGAGCCGAGGGAACATGGAGTGAATCGAGTGAACAGAGCCGAGGGAACATGGTGTGAATCGAGTGAACAAAGCCGAGGTAACACGGTGCGAATCGAGTGAACAGAGCCGAGGGAACATGGTGCGAATCGAGCGAACAGTACCGAGGGAACATGGAGTGAATCGAGTGAACAGTGCCGAGGGAACATGGTGCGAATCGAGTGAACTGAGCCGAGGGAACATTTTGTGAATTGAGTGAACATTGCCGAGGGAACATGGTGCGAATCGAGTGAACAGAGCCGAGGGAACATGGTGTGAATCGAGTGAACAGAGCCGAGGGAACATGGTGTGAATCGAGTGAACAGAGCCGAGAGAACATGGAGTGAATCGAGTGAGCATTGCCAAGGGAACATGGTGCGAATCGAGTGAACAGAGCCGAGGGAACATGGTGTGAATCGAGTGAACAGAGCCGAGGGAACATGGTGTGAATCGAGTGAACAGAGCCGAGAGAACATGGAGTGAATCGAGTGAGCATTGCCAAGGGAACATGGTGCGAATCGAGTGAACAGAGCCGAGGGAACATGGTGTGAATCGAGTGAACAGAGCCGAGGGAACATGGTGCGAATCGAGTGAACAGAGCTGAGGGAACTTGGTGTGAATCGAGTGAACAGTGCCGAGGGAACATGGTGTGAATCGAGTGAACAGAGCCGAGGGAACATGGTGTGAATTGAGTGAACAGTGCCGAGGGAACATGGTGTGAATCGAGTGAACAGTGCCGAGGGAACATGGTGTGAATCGAGTGAACACTTCTGAGGGAACATGATGCGAATCGAGTGAACAGTTCCGAGGAAACATGGTGTGAATCGAGTGAACAGTGCCGAGGGAACATGGTGTGAATCGAGTGAACAGTGCCGAGGGAACATGGTGTGAATTGAGTGAACAGAGCTGAGGGAACATAGTGTGAATCGAGTGAACATTGCCGAGGGAACATGGTGTCGATCGAGTGAACAGAGCCGAGGAAACATGGTGTCAATCGAGTGAACAGTGCTGAGGGAACATGGTGTGAATCGAGTGAACAGATCCGAGGGAACATGGTGCGAATCGAGTTAAAGGTTCCGAGGTAACATGGCGCGAATCGAGTGAACAGCGCCGAAGGAACATGGTGCGAATCGACGGAATATTGCCGAGGGAACATGGTGTGAATCGAGTGAACAGTGCCGAGGGATCATGTTGTGAATCGAGTGAACAGAGCCGAGGGAACATGGAGTGAATCGAGTGAACAGTGCCGAGGGAACATGGTGTGAATCGAGTGAGCAGTGCCGAGGGAACATGGTGCGAATCGATTAAACAGTGCCGAGGGAACATGGAGTGAATCGAGTGAACAGCGCTGAGGGAACATGGTGTGAATCGAGTGAACAGTGCCGAGGGAACATCGTGCGAATCGATTGAATATTGCCGAGGGAACATCGTGTGAATCGAGTGAGTATTGCCGAGGGAACATTGTGTGAATCGAGTGAACAGCGCCGTGGGAACATCGTGTGAATCGAGTGAACAGCGCCGAGGGAACATGGTGTGAATCGAGTGAATATTGCCGCGGGAACATGGTGTGAATCGAGTGAACAGAGCCGAGGGATCATGGTGTGTATCGCGTTAAAAGTTCCGAGGTAACATGGTGCGAATCGAGTGAACAGAGCCGAGGGAACATGGTGCGAATTGAGTGAACAGAGCCGAGGGAACATGGTGCGAATCGAGTCAACAGTGCCGAGGGAACATGGAGTTAATCGAGTGAGCAGTGCTGAGGGAATATGGTGTGAATCGAGTGAACAGAGCCGAGGGAACATGGAGTGAATCGAGTTGACCATTCTGAAGGAACAATTTGTGAATTGTGTGAACAATGCCGAGGGAACATGGTGTGAATCGAGTGAACAGAGCCGAGGGAACTTGGAGTGAATGGAGTGAACAGTGCCGAGGGAACATGGTGTGAATCGAGTGCGCAGTGCCGAGGGAACATGGTGCGAATCGAGTGAACAGAGCCGAGGGAACATTTTCTGAATCGAGTGAACAGACCCGAGGGAACATAGTCCGAATCGAGTGAACATTTCCGAGTGAACATGGTGTGTATCGAGTGAACAGAGCTGAGGGAACATGGTGTGAATCGAGTGAACAGAGCCGAGGGAACTTGGTGCGAATCAAGTAAACAGAACCGAGGGAAAATGGTGTGAATCGAGTGAATAGTGCCGAGGGAACATGGTGTGAATCGAGTGAACAGAGCCGAGGGAACATGGTCCGAATCGAGTGAACAGAGACGAGGGAACATCGTGTGAATCGAGTGAGCAGAGCCGAGGGAACATGGCGCGAATCGAGTGAGCAGAGCCGAGGGAACATGGCGTGAATCGAGTGAGCATGGCCGATGGAACATAGACTGAATCGAGTGAACAGTGCCGAGGGAACATGGAGTGAATCGAGGGAACAGATCCGAGGGAACATGGTGTGAATCGAGTGAGCAGAGCCCAGGGAACATGGTGTGAATCAAGTGAGCATTGCCGAGGTAACATAGTGTGAATCGAGTGAACAGTGCGGAGGGAACATGGTGTGAATCGAGTGAACAGTGCGGAGGGAACATGGTGTGAATCGAGTGAACAGTGCCGAGGAAACATGGTGTGAATAGAGTGAACAGAGCCGAGGGAACATGGAGTGAATCGAGTGAACAGAGCCGAGGGAACATGGTGTGAATCGAGTGAACAAAGCCGAGGTAACACGGTGCGAATCGAGTGAACAGAGCCGAGGGAACATGGTGCGAATCGAGTGAACAGTACCGAGGGAACATGGAGTGAATCGAGTGAACAGTGCCGAGGGAACATGTTGCGAATCGAGTGAACTGAGCCGAGGGAACATTTTGTGAATTGAGTGAACATTGCCGAGGGAACATGGTGCGAATCGAGTGAACAGAGCCGAGGGAACATGGTGTGAATCGAGTGAACAGAGCCGAGGGAACATGGTGTGAATCGAGTGAACAGAGCCGAGAGAACATGGAGTGAATCGAGTGAGCATTGCCAAGGGAACATGGTGCGAATCGAGTGAACAGAGCCGAGGGAACATGGTGTGAATCGAGTGAACAGAGCCGAGGGAACATGGTGTGAATCGAGTGAACAGAGCCGAGAGAACATGGAGTGAATCGAGTGAGCATTGCCAAGGGAACATGGTGCGAATCGAGTGAACAGAGCCGAGGGAACATGGTGTGAATCGAGTGAACAGAGCCGAGGGAACATGGTGCGAATCGAGTGAACAGAGCTGAGGGAACTTGGTGTGAATCGAGTGAACAGTGCCGAGGGAACATGGTGTGAATCGAGTGAACAGAGCCGAGGGAACATGGTGTGAATTGAGTGAACAGTGCCGAGGGAACATGGTGTGAATCGAGTGAACAGTGCCGAGGGAACATGGTGTGAATCGAGTGAACACTTCTGAGGGAACATGATGCGAATCGAGTGAACAGTTCCGAGGAAACATGGTGTGAATCGAGTGAACAGTGCCGAGGGAACATGGTGTGAATCGAGTGAACAGTGCCGAGGGAACATGGTGTGAATTGAGTGAACAGAGCTGAGGGAACATAGTGTGAATCGAGTGAACATTGCCGAGGGAACATGGTGTGATTCGAGTGAAAAGAGCCGAGGGAACATGGTGTGAATTGAGTGAATAGAGCTGAGGGAAAATCGTGTGAATCGAGTGAACAGTTCCGAGGGAACATGGTGTGATTCGAGTGAAAAGAGCCGAGGGAACATAGTGTGAATTGAGTGGACAGTTCCGAGGGAACATGGTGCGAATCGAGTGAACAGAGCCGAGGGAACATGGAGTGAATCGAGTGAGCAGAGCCGAGGGAACATGGTGTGAATCGAGTGATCAGAGCCGAGGGAACATGGTGTGAATCGAGTGAAAATTTCCGAGTGAACATGGTGTGAATCGAGTGAACAGTGCCGAGGGAACATGGTGTGAATCGAGTGAGCAGAGCTGAGGGAACATGGTGTGAATCGAGTGAACAGAGCCGAGGGTACTTGGTGCGAATCGAGTGAACAGTGCCGAGGGAACTTGTTGCGAATCGAGTGAACAGTGCCGAGGGAACTTTGTGCGAATCGAGTGAACAGTGCCGACGGAACATGGTGTGAATCGAGTGAACATTTCCGAGGGAACATGGTGTGAATCGAGTGAACAGAGCCGAGGGAACATGGTGAGAATCGAGTGAGCAGTGCCGAGGGAACATGGTGTGAATCGAGTAAACAGAGCTGAGGGAACATGGTGTGCATTGTGTGAACAGAGCCGAGGGAACATAGTCCGAATCGAGTGAACAGAGCCGAGGGAACATGGTGTGAATCGAGTGAACAGTGCCGAGGGAACATGGTGTGAATCGAGTGAACAGTGCCGAGGGAACATGGTGTGAATCGAGTGAACAGTTCCGAGGGAACATGATGCGAATCGAGTGAACTGTTCCGAGGAAACATGGTGTGAATCGAGTGAACAGTGCCGAGGGAACATGGTGTGAATCGACTGAACAGTGCCGAGGGAACATGGTGTGAATTGAGTGAACAGAGCGGAGGGAACATGGTGTGAATCGAGTGAACAGTTCCGAGCGAACATGGTGTGATTCGAGTGAAAAGAGCCGATGGAACTTAGTGTGAATCGAGTGAACAGTGCGGAGGGAACATGGTGTGATTCGAGTGAACAGAGCCGAGGGAACATGGTGTGAATTGAGTGAACAGAGCTGAGGGAACATGGTGTGAATCGAGTGAACAGTTCCGAGGGAACATGGTGTGTTTCGAGTGAAAAGAGCCGAGGGAACATAGTGTGAATTGAGTGGACAGTTCCGAGGGAACATGGTGCGAATCGAGTGAACAGAGCCGAGGGAACATGGAGTGAATCGAGTGAGCAGAGCTGAGGGAACATGGTGTGAATCGAGTGATCAGAGCCGAGGGAACATGGTGTGAATCGAGTGAACATTTCCGAGTGAACATGGTGTGAATCGAGTGAACAGTGCCGAGGGAACATGGTGTGAATCGAGTGAGCAGAGCTGAGGGAAGATGGTGTGAATCGAGTGAACAGTGCCGAGGGAACTTGTTGCGAATCGAGTGAACAGTGCCGAGGGAACTTGGTGCGAATCGAGTGAACAGTGACGAGGGAACATGGTGTGAATCGAGTGAACATTTCCGAGGGAACATGGTGTGAATCGAGTGAACAGAGCCGAGGGAACATGGTGTGAATCGAGTGAGCAGTGCCGAGGGAACATGGTGTGAATCGAGTGAACAGAGCTGAGGGAACATGGTGTGCATCGAGTGAACAGAGCCGAGGGAACATGGTGTGAATCGAGTGAACAGAGCCGAGGGAACATGGTGTGAATCGAGTGAGCAGTGCCGAGGGAACATGGTGTGAATCGAGTGAACTGAGCCGAGGGATCATGGTGTGAATCGAGTGAACAGAGCCGAGGGAACATGGTGTGAATCGACTGAGCAGTGCTGAGGGAACATGGTGTGAATCGAGTGAACAGTGCTGAGGGAACATCGTGCAAATCGAGTGAACAGTGCCGAGGGAACGTGGTGCGAATCGAGTGAGCAGTGCCGAGGGAACATGCTGTGAATCGAGTGAACAGAGCCGAGGGAACATGGAGTGAATCGAGTGAGCATTGCCAAGGGAACATGGTGCGAATCGAGTGAACAGAGCCGAAGGAACATGGTGTGAATCGAGTGAACAGAGCCGATGGGAACATGGTGTGAATCGAGTGAACAGAGCCGAGGGAACATGGAGTGAATAGAGTGAGCATTGCCAAGGGAACATGGTGAGAATCGAGTGAACAGAGCCGAGGGAACTTGGTGTGAATCGAGTGAACAGAGCCGAGGGAACATGGTGCGAATCGAGTGAACAGAGCTGAGGGAACTTGGTGTGAATCGAGTGAACAGTGCCGAGGGAACATGGTGTGAATCGAGTGAACAGTGCCGAGGGAACATGGTGTGAATCGAGTGAACAGAGCCGAGGGAACACGGTGTGAATCGAGTGAACAGTGCCGAGGGAACATGGAGTGAATCGAGTGAACAGAGCCGAGGGAACATGGAGTGAATCGAGTGAACAGTGCCGAGGGAACATGGAGTGAATCGAGTGAACAGATCCGATGGAACATGTAGTGAATCGAGTGAACAGATCCGAGGGAACATGGAGTGAATCGAGTGAACAGAGCCGAGGGAACATGGTGTGAATCGAGTGAACAGAGCCGAGGGAACATGTTGTGAATCGAGTGAACAGAGCCGAGGGAAAATGGTGTGAATCGAGTGAACAGATCCGAGGGAACGTGGGGTGAATCGAGTGAACAGAACCGAGGGAACACGGTGTGAATCGATTGAGCAGTGC
The DNA here is from genome assembly GCA_026770705.1 of Isurus oxyrinchus. Lineage (NCBI taxonomy): Eukaryota > Metazoa > Chordata > Chondrichthyes > Lamniformes > Lamnidae > Isurus > Isurus oxyrinchus. The sequence goes on from JANJGN010000080.1 coordinate 1,403,211, forward strand.
CGAGGGAACATGGAGTGAATCGAGTGAACAGAGCCGAGGGAACATGGAGTGAATCGAGTGAACAGATCCGAGGGAACATGGAGTGAATCGAGTGAACAGATCCGAGGGAACATGGAGTGAATCGAGTGAACAGAGCCGAGGGAACGTGGTGCGAATCGAGTGAGCAGAGCCGAGGGAACGTGGTGCGAATCGAGTGAGCAGTGCCGAGGGAACATGGTGCGAATCGAGTGAACAGAGCCGAGGGAACATGGTCTGAATCGAGTGAACAGAGCCGAGGGAACATGGTGTGTATCGAGTGAACAGAGCCGAGGGAACATGGTGTGAATTGAGTGATCAGAGCTGAGGGAACATGGTGTGAATCGAGTGAACAGAGCCGAGGGAACACGGTGTGAATCGAGTGAACTGTGCCGAGGGAACATGGAGTGAATCGAGTGAACAGAGCCGAGGGAACATGGAGTGAATCGAGTGAACAGTGCCGAGGGAACATGGAGTGAATCGAGTGAACAGATCCGATGGAACATGTAGTGAATCGAGTGAACAGATCCGAGGGAACATGGAGTGAATCGAGTGAACAGATCCGAGGGAACATGGAGTGAATCGAGTGAACAGATCCGAGGGAACATGGAGTGAATCGAGTGAACAGATCCGAGGGAACATGGAGTGAATCGAGTGAACAGATCCGAGGGAACATGGAGTGAATCGAGTGAACAGAGCCGAGGGAACATGGAGTGAATCGATTGAGCATAGATGAGGGAACACGGTGTGAATCGAGTGAACATAGATGAGGGAACATGGCGTGAATCGAGTTAACAGCGCCGAGGCAACATGGTGTGAATCGAGTGATCAGAGCCGAGGGAACATGGAGTAAATCGAGTGAACTGAGCCGAGGGAACATGGTGTGAATCGAGTGATCAGAGCCGAGGGAACATGGTGAGAATCGAGTGAACAGAGCCGAGGAAACATGGTGTTAATCGAGAGAACAGCGCCGAGGGAACATGGAGTGAATCGAGTGAACAGAGCCGAGGGAACATGGAGTGAATCGAGTGAACAGATCCGAGGGAACATGGAGTGAATCGAGTGAACAGATCCGAGGGAACATGGTGCGAATCGAGTGAACAGAGCCGAGGGAACATGGTGCGAATCGAGTGAGCAATGCCGAGGGAACATGGTGCGAATCGAGTGAACAGAGCCGAGGGAACATGGTCTGAATCGAGTGAACAGATCCGAGGGAACATGGTGTGTATCGAGTGAACAGAGCTGAGGGAACATGGTGTGAATCCAGTGAACAGAACCGAGGGAACACGGTGTGAATCGAGTGAACTTTGCCGAGGGAAAATGGAGTGAATCGAGTGAACAGAGCCGAGGGAACATGGAGTGAATCGAGTGAACAGTGCCGAGGAAACATGGAGTGAATCGAGTGAACAGATCCGATGGAACATGTAGTGATCGAGTGCACAGATCCGAGGGAACATGGAGTGAATCGAGTGAACAGATCCGAGGGAACATGGAGTGAATCGAGTGAACAGATCCGAGGGAACATGGAGTGAATCGAGTGAACAGATCCGAGGGAACACGTTGTGAATCGACTGAGCAGTGCCGAGGGAACATGGAGTGAATCGAGTGAACAGAGCCGAGGCAACATGGAGTGAATCGAGTGAACAGATCCGAGGGAACATGGAGTGAATCGAGTGAACAGATCCGAGGGAACATGGAGTGAATCGAGTGAACAGAGCAGAGGGAACATGGTGTGAATCGAGTGATCAGAGCCGAGGGAACATGGAGTGAATTGAGTGAGCATAGATGAGGGAACACGGTGTGAATCGAGTGAACATAGATGAGGGAACATGGTGTGAATCGAGTGAACAGAGCTCAGGGAACATGGAGTGAATCGAGTGAACAGAGCCGAGGGAACATGGTGAGAATCGAGTGAACAGCGCCGAGGGAACATTGTGTGAATCGAGTGAACAGAGTCGAGTGAACATGTTGTGAATCGAGTGAACAGAGCCGAGGGTACATGGTGTGAATCGAGTGATCAGAGCCGAGGGAACATGGAGTGAATCGAGTGAACAGAGCCGAGGGTACTTGGTGCGAATCGAGTGAACAGTGCCGAGGGAACTTGTTGCGAATCGAGTGAACAGTGCCGAGGGAACTTGGTGCGAATCGAGTGAACAGTGCCGAGGGAACATGGTGTGAATCGAGTGAACATTTCCGAGGGAACATGGTGTGAATCGAGTGGACAGAGCCGAGGGAACATAGTGTGAATCGAGTGAGCAGTGCCGAGGGAACATGGTCTGAATCGAGTGAACAGAGCTGAGGGAACATGGTGTGCATTGTGTGAACAGAGCCGAGGGAACATGGTGTGAATCGAGTGAACAGAGCCGAGGGAACATGGTGTGAATCGAGTGAGCAGAGCCCAGGGAACATGGTGTGAATCGAGTGAGCATTGCCGAGGGAACATAGTGTGAATCGAGTGAACAGTGCGGAGGGAACATGGTGTGAATCGAGTGAACAGTGCCGAGGAAACATGGTGTGAATCGAGTGAACAGAGCCGAGGGAACATGGAGTGAATCGAGTGAACAGAGCCGAGGGAACATGGTGTGAATCGAGTGAACAAAGCCGAGGGAACACGGTGCGAATCGAGTGAACAGAGCCGAAGGAACATGGTGCGAATCGAGTGAACAGTACCGAGGGAACATGGAGTGAATCGAGTGAACAGTGCCGAGGGAACATGGTGCGAATCGAGTGAACAGAGCCGAGGGAACATTTTGTGAATTGAGTGAACATTGCCGAGGGAACATGGTGCGAATCGAGTGAACAGTGCCGAGGGAACATGGAGTGAATCGAGTGAACAGAGCCGAGGGAACATGGAGTGAATCGACTGAACAGAGCCGAGGGAACATTTTGTGAATTGATTGAACATTGCCGAGGGAACATGGTGTGAATCGAGTGAACAGTGCCGAGGAAACATGGTGTGAATCGAGTGAACAGAGCCGAGGGAACATGGAGTGAATCGAGTGAACAGAGCCGAGGGAACATGGTGTGAATCGAGTGAACAAAGCCGAGGGAACACGGTGCGAATCGAGTGAACAGAGCCGAAGGAACATGGTGCGAATCGAGTGAACAGTACCGAGGGAACATGGAGTGAATCGAGTGAACAGTGCCGAGGGAACATGGTGCGAATCGAGTGAACAGAGCCGAGGGAACATTTTGTGAATTGAGTGAACATTGCCGAGGGAACATGGTGCGAATCGAGTGAACAGTGCCGAGGGAACATGGAGTGAATCGAGTGAACAGAGCCGAGGGAACATGGAGTGAATCGAGTGAACAGAGCCGAGGGAACATTTTGTGAATTGATTGAACATTGCCGAGGGAACATGGTGCGAATCGAGTGAACAGAGCCGAGGGAACATGGTGTGAATCGTGTGAACAGATCCGAGGGAACATGGTGTGAATCGTGTGAAAGAATCCGAGGGAACATGGAGTGAATAGAGTGAACAGTGCCGAGGGAACATGGTGTGAATCGAGTGCGCAGTGCCGAGGGAAGATGGTGCGAATCGAGTGAACAGAGCGGAGGGAACATTGTCCGAATCGAGTGAACAGAGCCGAGGGAACATGGTCCGAATCGAGTGAACAGAGCCGTGGGAACATGGTGCGAATCGAGTGAACAGAGCCGAGGGAACATTGTCCGAATCGAGTGAACAGAGCCGAGGGAACATGGTCCGAATCGAGTGAACAGAGCCGAGGGAACGTGGTGTGAATCGAGTGAACAGATCCGAGGGAACATTGTGCGAATCGAGTGAGCATTGCTGAGGGAACTTGGTGCGAATCGATTGAACAGCTCAGAGGGAACTTGGTGCGAATCGAGTGAACAGGGCTGAGGGAACATTGTGCGAATCGAGTGAACAGTGCCGAGGGAACATGGTGTGAATCGAGTGAACATTTCCGAGGGAACATTGTGCGAATCTAGTGGACAGAGCCGAGGGAACATAGTGTGAATCGAGTGAGCAGTGCCGAGGGAACATGGTGTGAATCGAGTGAACAGAGCTGAGGGAACATGGTGTGAATCGAGTGAGCAGAGCCCAGGGAACATGGTGTGAATCGAGTGAGCATTGCCAAGGGAACATAGTGTGAATCGAGTGAACAGTGCGGAGGGAACATGGTGTGAATCGAGTGAACAGTGCCGAGGAAACATGGTGTGAATCGAGTGAACAGAGCCGAGGGAACATGGAGTGAATCGAGTGAACAGTGCCGAGGGAACATGGTGTGAATCGAGTGAACAGAGCCGAGGGAACATGGTGTGAATCGAGTGAACAGAGCCGAGGGAACATGGTGTGAATCGAGTGAGCTGTGCCGAGGGAACATGGAGTGAATCGAGTGAACAGAGCCGAGGGAACATGGTGTGAATCGAGTGAACAAAGCCGAGGGAACACGCTGCGAATCGAGTGAACAGAGCCGAAGGAACATGGTGCGAATCGAGTGAACAGTACCGAGGGAACATGGAGTGAATCGAGTGAACAGTGCCGAGGGAACATGGTGCGAATCGAGTGAACAGAGCCGAGGGAACATTTTGTGAATTGAGTGAACATTGCCGAGGGAACATGGTGCGAATCGAGTGAACAGTGCCGAGGGAACATGGAGTGAATCGAGTGAACAGAGCCGAGGGAACATGGAGTGAATCGAGTGAACAGAGCCGAGGGAACATTTTGTGAATTGATTGAACATTGCCGAGGGAACATGGTGCGAATCGAGTGAACAGAGCCGAGGGAACATGCTGTGAATCGTGTGAACAGATCCGAGGGAACATGGTGTGAATCGTGTGAAAGAATCCGAGGGAACATGGAGTGAATAGAGTGAACAGTGCCGAGGGAACATGGTGTGAATCGAGTGAGCAGTGCCGAGGGAAGATGGTGCGAATCGAGTGAACAGAGCGGAGGGAACATTGTCCGAATCGAGTGAACAGAGCCGAGGGAACATGGTCCGAATCGAGTGAACAGAGCCGAGGGAACATGGTGCGAATCGAGTGAACAGACCCGAGGGAACATTGTCCGAATCGAGTGAACAGAGCCGAGGGAACATGGTCCGAATCGAGTAAACAGAGCCGAGGGAACGTGGTGTGAATCGAGTGAACAGATCCGAGGGAACATTGTGCGAATCGAGTGAGCATTGCTGAGGGAACTTGGTGCGAATCGAGTGAACAGCTCAGAGGGAACTTGGTGCGAATCGAGTGAACAGGGCTGAGGGAACATTGTGCGAATCGAGTGAACAGTGCCGAGGGAACTTGGTGCGAATCGAGTGAGCAGTGCCGAGGGAACATGGTGTGAATCGAGTGAACCGAGCAGAGGGAACATGGAGTGAATCGAGTGAACAGTGCCAAGGGAACATGGTGCGAATCAAGTGAACAGAGCCGAGGGAACATGGTGTGAATCGAGTGAACAGAGCCGAGGGAACATGGTGTGAATCGAGTGAACAGAGCCGAGGGAACATGGAGTGAATCGAGTGAGCATTGCCAAGGGAACATGGTGTGAATCGAGTGAACAGAGCCGAGGGAACATGGTGCGAATCGAGTGAACAGAGCTGAGGGAACTTGGTGTGAATCGAGTGAACAGTGCCGAGGGAACATGGTGTGAATCGAGTGAACAGAGCCGAGGGAACATGGTGTGAATTGAGTGAACAGTGCCGAGGGAACATGGTGTGAATCGAGTGAACAGTGCCGAGGGAACATGGTGTGAATCGAGTGAACAGTTCTGAGGGAACATGATGCGAATCGAGTGAACAGTTCCGAGGAAACATGGTGTGAATCGAGTGAACAGTGCCGAGGGAACATGGTGTGAATCGAGTGAACAGTGCCGAGGGAACATGGTGTGAATCGAGTGAACAGAGCTGAGGGAACATAGTGTGAATCGAGTGAACAGTGCGGAGGGAACATGGTGTGATTCGAGTGAAAAGAGCCGAGGGAACATGGTGTGAATTGAGTCAATAGAGCTGAGGGAACATGGTGTGAATCGAGTGAACAGTTCCGAGGGAACATGGTGTGATTCGAGTGAAAAGAGCCGAGGGAACATAGTGTGAATTGAGTGGACAGTTCCGAGGGAACATGGTGCGAATCGAGTGAACAGAGCCGAGGGAACATGGAGTGAATCGAGTGAGCAGAGCCGAGGGAACATGGTGTGAATCGAGTGATCAGAGCCGAGGGAACATGGTGTGAATCGAGTGAACATTTCCGAGTGAACATGGTGTGAATCGAGTGAACAGTGCCGAGGGAACATGGTGTGAATCGAGTGAGCAGAGCTGAGGGAACATGGTGTGAATCGAGTGAACAGAGCCGAGGGTACTTGGTGCGAATCGAGTGAACAGTGCCGAGGGAACTTGTTGCGAATCGAGTGAACAGTGCCGAGGGAACTTGGTGCGAATCGAGTGAACAGTGCCGAGGGAACATGGTGTGAATCGAGTGAACATTTCCGAGGGAACATGGTGTGAATCGAGTGAACAGAGCCGAGGGAACATGGTGAGAATCGAGTGAGCAGTGCCGAGGGAACATGGTGTGAATCGAGTGAACAGAGCTGAGGGAACATGGTGTGCATTGTGTGAACAGAGCCGAGGGAACATGGTGTGAATCGAGTGAACAGAGCCGAGGGAACATGGTGTGAATCGAGTGAGCAGTGCCGAGGGAACTTGGTGTGAATCGAGTGAACAGAGCCGAGGGAACATGGTGTGAATCGAGTGAACTGAGCCGAGGGAACATGGTGCGAATCGAGTGAACAGTGCTGAGGGAACATGGTGTGAATCGAGTGAACAGTGCTGCGGGAACATGGAGTGAATCGAGTGAACAGAGCCGAGGGAACATGGAGTGAATTGAGTGAGCATAGATGAGGGAACACGGTGTGAATCGAGTGAACATAGATGAGGGAACACGGTGTGAATCGAGTGAACATAGATGAGGGAACATGGTGTGAATCGAGTGAACAGAGCCGAGGGTACTTGGTGCGAATCGAGTGAACAGTGCCGAGGGAACTTGTTGCGAATCGAGTGAACAGTGCCGAGGGAACTTGGTGCGAATCGAGTGAACAGTGCCGAGGGAACATGGTGTGAATCGAGTGAGCAGTGCTGAGGGAACATGGTGCGAATCGAGTTCAAAGTTCCGAGGTAACATGGCGCATATCGAGTGAGCAGAGCCGAGGGAACATCGTGCAAATCGAGTGAACAGTGCCGAGGGAACGTGGTGCGAATCGAGTGAGCAGTGCCGAGGGAACATGGTGTGAATCGAGTGAACAGAGCCGAGGGAACATGGAGTGAATCGAGTGAACAGCGCTGAGGAAACATGGTGTGAATCGAGGGAACAGTGCCGAGGGAACATGGTGAGAATCGAGGGAACAGCGCTGAGGGAACATGGTGTGAATCGAGGGAACAGTGCCGAGGGAACATGGTGTGAATCGAGTGAACATTTCCGAGGGAACATGGTGTGAATCGAGTGAACAGCGCTGAGGGGCCATGGTGTGAATCGAATGAGCAGTGCCGAGGGAACATGGTGCGAATCGAGTGAACAGAGCCGAGGGAACATGGAGTGAATCGAGTGAACAGAGCCGAGGGAACATGGAGTGAATTGAGTGAGCATAGATGAGGGAACACGGTGTGAATCGACTGAACATAGATGAGGGAACACGGTGTGAATCGAGTGAACATTGATGAGGGAACATGGAGTGAATCGAGTGAACAGAGCCGAGGGAACATTTTGTGAATTGATTGAACATTGCCGAGGGAACATGGTGCGAATCGAGTGAACAGAGCCGAGGGAACATGGTGTGAATCGTGTGAACAGATCCGAGGGAACATGGAGTGAATAGAGTGAACAGTGCCGAGGGAACATGGTGTGAATCGAGTGAGCAGTGCCGAGGGAAGATGGTGCGAATCGAGTGAACAGAGGGGAGGGAACATTGTCCGAATCGAGTGAACAGAGCCGAGGGAACATGGTCCTAATCGAGTGAACAGAGCCGAGGGAACATGGTGCGAATCGAGTGAACAGACCCGAGGGAACATTGTCCGAATCGAGTGAACAGAGCCGAGGGAACATGGTCCGAATCGAGTGAACAGAGCCGAGGGAACGTGGTGTGAATCGAGTGAACAGATCCGAGGGAACATTGTGCGAATTGAGTGAGCATTGCTGAGGGAACTTGGTGCGAATCGAGTGAACAGCTCAGAGGGAACTTGGTGCGAATCGAGTGAACAGGGCTGAGGGAACATTGTGCGAATCGAGTGAACAGTGCCGAGGGAACTTGGTGCGAATCGAGTGAGCAGGGCCGAGGGAACATGGTGTGAATCGAGTGAACAGAGCAGAGGGAACATGGAGTGAATCGAGTGAACAGTGCCAAGGGAACATGGTGCGAATCAAGTGAACAGAGCCGAGGGAACATGTTGTGAATCGAGTGAACAGAGCCGAGGGAACATGGTGTGAATCGAGTGAACAGAGCCGAGGGAACATGGAGTGAATCGAGTGAGCATTGCCAAGGGAACATGGTATGAATCGAGTGAACAGAGCCGAGGGAACATGGTGCGAATCGAGTGAACAGAGCTGAGGGAACTTGGTGTGAATCGAGTGAACAGTGCCGAGGGAACATGGTGTGAATCGAGTGAACAGAGCCGAGGGAACATGGTGTGAATTGAGTGAACAGTGCCAAGGGAACATGGTGTGAATCGAGTGAACAGTGCCGAGGGAACATGGTGTGAATCGAGTGAACAGTTCTGAGGGAACATGATGCGAATCGAGTGAACAGTTCCGAGGAAACATGGTGTGAATCGAGTGAACAGTGCCGAGGGAACATGGTGTGAATCGAGTGAACAGTGCCGAGGGAACATGGTGTGAATCGAGTGAACAGAGCTGAGGGAACATAGTGTGAATCGAGTGAACAGTGCGGAGGGAACATGGTGTGATTCGAGTGAAAAGAGCCGAGGGAACATGGTGTGAATTGAGTGAATAGAGCTGAGGGAACATGGTGTGAATCGAGTGAACAGTTCCGAGGGAACATGGTGTGATTCGAGTGAAAAGAGCCGAGGGAACATAGTGTGAATTGAGTGGACAGTTCCGAGGGAACATGGTGCGAATCGAGTGAACAGAGCCGAGGGAACATGGAGTGAATCGAGTGAGCAGAGCCGAGGGAACATGGTGTGAATCGAGTGATCAGAGCCGAGGGAACATGGTGTGAATCGAGTGAACATTTCCGAGTGAACATGGTGTGAATCGAGTGAACAGTGCCGAGGGAACATGGTGTGAATCGAGTGAGCAGAGCTGAGGGAACATGGTGTGAATCGAGTGAACAGAGCCGAGGGTACTTGGTGCGAATCGAGCGAACAGTGCCGAGGGAACTTTTTGCGAATCGAGTGAACAGTGCCGAGGGAACTTGGTGCGAATCGAGTGAACAGTGCCGAGGGAACATGGTGTGAATCGAGTGAACATTTCCGAGGGAACATGGTGTGAATCGAGTGAACAGAGCCGAGGGAACATGGTGAGAATCGAGTGAGCAGTGCCGAGGGAACATGGTGTGAATCGAGTGAACAGAGCTGAGGGAACATGGTGTGCATTGTGTGAACAGAGCCGAGGGAACATGGTGTGAATCGAGTGAACAGAGCCGAGGGAACATGGTGTGAATCGAGTGAGCAGTGCCGAGGGAACATGGTGTGAATCGAGTGAACAGAGCCGAGGGAACATGGTGTGAATCGAGTGAACTGAGCCGAGGGAACATGGTGCGAATCGAGTGAACAGTGCTGAGGGAACATGGTGTGAATCGAGTGAACAGTGCTGAGGGAACATGGAGTGAATCGAGTGAACAGAGCCGAGGGAACATGGAGTGAATTGAGTGAGCATAGATGAGGGAACACGGTGTGAATCGAGTGAACATAGATGAGGGAACACGGTGTGAATCGAGTGAACATAGATGAGGGAACATGGTGTGAATCGAGTGAACAGAGCCGAGGGTACTAGGTGCGAATCGAGTGAACAGTGCCGAGGGAACTTGTTGCGAATCGAGTGAACAGTGCCGAGGGAACTTGGTGCGAATCGAGTGAACAGTGCCGAGGGAACATGGTGTGAATCGAGTGAGCAGTGCTGAGGGAACATGGTGCGAATCGAGTTCAAAGTTCCGAGGTAACATGGCGCATATCGAGTGAGCAGAGCCGAGGGAACATCGTGCAAATCGAGTGAACAGTGCCGAGGGAACGTGGTGCGAATCGAGTGAGCAGTGCCGAGGGAACATGGTGTGAATCGAGTGAACAGAGCCGAGGGAACATGGAGTGAATCGAGTGAACAGCGCTGAGGAAACATGGTGTGAATCGAGGGAACAGTGCCGAGGGAACATGGTGAGAATCGAGGAAACAGCGCTGAGGGAACATGGTGTGAATCGAGGGAACAGTGCCGAGGGAACATGGTGTGAATCGAGTGAACATTTCCAGGGAACATGGTGTGAATCGAGTGAACAGCGCTGAGGGGACATGGTGTGAATCGAATGAGCAGTGCCGAGGGAACATGGTGCGAATCGAGTGAACAGAGCCGAGGGAACATGGAGTGAATCGAGTGAACAGAGCCGAGGGAACATGGAGTGAATTGAGTGAGCATAGATGAGGGAACACGGTGTGAATCGACTGAACATAGATGAGGGAACACGGTATGAATCGAGTGAACATAGATGAGGGAACATGGTGTGAATCGAGTGAACAGAGCTGAGGGAACATGGAGTGAATCGAGTGAACAGCGCCGAGGGAACATGGTGTGAATCGAGTGAACAGAGTCGAGGGAACATGTTGTGAATCGAGTGAACAGAGCCGAGGGAACATGGTGTGAATCGAGTGATCAGAGCCGAGGGAACATGTTGTGAATCGAGTGAACAGAGCCGAGGGAACATGGTGTGAATCGAGTGAACAGATCCGAGGGAACGTGGTGTGAATCGAGTGAACAGAGCCGAGGGAACACGGTGTGAATCGATTGAGCAGTGCCGAGGGAACATGGAGTGAATCGAGTGAACAGAGCCGAGGGAACATGGAGTGAATCGAGTGAACAGATCCGAAGGAACATGGAGTGAATCGAGTGAACAGATCCGAGGGAACATGGAGTGAATCGAGTGAACAGAGCCGACGGAACATGGTGCGAATCGAGTGAGCAGAGCCGAGGGAACGTGGTGCGAATCGAGTGAGCAGTGCCGAGGGAACATGGTGCGAATCGAGTGAACAGAGCCGAGGGAACATGGTCTGAATCGAGTGAACAGAGCCGAGGTAACATGGTGTGTATCGAGTGAACAGAGCCGAGGGAACATGGTGTGAATTGAGTGAACAGTGCCGAGGGAACATGGAGTGAATCGAGTGAACAGAGCCGAGGGAACATGGAGTGAATCGAGTGAACAGTGCCGAGGGAACATGGAGTGAATCGAGTGAACAGATCCGATGGAACATGTAGTGAATCGAGTTAACAGAACCGAGGGAACATGGAGTGAATCGAGTGAACAGATCCGAGGGAACATGGAGTGAATCGAGTGAACAGATCCGAGGGAACATGGAGTGAATCGAGTGAACAGATCCGAGGGAACATGGAGTGAATCGAGTGAACAGATCCGAGGGAACATGGAGCGAATCGAGTGAACAGAGCCGAGGGAACATGGAGTGAATCGAGTGAGCATAGATGAGGGAACACGGTGTGAATCGAGTGAACATAGATGAGGGAACATGGCGTGAATCGAGTTTAGAGCGCCGAGGCAACATGGTGTGAATCGAGTGATCAGAGCCGAGGGAACATGGAGTAAATCGAGTGAACTGAGCCGAGGGAACATGGTGTGAATCGAGTGATCAGAGCCGAGGGAACATGGTGTGAATCGAGTGAACAGAGCCGAGGAAACATGGTGTGAATCGAGAGAACAGCGCCGAGGGAACATGGAGTGAATCGAGTGAACAGAGCCGAGGGAACATGGAGTGAATCGAGTGAACAGATCCGAGGGAACATGGAGTGAATCGAGTGAACAGATCCGAGGGAACATGGTGAGAATCGAGTGAGCAATGCCGAGGGAACATGGTGCGAATCGAGTGAACAGAGCCGAGGGAACATGGTCTGAATCGAGTGAACAGATCCGAGGGAACATGGTGTGTATCGAGTGAACAGAGCTGAGGGAACATGGTGTGAATCCAGTGAACAGAACCGAGGGAACACGGTGTGAATCGAGTGAACTTTGCCGAGGGAAAATGGAGTGAATCGAGTGAACAGAGCCGAGGGAACATGGAGTGAATCGAGTGAACAGTGCCGAGGAAACATGGAGTGAATCGAGTGAACAGATCCGATGGAACATGTAGTGATCGAGGGAACAGATCCGAGGGAACATGGAGTGAATCGAGTGAACAGATCCGAGGGAACATGGAGTGAATCGAGTGAACAGTGCCGAGGGAACATGGTGTGAATCGAGTGAACATTTCCGAGGGAACATGGTGTGAATTGAGTGAACAGAGCCGAGGGAACATGGTGAGAATCGAGTGAGCAGTGCCGAGGGAACATGGTGTGAATCGAGTGAACAGAGCTGAGGGAACATGGTGTGCATTGTGTGAACAGAGCCGAGGGAACATGGTGTGAATCGAGTGAACAGAGCCGAGGGAACATGGTGTGAATCGAGTGAGCAGTGCCGAGGGAACATGGTGTGAATCGAGTGAACAGAGCCGAGGGAACATGGTGTGAATCGAGTGAACAGTGCTGAGGGAACATGGTGTGAATCGAGTGAACAGTGCTGAGGGAACATCGTGCAAATCGAGTGAACAGTGCCGAGGGAACGTGGTGCGAATCGAGTGAGCATTGCCGAGGGAACATGGTGTGAATCGAGTGAACAGAGCCGAGGGAACATGGAGTGAATCGAGTGAACAGCGCTGAGGGAACATGCTGTGAATCGAGGGAACAGTGCCGAGGGAACATGGTGTGAATCGAGGGAACAGCGCTGAGGGAACATGGTGTGAATCGAGGGAACAGTGCCGAGGGAACATGGTGTGAATCGAGTGAACATTTCCGAGGGAACATGGTGTGAATCGAGTGAACAGCGCTGAGGGGACATGGTGTGAATCGAATGAGCAGTGCCGAGGGAACATGGTGCGAATCGAGTGAACAGAGCCGAGGGAACATGGAGTGAATCGAGTGAACAGAGCCGAGGGAACATGGAGTGAATTGAGTGAGCATAGATGAGGGAACACGGTGTGAATCGAGTGAACATAGATGAGGGAACACGGTGTGAATCGAGTGAACATAGATGAGGGAACATGGTGTGAATCGAGTGAACAGAGCCGAGGGTACTTGGTGCAAATCGAGTGAACAGTGCCGAGGGAACTTGTTGCGAATCGATTGAACAGTGCCGAGGGAACTTGGTGCGAATCGAGTGAACAGTGCCGAGGGAACATGGTGTGAATCGAGTGAGCAGTGCCGAGGGAACATGGTGCGAATCGAGTTAAAAGTTCCGAGGTAACATGGCGCATATCGAGTGAGCAGAGCCGAGGGAACATCGTGCAAATCGAGTGAACAGTGCCGAGGGAACGTGGTGCGAATCGAGTGAGCAGTGCCGAGGGAACATGGTGTGAATCGAGTGAACAGAGCCGAGGGAACATGGAGTGAATCGAGTGAACAGCGCTGAGGAAACATGGTGTGAATCGAGGGAACAGTGCCGAGGGAACATGGTGAGAATCGAGGGAACAGCGCTGAGGGAACATGGTGTGAATCGAGGGAACAGTGCCGAGGGAACATGGTGTGAATCGAGTGAACATTTCCGAGGGAACATGGTGTGAATCGAGTGAACAGCGCTGAGGGGCCATGGTGTGAATCGAATGAGCAGTGCCGAGGGAACATGGTGCGAATCGAGTGAACAGAGCCGAGGGAACATGGAGTGAATCGAGTGAACAGAGCCGAGGGAACATGGAGTGAATTGAGTGAGCATAGATGAGGGAACACGGTGTGAATCGAGTGAACATAGATGAGGGAACACGGTGTGAATCGAGTGAACATAGATGAGGGAACATGGTGTGAATCGAGTGAACAGAGCTGAGGGAACATGGTGTGAATTGAGTGAGCATAGATGAGGGAACACGGTGTGAATCGAGTGAACATAGATGAGGGAACACGGTGTGAATCGAGTGAACATAGATGAGGGAACATGGTGTGAATCGAGTGAACAGAGCTCAGGGAACATGGAGTGAATCGAGTGAACAGAGCCGAGGGAACATGGTGTGAATCGAGTGAACAGCGCCGAGGGAACATTGTGTGAATCGAGTGACCAGAGTCGAGTGAACATGTTGTGAATCGAGTGAACAGAGCCGAGGGTACATGGTGTGAATCGAGTGATCAGAGCCGAGGGAACATGGAGTGAATCGAGTGAACAGAGCCGAGGGTACTTGGTGCGAATCGAGTGAACAGTGCCGAGGAAACTTGTTGCGAATCGAGTGAACAGTGCCGAGGGAACTTGGTGCGAATCGAGTGAACAGTGCAGAGGGAACATGGTGTGAATCGAGTGAACATTTCCGAGGGAACATGGTGTGAATCGAGTGGACAGAGCCGAGGGAACATAGTGTGAATCGAGTGAGCAGTGCCGAGGGAACATGGTGTGAATCGAGTGAACAGAGCTGAGGGAACATGGAGTGAATCGAGTGAACAGATCCGAGGGAACATGGAGTGAATCGAGTGAACAGATCCGATGGAACATGTAGTGAATCGAGTTAACAGAACCGAGGGAACATGGTGTGAATCGAGTGAACAGATCCGAGGGAACATGGAGCGAATCGAGTGAACAGATCCGAGGGAACATGGAGTGAATCGAGTGAGCATAGATGAGGGAACACGGTGTGAATCGAGTGAACATAGATGAGGGAACATGGCGTGAATCGAGTTTAGAGCGCCAAGGCAACATGGTGTGAATCGAGTGATCAGAGCCGAGGGAACATGGAGTAAATCGAGTGAACTGAGCCGAGGGAACATGGTGTGAATCGAGTGATCAGAGCCGAGGGAACATGGTGTGAATCGAGTGAACAGAGCCGAGGAAACATGGTGTGAATCGAGAGAACAGCGCCGAGGGAACATGGAGTGAATCGAGTGAACAGAGCCGAGGGAACATGGAGTGAATCGAGTGAACAGATCCGAGGGAACATGGAGTGAATCGAGTGAATAGATCCGAGGGAACATGGTGCGAATCGAGTGAGCAATGCCGAGGGAACATGGTGCGAATCGAGTGAACAGAGCCGAGGGAACATGGTCTGAATCGAGTGAACAGATCCGAGGGAACATGGTGTGTATCGAGTGAACAGAGCTGAGGGAACATGGTGTGAATCCAGTGAACAGAACCGAGGGAACACGGTGTGAATCGAGTGAACTTTGCCGAGGGAAAATGGAGTGAATCGAGTGAACAGAGCCGAGGGAACATGGAGTGAATCGAGTGAACAGTGCCGAGGAAACATGGAGTGAATCGAGTGAACAGATCCGATGGAACATGTAGTGATCGAGGGAACAGATCCGAGGGAACATGGAGTGAATCGAGTGAACAGATCCGAGGGAACATGGAGTGAATCGAGTGAACAGTGCCGAGGGAACATGGTGTGAATCGAGTGAACATTTCCGAGGGAACATGGTGTGAATTGAGTGAACAGAGCCGAGGGAACATGGTGAGAATCGAGTGAGCAGTGCCGAGGGAACATGGTGTGAATCGAGTGAACAGAGCTGAGGGAACATGGTGTGCATTGTGTGAACAGAGCCGAGGGAACATGGTGTGAATCGAGTGAACAGAGCCGAGGGAACATGGTGTGAATCGAGTGAGCAGTGCCGAGGGAACATGGTGTGAATCGAGTGAACAGAGCCGAGGGAACATGGTGTGAAGCGAGTGAACAGTGCTGAGGGAACATGGTGTGAATCGAGTGAACAGTGCTGAGGGATCATCGTGCAAATCGAGTGAACAGTGCCGAGGGAACGTGGTGCGAATCGAGTGAGCATTGCCGAGGGAACATGATGTGAATCGAGTGAACAGAGCCGAGGGAACATGGAGTGAATCGAGTGAACAGCGCTGAGGGAACATGGTGTGAATCGAGGGAACAGTGCCGAGGGAACATGGTGTGAATCGAGGGGACAGCGCTGAGGGAACATGGTGTGAATCGAGGGAACAGTGCCGAGGGAACATGGTGTGAATCGAGTGAACATTTCCGAGGGAACATGGTGTGAATCGAGTGAACAGCGCTGAGGGGACATGGTGTGAATCGAATGAGCAGTGCCGAGGGAACATGGTGCGAATCGAGTGAACAGAGCCGAGGGAACATGGAGTGAATCGAGTGAACAGAGCCGAGGGAACATGGAGTGAATTGAGTGAGCATAGATGAGGGAACACGGTGTGAATCGAGTGAACATAGATGAGGGAACACGGTGTGAATCGAGTGAACATAGATGAGGGAACATGGTGTGAATCGAGTGAACAGAGCCGAGGGTACTTGGTGCAAATCGAGTGAACAGTGCCGAGGGAACTTGTTGCGAATCGAGTGAACAGTGCCGAGTGAACTTGGTGCGAATCGAGTGAACAGTGCCGAGGGAACATGGTGTGAATCGAGTGAGCAGTGCCGAGGGAACATGGTGCGAATCGAGTTAAAAGTTCCGAGGTAACATGGCGCATATCGAGTGAGCAGAGCCGAGGGAACATCGTGCAAATCGAGTGAACAGTGCCGAGGGAACGTGGTGCGAATCGAGTGAGCAGTGCCGAGGGAACATGGTGTGAATCGAGTGAACAGAGCCGAGGGAACATGGAGTGAATCGAGTGAACAGCGCTGAGGAAACATGGTGTGAATCGAGGGAACAGTGCCGAGGGACCATGGTGAGAATCGAGGGAACAGCGCTGAGGGAACATGGTGTGAATCGAGGGAACAGTGCCGAGGGAACATGGTGTGAATCGAGTGAACATTTCCGAGGGAACATGGTGTGAATCGAGTGAACAGCGCTGAGGGGCCATGGTGTGAATCGAATGAGCAGTGCCGAGGGAACATGGTGCGAATCGAGTGAACAGAGCCGAGGGAACATGGAGTGAATCGAGTGAACAGAGCCGAGGGAACATGGAGTGAATTGAGTGAGCATAGATGAGGGAACACGGTGTGAATCGAGTGAACATAGATGAGGGAACACGGTGTGAATCGAGTGAACATAGATGAGGGAACATGGTGTGAATCGAGTGAACAGAGCTGAGGGAACATGGTGTGAATTGAGTGAGCATAGATGAGGGAACACGGTGTGAATCGAGTGAACATAGATGAGGGAACACGGTGTGAATCGAGTGAACATAGATGAGGGAACATGGTGTGAATCGAGTGAACAGAGCTCAGGGAACATGGAGTGAATCGAGTGAACAGAGCCGAGGGAACATGGTGTGAATCGAGTGAACAGCGCCGAGGGAACATTGTGTGAATCGAGTGACCAGAGTCGAGTGAACATGTTGTGAATCGAGTGAACAGAGCCGAGGGTACATGGTGTGAATCGAGTGATCAGAGCCGAGGGAACATGGAGTGAATCGAGTGAACAGAGCCGAGGGTACTTGGTGCGAATCGAGTGAACAGTGCCGAGGGAACTTGTTGCGAATCGAGTGAACAGTGCCGAGGGAACTTGGTGCGAATCAAGTGAACAGTGCCGAGGGAACATGGTGTGAATCGAGTGAACATTTCCGAGGGAACATGGTGTGAATCGAGTGGACAGAGCCGAGGGAACATAGTGTGAATCGAGTGAGCAGTGCCGAGGGAACATGGTGTGAATCGAGTGAACAGAGCTGAGGGAACATGGTGTGCATTGTGTGAACATAGATGAGGGAACATGGCGTGAACCGAGTTTAGAGCGCCAAGGCAACATGGTGTGAATCGAGTGATCAGAGCCGAGGGAACATGGAGTAAATCGAGTGAACTGAGCCGAGGGAACATGGTGTGAATCAAGTGATCAGAGCCGATGGAACATGGTGTGAATCGAGTGAACAGAGCCGAGGAAACATGGTGTGAATCGAGAGAACAGCGCCGAGGGAACATGGAGTGAATCGAGTGAACAGAGCCGAGGGAACATGGAGTAAATCGAGTGAACTGAGCCGAGGGAACATGGTGTGAATCGAGTGATCAGAGCCGAGGGAACATGGTGTGAATCGAGTGAACAGAGCCGAGGAAACATGGTGTGAATCGAGAGAACAGCGCCGAGGGAACATGGAGTGAATCGAGTGAACAGAGCCGAGGGAACATGGAGTGAATCGAGTGAACAGATCCGAGGGAACATGGAGTGAATCGAGTGAATAGATCCGAGGGAACATGGTGCGAATCGAGTGAGCAATGCCGAGGGAACATGGTGCGAATCGAGTGAACAGAGCCGAGGGAACATGGTCTGAATCGAGTGAACAGATCCGAGGGAACATGGTGTGTATCGAGTGAACAGAGCTGAGGGAACATGGTGTGAATCCAGTGAACATAACCGAGGGAACACGGTGTGAATCGAGTGAACTTTGCCGAGGGAAAATGGAGTGAATCGAGTGAACAGAGCCGAGGGAACATGGAGTGAATCGAGTGAACAGTGCCGAGGAAACATGGAGTGAATCGAGTGAACAGATCCGATGGAACATGGTGAGAATCGAGTGAGCAGTGCCGAGGGAACATGGTGTGAATCGAGTGAACAGAGCTGAGGGAACATGGTGTGCATTGTGTGAACAGAGCCGAGGGAACATGGTGTGAATCGAGTGAACAGAGCCGAGGGAACATGGTGTGAATCGAGTGAGCAGTGCCGAGGGAACATGGTGTGAATCGAGTGAACAGAGCCGAGGGAACATGGTGTGAAGCGAGTGAACAGTGCTGAGGGAACATGGTGTGAATCGAGTGAACAGTGCTGAGGGATCATCGTGCAAATCGAGTGAACAGTGCCGAGGGAACGTGGTGCGAATCGAGTGAGCATTGCCGAGGGAACATGATGTGAATCGAGTGAACAGAGCCGAGGGAACATGGAGTGAATCGAGTGAACAGCGCTGAGGGAACATGGTGTGAATCGAGGGAACAGTGCCGAGGGAACATGGTGTGAATCGAGGGGACAGCGCTGAGGGAACATGGTGTGAATCGAGGGAACAGTGCCGAGGGAACATGGTGTGAATCGAGTGAACATTTCCGAGGGAACATGGTGTGAATCGAGTGAACAGCGCTGAGGGGACATGGTGTGAATCGAATGAGCAGTGCCGAGGGAACATGGTGCGAATCGAGTGAACAGAGCCGAGGGAACATGGAGTGAATCGAGTGAACAGAGCCGAGGGAACATGGAGTGAATTGAGTGAGCATAGATGAGGGAACACGGTGTGAATCGAGTGAACATAGATGAGGGAACACGGTGTGAATCGAGTGAACATAGATGAGGGAACATGGTGTGAATCGAGTGAACAGAGCCGAGGGTACTTGGTGCAAATCGAGTGAACAGTGCCGAGGGAACTTGTTGCGAATCGAGTGAACAGTGCCGAGGGAACTTGGTGCGAATCGAGTGAACAGTGCCGAGGGAACATGGTGTGAATCGAGTGAGCAGTGCCGAGGGAACATGGTGCGAATCGAGTTAAAAGTTCCGAGGTAACATGGCGCATATCGAGTGAGCAGAGCCGAGGGAACATCGTGCAAATCGAGTGAACAGTGCCGAGGGAACGTGGTGCGAATCGAGTGAGCAGTGCCGAGGGAACATGGTGTGAATCGAGTGAACAGAGCCGAGGGAACATGGAGTGAATCGAGTGAACAGCGCTGAGGAAACATGGTGTGAATCGAGGGAACAGTGCCGAGGGACCATGGTGAGAATCGAGGGAACAGCGCTGAGGGAACATGGTGTGAATCGAGGGAACAGTGCCGAGGGAACATGGTGTGAATCGAGTGAACATTTCCGAGGGAACATGGTGTGAATCGAGTGAACAGCGCTGAGGGGCCATGGTGTGAATCGAATGAGCAGTGCCGAGGGAACATGGTGCGAATCGAGTGAACAGAGCCGAGGGAACATTGTGTGAATCGAGTGACCAGAGTCGAGTGAACATGTTGTGAATCGAGTGAACAGAGCCGAGGGTACATGGTGTGAATCGAGTGATCAGAGCCGAGGGAACATGGAGTGAATCGAGTGAACAGAGCCGAGGGTACTTGGTGCGAATCGAGTGAACAGTGCCGAGGGAACTTGTTGCGAATCGAGTGAACAGTGCCGAGGGAACTTGGTGCGAATCGAGTGAACAGTGCCGAGGGAACATGGTGTGAATCGAGTGAACATTTCCGAGGGAACATGGTGTGAATCGAGTGGACAGAGCCGAGGGAACATAGTGTGAATCGAGTGAGCAGTGCCGAGGGAACATGGTGTGAATCGAGTGAACAGAGCTGAGGGAACATGGTGTGCATTGTGTGAACAGAGCCGAGGGAACATGGTGTGAATCGAGTGAACAGAGCCGAGGGAACATGGTGTGAATCGAGTGAGCAGTGCCGAGGGAACATGGTGTGAATCGAGTGAACAGAGCCGAGGGAACATGGTGTGAATCGAGTGAACAGAGCCGAGGGAACATGGTGTGAATCGAGTGAACTGAGCCGAGGGAACATGGTGCGAATCGAGTGAACAGTGCTGAGGGAACATGGTGTGAATCGAGTGAACAGTGCTGAGGGAACATCGTGCAAATCGAGTGAACAGTGCCGAGGGAACGTGGTGCGAATCGAGTGAGCAGTGCCGAGGGAACATGGTGTGAATCGAGGGAACAGTGCCGAGGGAACATGGTGTGAATCGAGTGAACATTTCCAAGGGAACATGGTGTGAATCGAGTGAACAGCGCTGAGGGGACATGGTGTGAATCGAATGAGCAGTGCCGAGGGAACATGGTGCGAATCGAGTGAACAGAGCCGAGGGAACATGGAGTGAATCGACTGAACAGAGCCGAGCGAACATGGAGTGAATTGAGTGAGCATAGATGAGGGAACACGGTGTGAATCGAGTGAACATAGATGAGGGAACATGGTGTGAATCGAGTGAACAGAGCTGAGGGAACACGGTGTGAATCGAGTGAACTGAGCCTAGGGAACATGGTGCGAATCGAGTGAAGAGAGCCGAGGGAACATGGTGTGAATCGAGTGAACAGCGCCGAGGGAACATGGTGTGAATCGAGTGAACAGAGTCGAGGGAACATGTTGTGAATCGAGTGAACAGAGCCGAGGGAACATGGTGTGAATCGAGTGATCAGAGCCGAGGGAACATGGAGTGAATCGAGTGAACAGAGCCGAGGGAACTTGGTGTGAATCGAGTGAACAGAGCTGAGGGAACGTGGTGTGAATCGAGTGATCAGAGCCGAGGGAACATGGTGTGAATCGAGTGAACAGAGCCGAGGGAACATATTGTGAATCGGGTGAACAGTGCCGAGGGAACATGGTGTGAATCGAGTGAACAGATCCGAGGGAACATGGTGTGAATTGAGTGAACAGAGCCGAGGGAACACGGTGTGAATCGATTGAGCAGTGCCGAGGGAACATGGAGTGAATCGAGTGAACAGAGCCGAGGGAACATGGAGTGAATCGAGTGAACAGATCCGAGGGAACATGGAGTGAATCGAGTGAACAGATCCGAGGGAACATGGAGTGAATCGAGTGAACAGAGCCGAGGGAACATGGTGCGAATCGAGTGAGCAGAGCCGAGGGAACATGGTGCGAATCGAGTGAGCAGTGCCGAGGGAACATGGTGCGAATCGAGTGAACAGAGCTGAGGGAACATGGTCTGAATCGAGTGAACAGAGCCGAGGGAACATGGTGTGTATCGAGTGAACAGAGCCGAGGGAACATGGTGTGAATTGAGTGATCAGAGCTGAGGGAACATGGTGTGAATCGAGTGAACAGAGCCGAGGGAACACGGTGTGAATCGAGTGAACAGTGCCGAGGGAACATGGAGTGAATCGAGTGAACAGAGCCGAGGGAACATGGAGTGAATCGAGTGAACAGTGCCAAGGGAACATGGAGTGAATCGAGTGAACAGATCCGATGGAACATGTAGTGAATCGAGTGAACAGATCCGAGGGAACATGGAGTGAATCGAGTGAACAGATCCGAGGGAACATGGAGTGAATCGAGTGAACAGATCCGAGGGAACATGGAGTGAATCGAGTGAACAGATCCGAGGGAACATGGAGTGAATCGAGTGAACAGATCCGAGGGAACATGGAGCGAATCGAGTGAACAAGGCCGAGGGAACATGATGTGAATCGAGTGAACAGAGCCGAGGCAACATGGAGTGAATCGAGTGAGCATAGATGAGGGAACACGGTGTGAATCGAGTGAACATAGATGAGGGAACATGGCGTGAATCGAGTTAACAGAGCCGAGGCAACATGGTGTGAATCGACTGAACAGAGCCGAGGAAACATGGTGTGAATCGAGAGAACAGCGCCGAGGGAACATGGAGTGAATCGAGTGAACAGGGCCGAGGGAACATGGAGTGAATCGAGTGAACAGATCCGAGGGAACATGGAGTGAATCGAGTGAACAGATCCGAGGGAACATGGAGCGAATCGAGTGAACAGAGCCGAGGGAACATGGTGCGAATCGAGTGAACAGAGCCGAGGGAACATGGTGCGAATCGAGTGAGCAATGCCGAGGGAACATAGTCTGAATCGAGTGAACAGATCCGAGGGAACATGGTGTGTATCGAGTGAACAGAGCTGAGGGAACATGGTGTGAATCCAGTGAACAGAACCGAGGGTACACGGTGTGAATCGAGTGAACAGTGCCGAGGGAACATGGAGTGAATCGAGTGAACAGAGCCGAGGGAACATGGAGTGAATCGAGTGAACAGTGCCGAGGGAACATGGAGTGAATCGAGTGAACAGATCTGATGGAACATGTAGGGATCGAGTGAACAGATCCGAGGGAACATGGAGTGAATCGAGTGAACAGCTCCGAGGGAACATGGAGTGAATCGAGTGAACAGATCCGAGGGAACATGGAGTGAATCGAGTGAACAGATCCGAGGGAACATGGAGTTAATCGAGTGAACAGATCCGAGGGAACATGGTGTGAATCGAGTGAGCAGTGCCAAGGGAACATTGTGTGAATCGAGAGAACAGAGCTGAGGGAACATGGTGTGACTCGAGTGATCAGAGCCGAGTTAACATGGTGTGAATCGAGTGAACAGTGCCGAGGGTACATGGAGTGACTCGAGTGAACAGAGCAGAGGGAACACGTTGTGAATCGAATGAGCAGTGCCGAGGGAACATGGAGTGAATCGAGTGAACAGAGCAGAGGGAACATGGTGTGAATCGAGTGATCAGAGCCGAGGGAACATGGAGTGAATCGAGTGAACAGTGCCGAGGGAACATGGTGTGAATTGAGTGAGCATAGATGAGGGAACACGGTGAGAATCGAGTGAACATAGATGAGTGAACACGGTGTGAATCGAGTGAACATAGATGAGGGAACATGGTGTGAATCGAGTGAACAGAGCTCAGGGAACATGGAGTGAATCGAGTGAACAGAGCCGAGGGAACATGGTGTGAATCGAGTGAACAGCGCCGAGGGAACATGGTGTGAATCGAGTGAACAGAGTCGAGGGAACATGTTGTGAATCGAGTAAACAGTGCCGAGGGAACATGGTGTGAATCGAGTGATCAGAGCCGAGGGAACATGGAGTGAATCGAGTGAACAGAGCCGAGGGAAATTGGTGTGAATCGAGTGAACAGAGCTGAGGGAACATGGTGTGAATCGATTGATCAGAGCCGAGGGAACATGGTGTGAATCGAGTGAACAGAGCCGAGGGAACATGGTGTGAATCGAGTGAACAGAGCCGAGGGAACATGGTGTGAATCGAGTGAACAGATCCGAGGGAACATGGTGTGAATCGAGTGAACAGAGCCGAGGGAACACGGTGTGAATCGATTGAGCAGTGCCGAGGGAACATGGAGTGAATCGAGTGAACAGATCCGAGGGAACATGGAGTGAATCGAGTGAACAGATCCGAGGGAACATGGAGTGAATCGAGTGAACAGAGCCGAGGGAACATGGTGCGAATCGAGTGAGCAGAGCCGAGGGAACATGGTGCGAATCGAGTGAGCAGTGCCGAAGGAACATGGTGCGAATCGAGTGAACAGAGCCGAGGGAACATGGTCTGAATCGAGTGAACAGATCCGAGGGAACATGGAGTGAATCGAGTGTACAGAGCCGAGGGAACATGGTGTGAATCGAGTGAACAGAGCCGAGGGAACATGGAGTGAATCGAGTGAGCATAGATGAGGGAACACGGTATGAATCGAATGAACATAGATGAGGGAACATGGCGTGAATCGAGTTAACAGCGCCGAGGGAACATGTTGTGAATCGAGTGATCAGAGCCGAGGGAACATGGAGTAAATCGAGTGAACAGAGCCGAGGGAACATGGTGTGAATCGAGTGATCAGAGCCGAGGGAACATGGTGTGAATCGAGTGAACAGAGCCGAGGGAACATGGTGTGAATCGAGTGAATAGAGCCGAGGGAACATGGTGTGAATCGATTGAGCAGTGCCGAGGGAACATGGAGTGAATCGAGTGAACAGAGCTGAGGGAACACGGTGTGAATCGAGTGAACAGCGCCGAGGGAACATGGAGTGAATCGAGTGAACAGAGTCGAGGGAACATGGAGTGAATCGAGTGAACAGATCCGAGGGAACATGGAGTGAATCGAGTGAACAGAGCCGAGGGAACATGGTGCGAATCGAGTGAGCATAGATGAGGGAACATGGTGTGAATCGAGTGAACATAGATGAGGGAACACGGTGTGAATCGAGTGAACATAGATGAGGGAACATGGTGAGAATCGAGTTAACAGCGCCGAGGGAACATGGAGTGAATCGATTGAACAGATCCGAGGGAACATGGAGCGAATCGAGTGAACAGATCCGAGGGAACATGGAGTGAGTCGAGTGAACAGAGCCGAGGGAACATGGAGCGAATCGAGTGAACAGATCCGCGCGAACATGGAGTGAATCGAGTGAACAGATCCGAGGGAACATGGTGTGAATCGAGTGAATATTGCCAAGGGAACATGGTGTGAATCTACTGAACAGATCCGAGGGAACATGGTGTGAATCGAGTGAACAGAGCTGAGGGAACATGGTGTGACTCGATTGATCAGAGCCGAGGGAACATGGTGTGAATCGAGTGAACAGAGCCGAGGGAACATCGTGTGAAACGAGTGAACAGTGCCGAGGGAACATGGTGTGAATCGAGTGAACAGAGCTGAGGGAACACGGTGTGACTCGAGTGATCAGAGCCGAGGGAACATGGTGTGAATCGAGTGAACAGAGCCGAGGGAACACGGTGTGAATCGAGTGAACTGAGCCGAGGGACCACGGTGGGAATCGAGTGAGTAGTGCCGAGGGAACATGGTGCGAATCGAGTGAACAGATCCGAGGGAACATGGAGCGAATCGAGTGAACAGATCCTAGGGAACATGGATTGAATCGAGTGAACAAATTCCGTGGGAACATGGAGTGAATCGAGTGAACAGTGCCGAGGGAACATGGTGTGAATCGAGTGAACAGATCCGAGGGAACATTCAGTGAATCGAGTGAACAATCCGAGGGAACATGTTGTGAATCGAGTGAACAGTTCCAAGGGAACATGTTCTGAATCGAGTGAACAGTGCCGAGGGAACATGGTGTGAATCAAGTGAACAGAGCCGAGGGATCATTGTGTGAATCGAGGGAGCAGTGCCGAGGGAACATGGTGTGAATCGAGTGAACAGAGCCGAGGGAACATGGTGTGAATCGAGTGATTAGAGCTGAGGGAACACGGTGTGAATCGAGTGAACAGTTCCGAGGGAACATGGAGTGAATCGAGTGAGCAGTGCCGAGGGAACATGGTGTGAATCGAGTGAACAGTTCCGAGGGAACATGGTGTGAATCGAGTGAACAGTTCCGAGGGAACATGGAGTGAATCGAGTGAACAGAGCCGAGGGAACATGGAGTGAATCGAGTGAACAGTGCCGAGGGAACATGGAGTGAATCGAGTGAACAGATCTGATGGAACATGTAGGGATCGAGTGAACAGATCCGAGGGAACATGGAGTGAATCGAGTGAACAGCTCCGAGAGAACATGGAGTGAATCGAGTGAACAGATCCGAGGGAACATGGAGTGAATCGAGTGAACAGATCCGAGGGAACATGGAGTGAATCGAGTGAACAGATCCGAGGGAACATGGTGTGATTCGAGTGAGCAGTGCCGAGGGAACATTGTGTGAATCGAGAGAACAGAGCTGAGGGAACATGGTGTGACTCGAGTGATCAGAGCCGAGTTAACATGGTGTGAATCGAGTGAACAGTGCCGAGGGAACATGGAGTGAATCGAGTGAACAGAGCAGAGGGAACACGTTGTGAATCGAGTGAGCAGTGCCGAGGGAACATGGAGTGAATCGAGTGAACAGAGCCGAGGCAACATGGAGTGAATCGAGTGAACAGATCCGAGGGAACATGGAGTGAATCGAGTGAACAGATCCGAGGGAACATGGAGTGAATCGAGTGAACAGAGCAGAGGGAACATGGTGTGAATCGAGTGATCAGAGCCGAGGGAACATGGAGTGAATCGAGTGAACAGTGCCGAGGGAACATGGTGTGAATTGAGTGAGCATAGATGAGGGAACACGGTGAGAATCGAGTGAACATAGATGAGTGAACACGGTGTGAATCGAGTGAACATAGATGAGGGAACATGGTGTGAATCGAGTGAACAGAGCTCAGGGAACATGGAGTGAATCGAGTGAACAGAGCCGAGGGAACATGGTGTGAATCGAGTGAACAGCGCCGAGGGAACATGGTGTGAATCGAGTGAACAGAGTCGAGGGAACATGTTGTGAATCGAGTGAACAGAGCCGAGGGAACATGGTGTGAATCGAGTGATCAGAGCCGAGGGAACATGGAGTGAATCGAGTGAACAGAGCCGAGGGAACTTGGTGTGAATCGAGTGAACAGAGCAGAGGGAACATGGTGTGAATCGATTGATCAGAGCCGAGGGAACATGGTGTGAATCGAGTGAACAGAGCCGAGGGAACATGGTGTGAATCGAGTGAACAGAGCCGAGGGAACATGGTGTGAATCGAGTGAACAGATCCGAGGGAACATGGTGTGAATCGAGTGAGCAGAGCCGAGGGAACATGGTGCGAATCGAGTGAGCAGTCCCGAAGGAACATGGTGCGAATCGAGTGAACAGAGCCGAGGGAACATGGTCTGAATCGAGTGAACAGATCCGAGGGAACATGGAGTGAATCGAGTGAACAGAGCCGAGGGAACATGGAGTGAATCGAGTGAGCATAGATGAGGGAACACGGTATGAATCGAGTGAACATAGATGAGGGAACATGGCGTGAATCGAGTTAACAGCGCCGAGGGAACATGTTGTGAATCGAGTGATCAGAGCCGAGGGAACATGGAGTAAATCGAGTGAACAGAGCCGAGGGAACATGGTGTGAATCGAGTGATCAGAGCCGAGGGAACATGGTGTGAATCGAGTGAACAGAGCCGAGGGAACATGGTGTGAATCGAGTGAATAGAGCCGAGGGAACATGGTGTGAATCGATTGAGCAGTGCCGAGGGAACATGGAGTGAATCGAGTGAACAGAGCTGAGGGAACACGGTGTGAATCGAGTGAACAGCGCCGAGGGAACATGGAGTGAATCGAGTGAACATAGTCGAGGGAACATGGAGTGAATCGAGTGAACAGATCCGAGGGAACATGGAGTGAATCGAGTGAACAGAGCCGAGGGAACATGGTGCGAATCGAGTGAGCATAGATGAGGGAACATGGTGTGAATCGAGTGAACATAGATGAGGGAACACGGTGTGAATCGAGTGAACATAGATGAGGGAACATGGTGAGAATCGAGTTAACAGCGCCGAGGGAACATGGAGTGAATCGATTGAACAGATCCGAGGGAACATGGAGCGAATCGAGTGAACAGATCCGAGGGAACATGGAGTGAGTCGAGTGAACAGAGCCGAGGGAACATGGAGCGAATCGAGTGAACAGATCCGCGCGAACATGGAGTGAATCGAGTGAACAGATGCGAGGGAACATGGTGTGAATCGAGTGAATATTGCCAAGGGAACATGGTGTGAATCGAGTGAACAGATCCGAGGGAACATGGTGTGAATCGAGTGAACAGAGCTGAGGGAACATGGTGTGACTCGAGTGATCAGAGCCGAGGGAACATGGTGTGAATCGAGTGAACAGAGCCGAGGGAACATCGTGTGAATCGAGTGAACAGTGCCGAGGGAACATGGTGTGAATCGAGTGAACAGAGCTGAGGGAACATGGTGTGACTCGAGTGATCAGAGCCGAGGGAACATGGTGTGAATCGAGTGAACAGAGCCGAGGGAACACGGTGTGAATCGAGTGAACTGAGCCGAGGGACCACGGTGGGAATCGAGTGAGTAGTGCCGAGGGAACATGGTGCGAATCGAGTGAACAGATCCGAGGGAACATGGAGCGAATCGAGTGAACAGATCCGAGGGAACATGGATTGAATCGAGTGAACAAATTCCGAGGGAACATGGAGTGAATCGAGTGAACAGTGCCGAGGGAACATGGTGTGAATCGAGTGAACAGATCCGAGGGAACATTCAGTGAATCGAGTGAACAATCCGAGGGAACATGTTGTGAATCGAGTGAACAGTTCCGAGGGAACATGTTCTGAATCGAGTGAACAGTGCCGAGGGAACATGGTGTGAATCAAGTGAACATAGCCGAGGGAACATGGTGTGAATCGAGTGAACAGAGCCGAGGGATCATTGTGTGAATCGAGGGAGCAGTGCCGAGGGAACATGGTGTGAATCGAGTGAACAGAGCCGAGGGAACATGGTGTGAATCGAGTGATTAGAGCTGAGGGAACACGGTGTGAATCGAGTGAACAGTTCCGAGGGAACATGGAGTGAATCGAGTGAGCAGTGCCGAGGGAACAGGGTGTGAATCGAGTGAACAGTTCCGAGGGAACATGGTGTGAATCGAGTGAACAGTTCCGAGGGAACATGGAGTGAATCGAGTGAACAGAGCCGAGGGAACATGGTGTGACTCGAGTGAACAGTTCCGAGGGAACACGGTGTGAATCGAGTGAACATAGATGAGGGAACATGGCGTGAATCGAGTTAACAGAGCCGAGGCAACATGGTGTGAATCGAGTGATCAGAGCCGAGGGAACATGGAGTAAATCGAGTTAACTGAGCCGAGGGAACATGGTGTGAATCGAGTGATCAGAGCCGAGGGAACATGGTGTGAATCGAGTGAACAGAGCCGAGGAAACATGGTGTGAATCGAGAGAACAGCGCCGAGGGAACATGGAGTGAATCGAGTGAACAGGGCCGAGGGAACATGGAGTGAATCGAGTGAACAGATCCGAGGGAACATGGAGTGAATCGAGTGAACAGATCCGAGGGAACATGGAGCGAATCGAGTGAACAGAGCCGAGGGAACATGGTGCGAATCGAGTGAACAGAGCCGAGGGAACATGGTGCGAATCGAGTGAGCAATGCCGAGGGAACATAGTCTGAATCGAGTGAACAGATCCGAGCGAACATGGTGTGTATCGAGTGAACAGAGCTGAGGGAACATGGTGTGAATCCAGTGAACAGAACCGAGGGAACACGGTGTGAATCGAGTGAACAGTGCCGAGGGAACATGGAGTGAATCGAGTGAACAGAGCCGAGGGAACATGGAGTGAATCGAGTGAACAGTGCCGAGGGAACATGGAGTGAATTGAGTGAACAGATCTGATGGAACATGTAGGGATCGAGTGAACAGATCCGAGGGAACATGGAGTGAATCGAGTGAACAGCTCCGAGGGAACATGGAGTGAATCGAGTGAACAGATCCGAGGGAACATGGAGTGAATCGAGTGAACAGATCCGAGGGAACATGGAGTGAATCGAGTGAACAGATCCGAGGGAACATGGTGTGAATCGAGTGAGCAGTGCCGAGGGAACATGGTGTGAATCGAGAGAACAGAGCTGAGGGAACATGGTGTGACTCGAGTGATCAGAGCCGAGTTAACATGGTGTGAATCGAGTGAACAGTGCCGAGGGAACATGGAGTGAATCGAGTGAACAGAGCAGAGGGAACACGTTGTGAATCGAGTGAGCAGTGCCGAGGGAACATGGAGTGAATCGAGTGAACAGAGCCGAGGCAACATGGAGTGAATCGAGTGAACAGATCCGAGGGAACATGGAGTGAATCGAGTGAACAGATCCGAGGGAACATGGAGTGAATCGAGTGAACAGAGCAGAGGGAACATGGTGTGAATCGAGTGATCAGAGCCGAGGGAACATGGAGTGAATCGAGTGAACAGTGCCGAGGGAACATGGTGTGAATTGAGTGAGCATAGATGAGGGAACACGGTGAGAATCGAGTGAACATAGATGAGTGAACACGGTGTGAATCGAGTGAACATAGATGAGGGAACATGGTGTGAATCGAGTGAACAGAGCTCAGGGAACATGGAGTGAATCGAGTGAACAGAGCCGAGGGAACATGGTGTGAATCGAGTGAACAGCGCCGAGGGAACATGGTGTGAATCGAGTGAACAGAGTCGAGGGAACATGTTGTGAATCGAGTAAACAGTGCCGAGGGAACATGGTGTGAATCGAGTGATCAGAGCCGAGGGAACATGGAGTGAATCGAGTGAACAGAGCCGAGGGAACTTGGTGTGAATCGAGTGAACAGAGCAGAGGGAACATGGTGTGAATCGAT
The DNA here is from genome assembly GCA_026770705.1 of Isurus oxyrinchus. NCBI lineage: Eukaryota > Metazoa > Chordata > Chondrichthyes > Lamniformes > Lamnidae > Isurus > Isurus oxyrinchus. The sequence continues at coordinate 1,433,930 of JANJGN010000080.1, forward strand.
TGATCAGAGCCGAGGGAACATGGTGTGAATCGAGTGAACAGAGCCGAGGGAACATGGTGTGAATCGAGTGAACAGAGCCGAGGGAACATGGTGTGAATCGAGTGAACAGATCCGAGGGAACATGGTGTGAATCGAGTGAACAGAGCCGAGGGAACACGGTGTGAATCGATTGAGCAGTGCCGAGGGAACATGGAGTGAATCGAGTGAACAGATCCGAGGGAACATGGAGTGAATCGAGTGAACAGATCCGAGGGACCATGGAGTGAATCGAGTGAACAGAGCCGAGGGAACATGGTGCGAATCGAGTGAGCAGAGCCGAGGGAACATGGTGCGAATCGAGTGAGCAGTGCCGAAGGAACATGGTGCGAATCGAGTGAACAGAGCCGAGGGAACATGGTCTGAATCGAGTGAACAGATCCGAGGGAACATGGAGTGAATCGAGTGAACAGAGCCGAGGGAACATGGTGTGAATCGAGTGAACAGAGCCGAGGGAACATGGAGTGAATCGAGTGAGCATAGATGAGGGAACACGGTATGATTCGAGTGAACATAGATGAGGGAACATGGCGTGAATCGAGTTAACAGCGCCGAGGGAACATGTTGTGAATCGAGTGATCAGAGCCGAGGGAACATGGAGTAAATCGAGTGAACAGAGCCGAGGGAACATGGTGTGAATCGAGTGATCAGAGCCGAGGGAACATGGTGTGAATCGAGTGAACAGAGCCGAGGGAACATGGTGTGAATCGAGTGAATAGAGCCGAGGGAACATGGTGTGAATCGATTGAGCAGTGCCGAGGGAACATGGAGTGAATCGAGTGAACAGAGCTGAGGGAACACGGTGTGAATCGAGTGAACAGCGCCGAGGGAACATGGAGTGAATCGAGTGAACAGAGTCGAGGGAACATGGAGTGAATCGAGTGAACAGATCCGAGGGAACATGGAGTGAATCGAGTGAACAGAGCCGAGGGAACATGGTGCGAATCGAGTGAGCATAGATGAGGGAACATGGTGTGAATCGAGTGAACATAGATGAGGGAACACGGTGTGAATCGAGTGAACATAGATGAAGGAACATGGTGAGAATCGAGTTAACAGCGCCGAGGGAACATGGAGTGAATCGATTGAACAGATCCGAGGGAACATGGAGCGAATCGAGTGAACAGATCCGAGGGAACATGGAGTGAGTCGAGTGAACAGAGCCGAGGGAACATGGAGCGAATCGAGTGAACAGATCCGCGCGAACATGGAGTGAATCGAGTGAACAGATCCGAGGGAACATGGTGTGAATCGAGTGAATATTGCCAAGGGAACATGGTGTGAATCGAGTGAACAGATCCGAGGGAACATGGTGTGAATCGAGTGAACAGAGCTGAGGGAACATGGTGTGACTCGAGTGATCAGAGCCGAGGGAACATGGTGTGAATCGAGTGAACAGAGCCGAGGGAACATCGTGTGAATCGAGTGAACAGTGCCGAGGGAACATGGTGTGAATCGAGTGAACAGAGCTGAGGGAACATGGTGTGACTCGAGTGATCAGAGCCGAGGGAACATGGTGTGAATCGAGTGAACAGAGCCGAGGGAACACGGTGTGAATCGAGTGAACTGAGCCGAGGGACCACGGTGGGAATCGAGTGAGTAGTGCCGAGGGAACATGGTGCGAATCGAGTGAACAGATCCGAGGGAACATGGAGCGAATCGAGTGAACAGATCCGAGGGAACATGGATTGAATCGAGTGAACAAATTCCGAGGGAACATGGAGTGAATCGAGTGAACAGTGCCGAGGGAACATGGTGTGAATCGAGTGAACAGATCCGAGGGAACATTCAGTGAATCGAGTGAACAATCCGAGGGAACATGTTGTGAATCGAGTGAACAGTTCCGAGGGAACATGTTCTGAATCGATTGAACAGTGCCGAGGGAACATGGTGTGAATCAAGTGAACATAGCCGAGGGAACATGGTGTGAATCGAGTGAACAGAGCCGAGGAATCATTGTGTGAATCGAGGGAGCAGTGCCGAGGGAACATGGTGTGAATCGAGTGAACAGAGCCGAGGGAACATGGTGTGAATCGAATGATTAGAGCTGAGGGAACACAGTGTGAATCGAGTGAACAGTTCCGAGGGAACATGGAGTGAATCGAGTGAGCAGTGCCGAGGGAACATGGTGTGAATCGAGTGAACAGTTCCGAGGGAACATGGTGTGAATCGAGTGAACAGTTCCGAGGGAACATGGAGTGAATCGAGTGAACAGAGCCGAGGGAACATGGAGTGAATCGAGTGAACAGTGCCGAGGGAACATGGAGTGAATCGAGTGAACAGATCTGATGGAACATGTAGGGATCGAGTGAACAGATCCGCGGGAACATGGAGTGAATCGAGTGAACAGCTCCGAGGGAACATGGAGTGAATCGAGTGAACAGATCCGAGGGAACATGGAGTGAATCGAGTGAACAGATCCGAGGGAACATGGAGTGAATCGAGTGAACAGATCCGAGGGAACATGGTGTGAATCGAGTGAGCAGTGCCGAGGGAACATTGTGTGAATCGAGAGAACAGAGCTGAGGGAACATGGTGTGACTCGAGTGATCAGAGTCGAGTTAACATGGTGTGAATCGAGTGAACAGTGCCGAGGGAACATGGAGTGAATCGAGTGAACAGAGCAGAGGGAACACGTTGTGAATCGAGTGAGCAGTGCCGAGGGAACATGGAGTGAATCGAGTGAACAGAGCCGAGGCAACATGGAGTGAATCGAGTGAACAGATCCGAGGGAACATGGAGTGAATCGAGTGAACAGATCCGAGGGAACATGGAGTGAATCGAGTGAACAGAGCAGAGGGAACATGGTGTGAATCGAGTGATCAGAGCCGAGGGAACATGGAGTGAATCGAGTGAACAGTGCCGAGGGAACATGGTGTGAATTGAGTGAGCATAGATGAGGGAACACGGTGAGAATCGAGTGAACATAGATGAGGGAACACGGTGTGAATCGAGTGAACATAGATGAGGGAACATGGTGTGAATCGAGTGAACAGAGCTCAGGGAACATGGAGTGAATCGAGTGAACAGAGCCGAGGGAACATGGTGTGAATCGAGTGAACAGCGCCGAGGGAACATGGTGTGAATCGAGTGAACAGAGTCGAGGGAACATGTTGTGAATCGAGTGAACAGAGCCGAGGGAACATGGTGTGAATCGAGTGATCAGAGCCGAGGGAACATGGAGTGAATCGAGTGAACAGAGCCGAGGGAACTTGGTGTGAATCGAGTGAACAGAGGTGAGGGAACATGGTGTGAATCGATTGATCAGAGCCGAGGGAACATGGTGTGAATCGAGTGAACAGAGCCGAGGGAACATGGTGTGAATCGAGTGAACAGAGCCGAGGGAACATGGTGTGAATCGAGTGAACAGATCCGAGGGAACATGGTGTGAATCGAGTGAACAGAGCCGAGGGAACACGGTGTGAATCGATTGAGCAGTGCCGAGGGAACATGGAGTGAATCGAGTGAACAGATCCGAGGGAACATGGAGTGAATCGAGTGAACAGATCCGAGGGAACATGGAGTGAATCGAGTGAACAGAGCCGAGGGAACATGGTGCGAATCGAGTGAGCAGAGCCGAGGGAACATGGTGCGAATCGAGTGAGCAGTGCCGAAGGAACATGGTGCGAATCGAGTGAACAGAGCCGAGGGAACATGGTCTGAATCGAGTGAACAGATCCGAGGGAACATGGAGTGAATCGAGTGAACAGAGCCGAGGGAACATGGTGTGAATCGAGTGAACAGAGCCGAGGGAACATGGAGTGAATCGAGTGAGCATAGATGAGGGAACACGGTATGAATCGAGTGAACATAGATGAGGGAACATGGCGTGAATCGAGTTAACAGCGCCGAGGGAACATGTTGTGAATCGAGTGATCAGAGCCGAGGGAACATGGAGTAAATCGAGTGAACAGAGCCGAGGGAACATGGTGTGAATCGAGTGATCAGAGCCGAGGGAACATGGTGTGAATCGAGTGAACAGAGCCGAGGGAACATGGTGTGAATCGAGTGAATAGAGCCGAGGGAACATGGTGTGAATCGATTGAGCAGTGCCGAGGGAACATGGAGTGAATCGAGTGAACAGAGCTGAGGGAACACGGTGTGAATCGAGTGAACAGCGCCGAGGGAACATGGAGTGAATCGAGTGAACAGAGTCGAGGGAACATGGAGTGAATCGAGTGAACAGATCCGAGGGAACATGGAGTGAATCGAGTGTACAGAGCCGAGGGAACATGGTGCGAATCGAGTGAGCATAGATGAGGGAACATGGTGTGAATCGAGTGAACATAGATGAGGGAACACGGTGTGAATCGAGTGAACATAGATGAGGGAACATGGTGAGAATCGAGTTAACAGCGCCGAGGGAACATGGAGTGAATCGATTGAACAGATCCGAGGGAACATGGAGCGAATCGAGTGAACAGATCCGAGGGAACATGGAGCGAGTCGAGTGAACAGAGCCGAGGGAACATGGAGCGAATCGAGTGAACAGATCCGCGCGAACATGGAGTGAATCGAGTGAACAGATCCGAGGGAACATGGTGTGAATCGAGTGAATATTGCCAAGGGAACATGGTGTGAATCGAGTGAACAGATCCGAGGGAACATGGTGTGAATCGAGTGAACAGAGCTGAGGGAACATGGTGTGACTCGAGTGATCAGAGCCGAGGGAACATGGTGTGAATCGAGTGAACAGAGCCGAGGGAACATCGTGTGAATCGAGTGAACAGTGCCGAGGGAACATGGTGTGAATCGAGTGAACAGAGCTGAGGGAACATGGTGTGACTCGAGTGATCAGAGCCGAGGGAACATGGTGTGAATCGAGTGAACAGAGCCGAGGGAACACGGTTTGAATCGAGTGAACTGAGCCGAGGGACCACGGTGGGAATCGAGTGAGTAGTGCCGAGGGAACATGGTGCGAATCGAGTGAACAGATCCGAGGGAACATGGAGCGAATCGAGTGAACAGATCCGAGGGAACATGGATTGAATCGAGTGAACAAATTCCGAGGGAACATGGAGTGAATCGAGTGAACAGTGCCGAGGGAACATGGTGTGAATCGAGTGAACAGATCCGAGGGAACATTCAGTGAATCGAGTGAACAAATCGAGGGAACATGTTGTGAATCGAGTGAACAGTTCCGAGGGAACATGTTCTGAATCGAGTGAACAGTGCCGAGGGAACATGGTGTGAATCAAGTGAACATAGCCGAGGGAACATGGTGTGAATCGAGTGAACAGAGCCGAGGGATCATTGTGTGAATCGAGGGAGCAGTGCCGAGGGAACATGGTGTGAATCGAGTGAACAGAGCCGAGGGAACATGGTGTGAATCGAGTGATTAGAGCTGAGGGAACACGGTGTGAATCGAGTGAACAGTTCCGAGGGAACATGGAGTGAATCGAGTGAGCAGTGCCGAGGGAACATGGTGTGAATCGAGTGAACAGTTCCGAGGGAACATGGTGTGAATCGAGTGAACAGTTCCGAGGGAACATGGAGTGAATCGAGTGAACAGAGCCGAGGGAACATGGTGTGACTCGAGTGAACAGTTCCGAGGGAACATGGTGTGAATCGAGTGAACAGTGCCGAGGGAACATGGTGTGAATCGAGTGAGCAGAGCCGAGGGAACATGGTGTGAATCGAGTGAACAGAGCCGAGGGAACATGGTGTGAATCGAGTGACCAGAGCCGAGGGAACATGGTGTGAATCGAGTGACCAGAGCCGAGGGAACATGGTGTGAATCGAGTGATCAGTGCCGAGGGAACATGGTGCGCATTGAGTGAACCGTGCCGAGGGAACATGGTGCTGCAGAGCACTGAGAGGTAGAGTTGGTTTGAAGGTAGCTGTGGATAACCCATGAGTTTGACAATGACTAGAGTTTGCGTGCGAGTAGGACTTATGGGGAGCGGTGAACATTAGCACTCAGTAAATGTTAGCACCAGCTTCTGATGCATGAGAGACATCTGCAGTCAAAAAGCAGAGTGCACACAGAAATTCCAGTTAGCAGAATTTACTGGTCGGTGCAATGTCAGTTAACAGATATTTTGCTGTAATTTAAATTTTACTGAGCTAGACATTGATGTATTTGGTACTGTTGCTGGGCCGCATGTTTGGCAGTGTGCGTGGGTAATATGGTGAGAAGACAAAAAATTGGTTTTACACTGTTATGAAACTAGGTTCACAACTCCTACTTGAACACAGACCAGCATCTAGTTTATACTCAAGTAGGGGTTAGGGTAAAATAAAAGCAACGCTCCACCGCCAGGAACATCTAGGATTTCCCATATGGCGCAGGATGTGCAAATCACAGTGCTGAGCTCCCCAGACATATGTTAACTAAATAGAATATGGAGCCTTGCTTTTATTTTACCCTTACTCCTAATTAGTAAGTTTACAGATGACACTAAGGTTGGAGGAGTTGCAGATAGTGAAGAGGATTGTCAAAAGATACAACGGGATATAGATCGGTTGGAGACTTGGGCGGAGAAATGGCAGATGGAGTTTAATCCGGACAAATGCGAGGTAATACATTTTGGAAAGTCTAATACAGGCAGGAATTATACAGTAAATGGCAGAACCCTTAAGTGCATTGACGGGCAGAGGGATCTGGGGTGTACAGGTCCACAGTCACTGAAAGTGGCAACGCAGATGGATAAGGTAGTCATTAAGGCATATGGCATGCTTGCCTTCATTGGCAGGGGTATTGAGTATAAAAGCTGGGAAGTCATGCTGCAGCTGTATAGAACCTTGGTTAGGCCACACTTGGGAATATTGCATGTAATTCTGGTCGCCACATTACCAGAAGGATATGGAGGCGTTGGAGAGGGTGCAGAGGAGGTTTACCAGGATGCTGCCTGGTCTGGAGGTTATTAGCTATGAGGAGAGGTTGGAGAAACTCAGACTGTTCTCACTAGAGTGACGGAGATTGAGGGGCGACCCTTGATAGAAGTTTACAAAATTATGAGTGGCATGGACAGAGTAGATAGTCAGAAGCTTTTTCCCAGGCTGGAAGAGTCAATCACTAGGATTTAAGGTGAGAGGAGGAAACTATAGAGGAGATGTGCGGGGCAAGTTTTTTACGCAGAAGGGAGTGAGTGTCTGGAATTCGCTGCCAGAGGAGGTGGTGGAAGCAGGTACGATAGTGGTGTTTAAGAGGCAGCTTGACAAATACATGAACAGGATGGGAATAGAGGGATACGGACCCCGGAAGTACAAAATGTTTTAGTTTGACAGGCAATATGATCGGCGCAGGCTTAGAGGGCCGAAGGGCCTGTTCCTGTGCTGTACTTTTCTTTGTTCTTTGAGATGGAATTAGAAATTAAACACGAGTAAGTGAGTCTGGAAGACAGAGGAAACATATGTTAGATAAGAAAGCAGTGAGTTTAGCCAGGCTAAATGGAATATATTTTAATGCAAGGAGCCTGAGGAATAATACAGACGAGCTGAGGGCACAGATTGGCACGTGGGTGTAAGATATCATAGCTATGATTATAACAGCTCAATATTCCTGGTTATAGGGTATTCAGACGAGATAGAGAGGGGGATAGAAGAGAAGGAGGGGTTGCAATATTGACCAAGGAATCAATTATAACAGCGAGGAGGAATGATATCTTTGAAGCCATGTAGATAGAAGCAAAAATACAAAAGGGACAATCACACTGTTGGGTGTGTAGTATAGGCCCCCAAATAGTCAGGGAGAGATAGAGAATCAAATATGTAATCAAATTTCATAGTAGTATATTGGGGATTTTAACTACTCAAATATTAACTGGGGTAGTTTTAGTGTGCAAGGTAGGGAGGGAGCAAGATTCTTAAGTTGCATCCAGGAGAACTTTTTTAGCCAGTACATAGAAAGCCCAACAAGGGAGGGGGCAGTTCTGGACCTAATATTTGGAAATGAGCCCATGCAGGTGGAAAGCGTATCAGTAGGGGAGCATTTTGGAGATAGTGACCATAACTCAGTTAGATTTAGGATAGTAATGGAAAAGGATACGGTTGGGCTGGGAATAAAGGTTTTAAACTGGGGAAAGGCTAATTTTGCTAAGATGAGATACAATTTGGCCCAGGTGGACGGGGAGCAGCTACTTGCAGATAAAACTGTCAGAGCAGTGAGAGGCATTCAAGGAGGAAATAGCGAGGGTACAGGTCAAATATGTTCCCGTAAAGACTTGGAGAAGGGGGGTGGTGGTGGAACGGGACCAAATCCGGAGAACCCTGGATGTCAAGGGAGACAAAGGTTAGGATCAAGAAAAAAAGAGAAGCTTACGGTAGATACCGAGGGCTTAATATGGCAGAGTCCCTAGAGGAGTATGAAAAGTTTGGGGGTGAACTTAAAAGGAAATTAGGAAAGCTAAGAGAGTGCATGAGAAAGCATTCATGGGTAGAATAAAGGAAAAACAAAGAGTTATTTAAAATATGTAAAAGAGCAAGAGAATAACTAGGGAAAGAGTAGGATCAATTAGGGTCCATAGAGGTAATCTGTGTGTGGACCCGGAAGACCTTGGTACAGTCCTCAATGAATACTTTGCGTCAGTCTTCACAATGGGAAAGGACGGCGCAGGTATAGACATCAGGGTGGAGGACTGTGAAATATTAGAGAGAATGAACATAGAGGGAGAGGTGGTACTAGCGGATTTAGCGGCCTTAAAAGTAGATAAATCCACAGGCCCGGACAAGATGTATCCCAGGCTGTTGAGGGAGGCAAGGGAAGAGATATCAGGGGCCCTGGCAGTAATTTTCAAATCCTCCCTGGCGAGGTGCCAGAGGACTAGAGGGCTGCCAACATTGTCCCATTATTAAAAAAGGAAGGAAGGGGTAGACCAGGAAATTACAGGCCAGTCAGTCTAACCTTGGTGGTGGGGAAGTTACTGGAAAGAATTCTGAGGAACAGAATATATTTGCACTTGGAGAGATACGGATTAATCAGGGATAGGTAGCATGGATTTGTTAAGGGAAGATTGTGTTTGACAAATTTGATTGAATTTTTTGAGGAGGCAACTAGGAGTGTTGATGAGGGTAATGCATCTGATGTGGTCTACATGGACTTTATCAAGGCCTTTGATAAGGTCCCTCATGGCAGACTGGTCAAGAAAGTAAGTGCACATGGGATCCAAGGCAAAGTGGCACATTGGATCCAAAATGGGCTCAGAGGTAGGAAGCAGAGGGTGATGGTAGAGGGATGTTTCTGTGACTGGAAGTCTGTTTCCAGTGCGGTTTCGCAGGGCTCAGTGCTGGGGCCCTTGCTGTTTGTGGTGAACATAAATGATTTGGACTTAAATGTAGGGGGTATGATCAAGAAGTTGGCGGATGACCTGAAAATTGGTCAGGTGGTAAATAGAGAGGAGGATAACCGTAAACTGCAGGAGGATATCAATGGACTGGTCAGGTGGGCAGAGCACCGGCAAATGGAATTCAACCCGGCAAAGTGTAAGGTAATGCACTTGGAGAGCTAATAAGGCGAGGGATTACACTATGAATGGTAGGACCCTGGAAAGTACTGAAGATCAGAGGGACCTTGGTGTGCATATCCACAGATCCCTGAAGGTAGCAGGGTGGGTAGATAAGGTGGTTAAGAAGACATATGGGAAACTTGTCTTTATTAGCTCAGGCAAAGAATACAAGAGCAGGGAAGTTATGCTGGAACTGTATAAAATGCTGGTTAGGTCACAACTGGAGTACTGCGTGCAGTTCTGGTCACCACATTATAGGAAGGATGTGATTGCACCCGAGATGGTGCAGAGGCTGAGCGTCAACTCGCAGACACTTCCTCCTACCTCTCCCTGGACCATGACCCCACCACTGAACATCAAGCCATTGTTTCCAGGACTGTCACTGACCTCATCTCCTCTGGGGATCTCCCTCCCACAGCTTCCAACCTGATAGTCGCCCAACCTCGGACGGCCCGCTTCTACCTCCTACCCAAAATCCACAAACAGGACTGTGCCGGCAGACTGATCGTCTCAGCTTGCTCCTGCCCCACAGAACTCATTTCTTGTTATCTTGACTCCCTTCTCTCTCCCCTTGTCCAGTCTCTTCCCACCTACATCCTCTCATGCCCTACATCATATCAACAATTTCCAGTTCCCTGGCCCCAACCGCCTCCTCTTCACCATGGACGTCCAATCCCTCTACACCTCCATCCCCCACCAGGATGGTCTGAGGGCCCTTAGCTTCTTCCTCGAACAGAGGCCCGAACAATCCCCATCCACTACTACTCTCCTCCGTCTGGCTGAACTTGTTCTCACACTGAACAATTTCTCCTTCAACTCCTCTCACTTCCTCCAAATAAAAGGTGTGGCTATGGGTACCCGCATGGGCCCCAGCTATGCCTGTCTCTTTATGGGGTATGTGGAACATTCCTTGTTCCGGTACTACTCCGGCCCCCTTCCACAACTCTTTCTCCGGTACATTGATGATTACTTTGGTGCCGCTTCATGCTCTCATCGGGACCTGGAAAAATTTATTTCAATTTCCACCCCTACATCATTTTCACATGGTCCATCTCTGACACTTCCCTTCCCTTCCTTGACCTCTCTGTCTCAATTTGTGGTGATAGACTGTCCAGCAATATCCATTACAAACCCACCGACTCCCATAGCTATCTCGACTACAGCTCCTCACAGCCCGCTTCCTGTAAGGACTCCATCCCATTCTCTCAGTTCCTTCGCCTCCGTCGCATCTGTTCCGATGATGCTACCTTCAAAAACAGTTCCTCTGACATGTCCTCCTTCTTCCTTAACCGAGGTTTTCCACCCACGGTGGTTGACAGGGCCCTCAACCATGTCTGGCCCATCTCCCATGCATCTGCCCTCACGCCTTCTCCTCCCTCCCAGAACCATGATAGGGTCCCCCTTGTCCTCACTTATCACCCCACCAGCCTCCGCATTCAAAGGATCATCCTCCGCCATTTCCACCAACTCCAGCATGATGCCACCACCAAACACATCTTCCCTTCACCCCCTCCTGGCTGCTTTCTGTAGGGATCATTCCCTAGTCCATTCCTCCATCACCCCCTACAGCTCAACCCTCTCCCACGGCACCTTCCCCTGCAACCGCAGGAAGTGCAACACCTGCCCCTTTACTTCCTCTCTCCTCACTGTCCAAGGGCCCAAACACTCCTTTCAATTGAAACAATGCTTCACTTGCACTTCCCTCAATTTAGTCTACTGCATTTGCTGCTCTCAGTGCGGTTTACTTGACATTGGAGAGACCAGACGCAGACAGCCCACATGTCCGTCCTTGGCCTGCTGCAATGTTCCAGTGAAGCTCAACTCAAACTGAGGGAACAGCACCTCATCTTCCGACTAGGCACTTTACAGCCTTCCGGACTTAATATTGAGTTCAACAATTTCAGATCATGAACTCTCTCCTCCATCCCCACCCCCATTTCCGATCCCCTTTTTCTAATAATTTATAATTTTTAAAAAATCTTTCTTTTCCCACTTATTTTTAAATTTATTTTGATCAGTTGTTTTATCTCCCACCTTTTAGCCCATTTTGATCCCTTCCCCCTCACACCACCCCCACTCGGGCCATCTGCCATTAGCTTGTCCTGCTTGCTACCCTTAACGTCCCCATTAGCACATTCCTTATCTAATATCACCACGGTCAACACCCCTTTGCCCTTTTGTCTATGACATCTTTGGCAATCTCTTATTTGCCTCTACCTATTACTGGCCCCCTATCCAGCTCTACCTGTCCCAACCCCCCTACCAGCTTATATTTCACTTCATTTCTCTATTTCCTTAGTTCTGATGAAGAGTCATACGGACTCAAAACGTAACCTGTATTTCTCTCTGCAGATGCTGTCAGACCTGCTGAGTTTTTCCAGGTAGTTTTGTTTTTGTTTCAGATTTACTAGGATGCTGCCTGGGCTGCAAGTCTGAACTATCTGGGAAGACTGGATACGTTGGGGTTGTTTTCCTTGGATCAGCAAGGGTAGAGATGGGACCTGATAGAGGTGTATAAGATTATGAGGGGCATAGATAGGGTGGATAGGAAGGCACTTTTTCTATTAGTAGAGGGGTCAATAACCAGGGGGTATAGATTTAAGGTAAGAGGTAGAAGGCTAAGAGGGGAGTTGAGGAGAAATTTTATCACCCAGAGGGTGGTGGGTGTCTGGAACTCACTGCCTGAAAGGGTGGTTGAGTCAGAAACTCTTGTAACATTTAAGAAGTGTTTAGATATTCACTTGTGTTGCCATAGCCTCCAGGGCTATGGGCCAAGTGCTGTAAAATGGGATTAGTGTAGTCAGATCTTTGTTGACTGGTATGGACTTGATGGGCTAAATGGCCTCTTTCTGTGCTGTAAACGTCTATGAGTTTATGATTGTCCGATCTGCCTATCAATGGTGGACTGTGTTACCCGTTGTTGGATTTGGGAACTTCATTTTAATACATCAGTATATCATTATAAGCCCAGCTCACCAGAAAAATCCCCCCACGCTGGATTATCCAGATGCATTGGCACGTGTGTTTCACAACTATACATAAGCGACATGCACCTGGTGAGCTGTACTGTGCTCAGAACTTTGAGGTTTGTTTGCCTATCTTCCTTCAGTCTGCATTCTCAGTCATCAGCGCCAGGCTTTGCAGACAGCACCACATCACTTTTAGCAGGGCACACGAGCAGGTCTCTACCTACCAGACCAGCCATAAAGTGGGGATGGCTTCTCAACGGCTGCAGGGCTAGGGCTTGCTTGGGGAAGGGGGAGAAGTGGCCTCAGGCAAGGGAAGAGGCTGCAGGGCGAGGGCTGTACTGGGGAAGGAAGTATCCCAGGGTGTGTGTGGGGCACATGTTGATCTGTGCAAGTGGTCTCAAGGTGGTGAGGGCTGAGAAAGCAGCTCCAGAGGAGATGAGGCCAGATGGAGATGTGAAATGGTGTGTGAGTGTGAGTGGCAATGTCCCTTGAGCTGGCAGTGAGTGAGATGCCAGTGAATGTGTGATGGGCTTGAGTGTGTGAGCTTAAAGCGATGAGATGGTTGCCTTACCCTGGCGCTACAGATGAGATCATTCATCCTCTTTCTGCACTGGATGGCCAACCTCTTCTGTGCAGCATTGGCACTGATCACCACTGCCATCACCTCCCAAGCCACAGTGGTGAGATTGCTGGACTTCCTGTGGCCGGGGTAGAGGACATCACAGTGGGCTCCATGGTGTCCAACAGGCATTCCAGGGATACATCACTGAATCAGGGGGTCTGCAGTCCTCTTGCCTTTCAGGGCCATGTCTCTGTGCAGCAGTCCTGGGCTGGAAGCTCTGAGAGGTGTGAGCACAGCTGCACTTTAAATATGGCGTCTGGTGTGATGAAGCGGTGAGGAGATGGCGGGTGGGTGAATGAGAGCCCTCCCACCATGGAAACGCCGTGTTTCCTGGAAAAGCATGATTAATGAGGGGTTTCTTTCTCCCGTCCACTACCGCACTTAGTACAAATCAGGGACAATTCCGCCCTGGGCTTCATCAATATAGGCATACAGTGAGTACAAGAACAACATCTCATTGTCAATGGCATTATGAACAGATCCCCCTTTCCCAGTTTTGGGATTGAACCCTGTTCTGCTTTTGAGCTGATGTGTTCTCATCAGAGATTTTGACTTGAGTCAGTGCACAGCACCCAGAGCAGGCAGTACAACAGCTGAAAACTGTCAACAGCTGAGCCTAGGAGGGCCAGCAGCATCTGACCCCCATGAGTGTGAGTGGGGTGGGTGGGGGGGGGGGGGGGGGGAGTGGGGGTGCTGGCCCCCCCACCTACACTGAGCATTCCAAGGAGATGTTAGGACAAAGAACAAAGAAAAGTACAGCACAGGAACAGGCCCTTCAGCCCTCCAAGCCTGCGCCGATTGTATTACCCATCAACTAAAACATTTTGCACTTCCGGGGTCCGTATCCCTCTATTCCCATCCTATTCATGGATTCGTCAAGCTGCCTCTTAAACACCACTATCGTACCTGCTTTCACCACCTCCTCTGGCAGCGAATTCCAGACACTCACTACCCTCTGTGTAAAAAACTTGCCCCGTACATCTCCTCTATAGTTTTCTCCTCTCACCTTAAATCTATGTCCCCCTAGTAATTGACTCTTCCAGCCTGGGAAAAAGCTTCTGACTATCTACTCTGTCCATGCCACTCATAATTTTGTAAACTTCTATCAAGTCGTCCCTCAATCTCCGTCGCTCTAGTGAGAACAATCCGAGTTTCTCCAACCTCTCCTCATAGCTAATAACCTCCAGACCAGGCAGCATCCTGGTAAACCTCCTCTGCACCCTCTCCAACACCTCCATATCCTTCTGGTAATATGGTGACCAGAATTGCACACAATATTCCAAGTGTGGCCTAACCAAGGTTCTATACAGCTGCAGCATGACTTCCCAGCTTTTATACTCAATACCCCTGCCAATGAAGGCAAGCATGCCATGTGCCTTCCTGACTACCTTATCCACCTGCTTGCCACTTTCAGTGACCTGTGGACCTGTACACCCAGATCCCTCTGCCCATCGATACACTTAAGGGTTCTGCCATTTACTGTATAATTCCTACCTGTATTAGACCTTCCAAAATGTATTACCTTAGGTAATTAATTAGGTAGTTAGGTAGTTAACCAAAAGCTTGGCCAAAGAGGTCAGTTTAAAGGAGTGTTTTAAAGAAGGGGAGTGAGGTAGAATGGGGTGTTCTGAGAGAATTCCTGAGATTGGGGCCTAGACAACTGAAGGCACAGCACCAATGTGGAGCCATTATAATTGGGGATGTACAAGACAAACTCAGTAATCTCAGAGGATTGTGGGGTTGGAAGAGATTAGAGAGAGGGGGGGCGAGGCCATGAAGAGATTTAATTGATGGAGTTTAACTGGAGCGAGAGATGATTAAGGGATGAGGTGTGTCTAACAGACTTTAATAATCAGACAGGCTGCAGTGTAGGTTGGAAGCCTCTTTATTTCAGGGTATGTAGTGCAGAGTTTTTCCAATGCATTTCACACAGAGTAAAAGTGGACACACTGGTCCTGGGAAGAGGAGGGATCTCACAGCCCCTCTACAGCCAGTCTGTGTAGTGTCACACTAAAGGTACTGAGGTAACTGTGAAAGAAAGGCACACACATGAGAATAAAACCATGCAATAAAGGTCAGCAACAGCAACAACAGGGTGATATGCAGTGATCCCAGCGATATCAGATGTTTAAGGTAGGTTATATTAAAATAAACACACGAGGATTTCAGGGCAGAGTGGGAATGAAGCTCGAGAACCCTGAGCCTGAACCCTTGGCTGAGATTCAGCATCTTCCTCCTCCTTCAATGCTGATCACAGTCCTCCCTGTGGCCTCAGCCAGCCCAGGCCTGAAATCAAGAACAAAAGTCATTAGTACGGTCAGGAGCTGATATCAGACACTGACAGTGTTTATGTTGAAGTTCTATTTTTCAATGCTCCTCCCCTGACTTGTTACAGTGATCAAGACAGTGATCACTTCTCCAGAAAGTTACTCTCTGCTTCATTTATTTCCATTCAAACCTTCCTCACCCCTTTGCACTTGGCCTTAGCCTGTGCTTCAAACTGTGTTCCTTTCTCCCTGGCAACTGTTTCAGAATGAACCAGGGTCTTCATGGGCTCCTGCTGTCATAGATGACCCCAGGATGAGCTTCCTACCTCATATTCGTGTCACCACTAAGAATACCTTTTCCACATCGATAACATCACCTGACTTTGATCTGTCTCAGCTCATCAGCTGCTGAAACCCTCGTCCATTTCTTCGTTATGTCTAGACTTGGCTAGTCCAACATTGACTATTCCAGTCCTGGCTGTTCTCCCACATTCTGTCCTCCACAAACTTGAGGTTATCCAAAACTCAGCTGCCCCTGTGTTATTTCACCCACCAGCCCTGTGCTTGCTGACTTACATTCACACTGGATTAAGAAAAGGCTTGATTTTAAAATTCTCATCCTTGTTTTCAAATCCCTCCGTGGCCTCACTCCTCCCTATTTGTCTAAACTCCTCCAGCCTGACAACCCTCCAAGATATCTGACCTCATGCAGCTTTCTGATTCTAATAGCGCTGCCATTGGTGGCCATGACTTCAGTTGCCTGGAATACCCTCTCTACCTATGCCTCCTCTATTAATACCCTCCCTACCTATACCTCCCCTCCTAATACCTTCTTCTAACTATGCCTCCCCTACTAAAACCCTCTCTGCCTATACCTGCCCTACCCCCCACCTATACCTCTCCTACCCCCCACTTATACCTCCCCTACCAATACCCTCCCCACCACTATATCCCCTAACCCCGCCTATACCTCCCCTACCAACACCCTCCCAACCAATACCTCCATTACCCATCCTACTAATACTCTCCCTACACCCCCATCTATAACCCCTCCCCAACTACACCCTCCATACCTATACCCCCTACCTCCCACACCCCCCCACTTATACCTCCCCTACTGATACCCACCCTACCTATACCCTCCTCCCCACCTACACCCTCCCTACCTACGCCCTCCCCACACACACCCACACCCTCCCCTCTACCCCCTCCCTAGCTAATGCTCCCTCCCCACACCCTCCCTAACTATACTCTCCCTGCCTACGCCCTCATCAGCCACACCCTTCCTACTGATAAACCCTCTCCACCCACACCTCCTGCTCAGTGCCAAATCTTCTTTGATGCTGCTCTGATGAAATGCCTAGGGATGCTTTACTACATTAAAGGCGATATAAATATGCAACTTCCTACTGTTGTGTCTCTCCCAATCTTTCCCTCCCTGCCTTTTTTTTGCTCCTCTCTTTATTGCAAACATGTGAGTCATACCCAGGGTTTGGTGGAACAGTAATGTGTGTTCTTCCCCTGAATACAGGACTCCCGACAAATAGTGATAACTGGGAGAATACGTACTATTGCTTGTTAACTGATGACAAAGTCATGGGATTGAAGCCTCACATACGGCTGAGGTGGGAGTGATTGACAGCAGTTTAAGCTCTGCGTCCTTAAAGGTACATATACATCATAAACACATTTCTTTAACATTTATTTTTCATAGGATGTGGGTGTCGCTGGCTAGGCCAGCATTTATTGCCCATCCCTAATTGCCCTTGTTCAGAGGACATTTTGAGAATCAACCACATTGCTGTGGATCTAGAGTAACATGTAGACAGACCAGGTAAGGACGGCAGATTTCCTTCCCTAAAGGACACTAGTGAACCAGGTGGGTTTTTACAACAATTGACAATGGTTTCATGGTCATCATTAGACTTTTAATTCCAGATTTTTATGGAATTTAAATTCCACCATCTGCCACGGTGGGATTCGAACCCACATCTCCAGAGTATTACCCTGGGTCTCTGGATTACGAGTCCAGCAACAATAGCAAAATGCCTGCCCCCATCATCCTCTCACTATATATTGTTCCACTCTTTCCTCCCCTCCTCCCTCTCCCCTCCTCCCACTTCCCTTCTCCCCTTCCCTCTGTACCCTCCTCCCCCTCCTCTCCTCTCCCCTCCTCTTCTCCTTCTACCCTCCATTACGTTGAAGCTTACCTCTGCAACCTGCATGGCGAGCTGGGATAGACCACTACAGCACTGCAAAGAGAGACAACAGGAACTGATCAACGATAGACATTCAGGCGGAGCAGCAGGGAGGGAGGATGAGAATTAACTTGAACCCAAAATGATCAGAGTCTTCAGAGAGCTGCTGTTCAAAGTGAACCAGGGCTGCCCAGAGTACTCTGGCTTTCTCAGCACACCATGGAGTGAAAGATCAGCCAAGCACTCCGGATAGAGGACAGGAAAGATGGGAGGAGGTCTGTACTGAGGGAATGCTGCACTGTTGGAGGGTCTGTACTGAGGGAGTGCTGCACTGTCAGAGGATCTGAACTGAGGGAGTGCTGCACTGTGGGAGGGTCAGTATTAAGGGATTGCTACACTTTGTTAGGGTCAGTATTGAGGGAGTGCTGCACTGTGGGAGGGTCAGTGCTGAGGGAGTGCCGCACTGTGGGAGGGTCAGTGCTGAGGGAGTGCTGCACTGTGGAAGGGTCAGTGCTGAGGGAGTGCTGCACTGTGTTAGGGTCAGTGTTGAGTGAGTGCTGCACTGTCGGAGGTTCAGTATTGAGGGAGTGCCGCACTGTGTTAGGGTCAGCATTGAGGGAGTACTGCATTGTGTCAGGGTCAGCATTGCGGGAGTGCTGGACCGTCGGAGGGTCAGTATTGAGGGAGTGCTGCACTGTGGGAGGGTCAGTATTGTGGGAGAGCTGCATTGTAGGGGGGTCTGTACTGAGGGAGCGCTGCACTGTGGGAGGGTCAGTGCAGAGGGAGTGCTGCAATGTGGGAAGGTCAGTATTGAGGGAGTGCTGCACTGTGGGAGGGTCAGTATTCAGGGAGTGCTGCACTGTGGGAAGGTCAGTATTGTGGGAGTGCTGCATAGTGGGGGGGGTCTGTACTGAGGGAGCACTGCACTGTGGGAGGGTCAGTGCTGAGGGAGTGCTGCACTGTCAGAGGGTCAGTATAGACGGAGTGCTACACTGTGGGAGGTTCGGTGCTGAGGGAGCGCTGCACTGTGGGAGGGTCAGTATTGAGGGTGTGCTGCACTGTGTTAGGGTCAGTGCTGAGGGAGTGCTGCACTGTGGGAGTGTCAGTACTGAGGGAGTGCTGCACTGTCGGAGGTTCAGTATTGAGGGAGTGCCGCACTGTCAGTGGGTCAGTACTGAGGGAGAGCTGCACTGTGTTAGGGTTAGTATTGAGGGAGTGCTGCACTGTTTTAGGGTCAGTATTGCAGGAGTGCTGCAATGTGGGAAGTCAGTATTGAGGGAGTGCTGCATTGTTGCAGGGTCAGTATTGAGGGAGTGCTGCACTGTGGGAGGGTCAGTATTGTGGGAGAGCTGCATTGTGGGGGGGGGTAAGTACTGAGCGAGTGCTGCACTGTGGGAAGGTCAGTGCTGAGGGAGTTCTGCACTGTGTTAGGGTCAGTATTGAGGGAGTGCTGCACTGTATTAAGGTCATTATTGAGGGGGTGCTGCACTGTCGTAGGGTCAGTATTGAGGGTGTGCTGCACTGTGGAAGGGTCAATGCTGAGAGAGTGCTGCACTATGTTCGGGTCAGTAATGAGGGAGTGCTGCACTGTCGGAGGGTCAGTACTGAGGGAGTGCTGCACTGTAGGAGGGCAAAATTGAGGGAGTGCCGCACTGTGGGAGGGTCAGTATTGAGGGAGTGCCGAACTGTGGTAGGGTCAGTATTGAGGGAGTGCTGCACTGTCGAGGGTCATTATTGAGGCACTGCTGCACTGTAGGAGGGTAAGCACTGAGGGCGTGCCGCACTGTGGGAGGGTCAGTATTGAGGGAGTGCTGCACTGTGGGAGGGTCAGTATTGAGGAAGTGCTGCACTGTGTTAGGGTCAGTATTGAGGGAGTGCTGCACTGTATTAAGGTCATTATTGAGGGGGTGCTGCACTGTCGGAGGGTCAGTATTGAGGGGGTGCTGCACTGTTGGAGAGTCAGTATTGAGGGATTGCTGCACTGTCGGTGGGTCAGTACTGAGGGAGTGCTGCACTGTGTTAGGGTCAGTATTGAGGGAGTGCTGCACAGTTGGAGGGTCAGTATTGAGGGAGTGCTGCACTGTGGGAGGGTCAGTGCTGAGGGAGTGCCGCGCCGAGGGTGGGTCAGTATTGAGGGAGTGCTGCACTGTGGGAGGGTCAGTATTGAGGAAGTGCTGCACTGTCAGAGGGTCAGTAGTGAGGGAGTGCTGCACTGTGGGAGGGTCAGTATTCAGGGATTGTTACACTGTGTTAGGGTCAATATTGAGGGAGTGCCGCACTGTGGGAGGGTCAGTATTGAGGGAGAGCAGCACTGTTGGAGGGTCAGTACTGAGGGAGCACTGCAATGTGTTAGGTTCAGTATTGAGTGAGTGCTGTACTGTCGGATGGTCAGTATTGAGGTAGTGCTGCACTGTCGCAGGGTCAGTGCTGAGGGAGCGCTGCACTGTGGGAGAGTCAGTACTGAAGGAGTGCTGCAAGGTCGGAGGTGCAATATGAGGGAGTGCTGCACTGTCGGAGAGTCAGTATTGAGGGAGTGCTGCACTGTCGGAGGGTCAGTACTGAGGGAGCACTGCAATGTGTTAGGTTCAGTATTGAGTGAGTGCTGTACTGTCAGATGGTCAGTATTGAGGTAGTGCTGCACTGTCGGAGGGTCAGTATTGAGGGAGTGCTGCACTGTCGGAGGGTCAGTATTGAGGGAGTGCTGCACTGTGTTAGGGTCAGTATTGAAGGAGTGCTACACTGTCGGAGGGTCAGTATTGAGGGAGTGCTGCACTGTCGGAGGGTCACTATTGAGGGAGTGCTGCACTGTGGGAGGGTCAGTACTGAGGGAGTGCTGCACTGTGGGTGGGTCAGTATTGAGGGAGTGTCGAACTGTGGGAGGGTCGGTATTGAGGGAGTGTGCACTGTCGGAGGGTCAGTATTGAGGAAGTGCTGCACAGTCAGAGGGTCAGTACTGAGGGAGTGCTGCACTGTGTTAGGGTAAGTATTGAGAGAGTGCTGCACTGTCGGAGGGTCAGTGCTGCACTGCCGGAGGGTCAGTACTGAGGGAGTGCTGCACTGTGGGAGGGTCAGTGCTGAGGGAATTCGGCACTGTGTTAGGATCAGTATTGAGGGAGGGATGCACTGTCGGAGGGTCAGTATTGAGGGAGTGCTGCACTGTGGGAGGGTCAGTATTGAGGGAGTGCTGCACTGTGGGAGGGTCAGTGCTGAGGGAGTGCTGCACGGTCGGAGGGTCAGTATTGATGGAGTGCTACACTGTGGGATATTCTGTGCTGAGGCAGCGCTGCACGGTGGGAGGGTTAGTGCTGAGGGAGCGCTGCAATGTGGGATGGTCAGTACTGAGGGTGTGCTGCACTGTGGGAGTGTCAGTACTGATGGAGTGCTGCACTTTAGGAGGGTCATTACTGAGGGAGAGCTGCACTGTGTTCGGGTCAGTATTGAGGGATTGCTGCACTTTCGGAGGATCAGTATTGAGAGAGTGCTGCACTGTGGGAGGGTCAGTACTGAGGGAGTGCTGCACTCTGGGAGGGTCAGTATTGAGGGAATGCCGAACTGTGGGACGGGCAATATTGAGGGAGTGCTGCACTGTCGGAGTGTCAGTACTGAGGGAGTGCTGCACTGTAGGAGGGTCAAAATTGAGGGAGTGCCGCACTGTGGGAGGGTCAGTATTGAGGGAGTGCTGCACTGTGTTAGTGTCAGTATTGAGTGAGTGCTGCACTGTCGGATGGTCAGTATTGAGTGAGTGCTGCACTGTGGGAGGGTCAGTATTGAGGGAGTGCAGCACTGTGTTAGGGTCAGTATTGAGGGAGTGCTGCACTGTGTTAGGGTCAGTATTGCGGGAGTGCTGCAATGTGGGAGGGTCAGTATTGAGGGAGTGCTACACTGTGGGAGGTTCTGTGCTGAGGGAGTGCCGCATTGTGGGAGGGTCAGTACTGAGGGAGTGCTGCACTGTGGGAGCGTCAGTATTGAGGGAGTGCCGAACTGTGGGGTGGGCAGTATTGAGGGAGTGCTGCACTGTCGGAGGGTCAGTACTGAGGGAGTGCTGCACTGTAGGAGGGTCAAAATTGGGGGAGTGCCGCACTGTGAAAGGGTCAGTATTAAGGGAGTGCCGAACTGTGGTAGGGTCAGTATTGAGGGAGTGCTGCACTGTCGGAGGGTCATTTTTGAGGGACTGCTGCACTGTAGGAGGTTAAGTTCTGAGGGCGTGCCGCACTGTGGGAGGGTCAGTATTGAGGGAGTGCTGCACTGTGGGAGGGTCAGTATTGAGGGTTTGCTGCACTGTGGAAGGGTCAGTGCTGAGGGAGTGCTGCACTGTAGGAGGGTCAAAATTGAGGGAGTGCCGCACTGTGGGAGGATCAGTATTGAGGGAGTGCTGCACTTTGGGAGGGTCAGTGCTGAGGGACTGCAGCGCTGAGGGAGGGTCAATATTGAGGGATTGCTGCACTGTCTCAGGGTCAGTATTGAGGAAGTGCTGCACTGTCAGAGGGTCAGTAGTGAGGGAGTGCTGCACTGTGGGAGGGTCAGTATTGAGGGAGAGCTGCACTGTCTCAGGGTCAGTATTGAGGAAGTGCTGCACTGTCAGAGGGTCAGTAGTGAGGGAGTGCTGCACTGTGGAGGGTCAGTATTCAGGGATTGTTACACTGTGTTAGTGTCAGTATTGAGGGAGTGCCGCACTGTGGGAGGGTCAGTATTGAGGGAGAGCTGCACTGTTGGAGGGTCAGTACTGAATGAGTGCTGCACTGTGGGAGGGTCAGTGCTTAGGCAGCGCTGCACTGAGGGAGAGTCAGTACTGAAGGAGTGCTGCAAGGTCGGAGAGCAATATAAGGGAGTGCTGCACTGTCGGAGAGTCAGTATTGAGGGAGTGCTGCACTGTGGGAGGGTCAGTATTGAGGGAGTGTGCACTGTTGGAGGGTCAGTATTGAGGTAGTGCTGCACAGTCAGAGGGTCAGTACTGATGGAGTGCTGCACTTTAGGAGGGTCAGTACTGAGGGAGAGCTGCACTGTGTTCGGGTCAGTATTGAGGGATTGCTGCACTGTCGGAGGGTCAGTACTGAGGGAGTGCTGCACTCTGGGAGGGTCAGTATTGAGGGAGTGCTGCACTGTCGGAGTGTCAGTACTGAGGGAGTGCTGCACTGTAGGAGGGTCAAAATTGAGGGAGTGCCGCACTGTGGGAGGGTCAGTATTGAGGGAGTGCCGAACTGGGGGAGGGTCAGTATTGAGGGAGTGCTGCACTGTTGGAGGGTCATTATTGAGTGACTGCTGCACTTAGGAGGGTAATTACTGAGGGAGTGTTGCACTGTGTTAGGGGAAGTATTGAGGGAGTGCTGCACTGTGTTAGTGTCAGTATTGAGTGAGTGTGGTACTGTCGGAGGGTCAGTATTGAGGGAGTGATGCACTGTCGGAGGGTCAGTATTGAGGGAATGCTGCACTGAGTTAGGATCAGTAATGAGGGAGGGATGCACTGTTGGAGGGTCAGTATTGAGTGAGTGCTGCACTGTGCGAGGGTCAGTACTGAGCGAGTGCTGCACTGTGTTAGGGTCAGTATTGAGGGATTGCTGCACTGTCGTAGTGTCAGTATTGAGGGAGTGCTGCACTGTCGGAGAGTAAGTATTGAGGGAGTGCTGCACTGTTGGTGGGCAAGTATTGAGGGAGTGCTGCATTGTGGGAGGGTCTGTGCTGAGGGAGTGCTGCACTGTTGGAGGTTCAGTATTGAGGGAGTGCCGCACTGTCAGAGGGTTAGTACTGAGGGAGTGCAGCACTGTGTTAGGGTCAGTATTGAGGGTGTGCTACACTGTGTTAGGGTCAGTATTGCGGGAGAGCTGCAAATTGGGAGGGTCAGTATTGAGGGAGTGCTGCATGGTCGGAGGGTCAGTATTGAGGGAGTGCTACACTGTGGGAGGTTCTGTGCTGAGGGAGCACTGCACTGTCGGAGGGTCAGTATTGAGGGAATGCTGCAATGTGGGAGGGTCAGTGCTGAGGGAGTGCCGCATTGTGGGAGGGTCAGTACTGAGGGAGTGCAGCACTATGGGAGGGTCAGTATTGAGGGAGTGCCGAACTGTGGGGTGGGCAGTATAGAGAGAGTGCTGCACTATCGGAGGGTCAGCACTGAGGGAGTGCTGCACTATGGGAGGGTCAGTATTGAGGGAGTGCTGCATTGTCGGAGGGTCAGTATTGAGGGGGTGCTGCACTGTCGTATGGTCAGTATTGAGGGGGTGCTGCACTGTTGGAGTGTCAGTACTGTGGGAGTGCTGCACTGTGTTATGGTCAGTATTGAGGGAGTGCTGCCCAGTCCGAGGATAAGTATTGAGGGAGTACTGCACTGTGGGAGGGTCAGTGCTGAGGGAGTGCCGCGCTGAGGGAGGGTCAGTGTTGAGGGAGTGCTGCACTGTCTGAGGGTCAGTATTGAGGAAGTGCTGCACTGTCAGAGGGTCAGTAGTGAGGGAGTGCTGCACTGTGGGAGGGTCAGTATTCAGGGATTGTTACACTGTATTAGGGTCAGTATTGAGGGAATGCCGCACTGTGGGAGGGTCAGTATTGAGGGAGAGCTGCACTGTCGGAGGTTCAGTACTGAATGAGTGCTGCACTGTGGGAGGGTCAGTGCTTAGGGAGCGCAGCACTGTGGGAGAGTCAGTACTGAAGGAGTGCTGCACTATGGGAGGGTCAGTGCTGAGGGAGCGCTGCACTGTGGGAGAGTCAGTACTAAAGGAGTGCTGCAAGGTCGGAGGCGCAATATGAGGGAGTGCTGCACTGTCGGAGAGTCAGTATTGAGGGAGTGCTGCACTGTCGGAGGCTCAGTACTGAGGGAGCCCTGCAATGTGTTAGGTTCAGTATTGAGTGAGTGCTGTACTGTCGGATGGTCAGTATTGAGGTAGTGCTGCACTGTCGGAGGGTCAGTATTAAGGGAGTGCTGCACTGTCGGAGGGTCAGTATTGAGGGAGTGCTAACACAGTGCAACACTCCCTCAATACTGACCATCCGACAGTGCAGCACTCCCTCAATATTGACTATCCGACAGTGCTGCACTCCCTCAATACTGACCCTATGACAGTGCAGCAATCCCTCAATACTGACCCTCACACAGTGCAGCACTCCCTCAATACTGACCCTCCCACAGTGCATCCCTCCCTCAGTACTGATCCTAACACAGTGCCGAATTCCCTCAGCACTGACCATCCCACAGTGCAGCACTCCCTCAATACTGACCCTCTGACAGTGCAGCACTCCCTCAGCACTGACCCTCCGACAGTGCAGCACTCTCTCAATACTGACCCAGCAGAGTGCAGCACTCCCTCAGTACTGACCCTCTGACTGTGCAGGACTTCCTCAATACTGGCCCTCCGACAGTGCACACTCCCTCAATACTGACCCTCCGACAGTGTAGCACTCCTTCAATACTGACCCTAACACACTGTCGGAGGGTCACTATTGAGGGAGTGCTGCACTGTGGGAGTGTCAGTACTGAGGGAGTGCTGCACTGTCGGAGGGTCAGTATTGAGGGAGTGCCGCACTGTCAGAGGGTCAGTACGGAGGGAGTGCTGGACAGTGTTAGGGTCAGTATTGAGGGAGTGCTGCATTGTGTTAGGGTCAGTATAGCGGGAGTGCTGCACTGTGGGAGGGTCAGTGCTGAGGGAGTGCTGCACGGTCGGAGGGTCAGAATTGATGGAGTGCTACACTGTGGGAGGTTCTGTGCTGAGGGAGCGCTGCACGGTGGGAAGGTCAGTGCTGAGGGAGCGCTGCAATGTGGGATGGTCCGTACTGAGGGTGTGCTGCACTGTGGGAGTGTCAGTACTGATGGAGTGCTGCACTTTAGGAGGGTCAGTACTGAGGGAGTGCTGCACTGTGTTCAGGTCAGTATTGAGGGAATGCTGCACTGTAGGAGGGTCAAAATTGAGGGAGTGCCGCACTATGGGAGGGTCAGTATTGAGGGAGTGCCGAACTGGTGGAGGGTCAGTATTGAGGGAGTGCTGCACTGTTGGAGGGTCATTATTGAGTGACTGCTGCACTGTAGGAGGGTAATTACTGAGGGAGTGTTGCACTGTGTTAGAGTCAGTATTGAGGGAGTGCTGCACTGTGTTAGTGTCAGTATTGAGTGAGGGCGGTACTGTCGAGGGTCAGTATTGAGGGAGTGATGCACTGTCGGAGGGTCAGTATTGAGGGAATGCTGCACTGAGTTAGGATCAGTATTGAGGGAGGGATGCACTGTTGGAGGGTCAGTTTTGAGTGAGTGCTGCACTGTGGGAGGGTCAGTACTGAGGGAGTGCTGCACTGTGGTAGGGTCAGTATTGAGGGATTGCTGCACTGTCGTAGTGTCAGTATTGAGGGAGTGCTGCACTGTCGGAGAGTAAGTATTGAGGGAGTGCTGCACTGTTGGTGGGCAAGTATTGAGGGAGTGCTGCATTGTGGGAGGGTCTGTGCTGAGGGAGTGCTGCACTGTTGGAGGTTCAGTATTGAGGGAGTGCCGCACTGTCAGAGGGTTAGTACTGAGGGAGTGCAGCACTGTGTTAGGGTCAGTATTGAGGGTGTGCTACACTGTGTTAGGGTCAGTATTGCGGGAGAGCTGCAAATTGGGAGGGTCAGTATTGAGGGAGTGCTGCATGGTCGGAGGGTCAGTATTGAGGGAGTGCTACACTGTGAAAGGTTCTGTGCTGAGGGAGCACTGCACTGTCGGAGGGTCAGTATTGAGGGAATGCTGCAATGTGGGAGGGTCAGTGCTGAGGGAGTGCCGCATTGTGGGATGGTCAGTACTGAGGGAGTGCAGCACTATGGGAGGGTCAGTATTGAGGGAGTGCCGAACTGTGGGGTGGGCAGTATAGAGAGAGTGCTGCACTATCGGAGGGTCAGTACTGAGGGAGTGCTGCACTATGGGAGGGTCAGTATTGAGGGAGTGCTGCATTGTCGGAGGGTCAGTATTGAGGGGGTGCTGCACTGTCGTATGGTCAGTATTGAGGGGGTGCTGCACTGTTGGAGTGTCAGTACTGTGGGAGTGCTGCACTGTGTTATGGTCAGTATTGAGGGAGTGCTGCCCAGTCCGAGGGTAAGTATTGAGGGAGTACTGCACTGTGGGAGGGTCAGTGCTGAGGGAGTGCCGCGCTGAGGGAGGGTCAGTGTTGAGGGAGTGCAGCACTGTCTGAGGGTCAGTATTGAGGAAGTGCTGCACTGTCAGAGGGTCAGTAGTGAGGGAGTGCTGCACTGTGGGAGGGTCAGTATTCAGGGATTGTTACACTGTATTAGGGTCAGTATTGAGGGAATGCCGCACTGTGGGAGGGTCAGTATTGAGGGAGAGCTGCACTGTCGGAGGTTCAGTACTGAATGAGTGCTGCACTGTGGGAGGGTCAGTGCTTAGGGAGCGCAGCACTGTGGGAGAGTCAGTACTGAAGGAGTGCTGCACTATGGGAGGGTCAGTGCTGAGGGAGCGCTGCACTGTGGGAGAGTCAGTACTGAAGGAGTGCTGCAAGGTCGGAGGCGCAATATGAGGGAGTGCTGCACTGTCGGAGAGTCAGTATTGAGGGAGTGCTGCACTGTCGGAGGCTCAGTACTGAGGGAGCCCTGCAATGTGTTAGGTTCAGTATTGAGTGAGTGCTGTACTGTCGGATGGTCAGTATTGAGGTAGTGCTGCACTGTCGGAGGGTCAATATTAAGGGAGTGCTGCACTGTCGGAGGGTCAGTATTGAGGGAGTGCTAACACAGTGCAACACTCCCTCAATACTGACCATCCGACAGTGCAGCACTCCCTCAATATTGACTATCCGACAGTGCAGCACTCCCTCAATACTGACCCTATGACAGTGCAGCAATCCCTCAATACTGACCCTCACACACTGTCGGAGGGTCACTATTGAGGGAGTGCTGCACTGTGGGAGTGTCAGTACTGAGGGAGTGCTGCACTGTCGGAGGGTCAGTATTGAGGGAGTGCCGCACTGTCAGAGGGTCAGTACGGAGGGAGTGCTGGACAGTGTTAGGGTCAGTATTGAGGGAGTGCTGCATTGTGTTAGGGTCAGTATAGCGGGAGTGCTGCACTGTGGGAGGGTCAGTGCTGAGGGAGTGCTGCACGGTCGGAGGGTCAGAATTGATGGAGTGCTACACTGTGGGAGGTTCTGTGCTGAGGGAGCGCTGCACGGTGGGAAGGTCAGTGCTGAGGGAGCGCTGCAATGTGGGATGGTCCGTACTGAGGGTGTGCTGCACTGTGGGAGTGTCAGTACTGATGGAGTGCTGCACTTTAGGAGGGTCAGTACTGAGGGAGTGCTGCACTGTGTTCAGGTCAGTATTGAGGGAATGCTGCACTGTCGGAGGGTCAAAATTGAGGGAGTGCCGCACTATGGGAGGGTCAGTATTGAGGGAGTGCCGAACTGGTGGAGGGTCAGTATTGAGGGAGTGCTGCACTGTTGGAGGGTCATTATTGAGTGACTGCTGCACTGTAGGAGGGTAATTACTGAGGGAGTGTTGCACTGTGTTAGAGTCAGTATTGAGGGAGTGCTGCACTGTGTTAGTGTCAGTATTGAGTGAGGGCGGTACTGTCGAGGGTCAGTATTGAGGGAGTGATGCACTGTCGGAGGGTCAGTATTGAGGGAATGCTGCACTGAGTTAGGATCAGTATTGAGGGAGGGATGCACTGTTGGAGGGTCAGTTTTGAGTGAGTGCTGCACTGTGGGAGGGTCAGTACTGAGGGAGTGCTGCACTGTGTTAGGGTCAGTATTGAGGGATTGCTGCACTGTCGGAGAGTAAGTATTGAGGGAGTGCTGCACTGTCGGAGAGTAAGTATTGAGGGAGTGCTGCACTGTCGGTGGGCCAGTATTGAGGGAGTGCTGCATTGTGGGAGGGTCAGTGCTGAGGGAGTGCTGCACTGTTGGAGGGTCAGTATTGAAGTAGTGCTGCACTGTGGGAGGGTCATTATTGAGGGACTGCTGCACTGTAGGAGGGTAAGTTCTGAGGGCTTGCCGCACTGTGGGAGGGTCAGTATTGAGGGATTGCCGCACTGTCAGAGGGTCAGTACTGAGGTAGTGCAGCACTGTGTTAGGTTCAGTATTGAGGGAGTGCAGCACTGTGTTAGGGTCAGTATTGCGGGAGTGCTGCAATGTGGGAGGGTCAGTATTGAGGGAGTGCTGCATGGTCGGCGGGTCAGTATTGAGGGAGTGCTACACTGTGGGAGGTTCTGTGCTGAGGGAGCACTGCACTGTCGTACTGTCTGTATTGAGGGAATGCTGGACAGTGGGAGGGTCAGTGCTGAGGGAGTGCCGCACTGTGGGAGCGTCAGTATTGAGGGAGTGCCGAACTGTGGGGTGGGCAGTATTGAGGGAGTGCTGCACTGTCGGAGGGTCAGTACTGAGGGAGTGCTGCACTGTAGGAGGGTCAAAATTGAGGGAGTGCCGCACTGTGGAAGGGTCAGTATTAAGGGAGTGCCGAACTGTGGTCGGGTCAGTATTGAGGGAGTGCTGCACTGTCGGAGGGTCATTATTGAGGGACTGCTGCACTGTAGGAGGGTAAGTTCTGAGGGCTTGCCGCACTGTGGGAGGGTCAGTATTGAGGGAGTGCTGCACTGTCGGAGGGTCAGTACTGAGGGAGCGTTGCACTGTGTTAGGGTCAGTATTGAGGGAGTGCTGCACAGTCGGAGGGTCAGTATTGAAGTAGTGCTGCCCTGTGGGAGGGTCAGTATTGAGGGAGTGCTGCACTGTTGGAGCGTCAATATAGAGGGAGTGATGCACTTTGGGAGGGTCAGTACTGATGGGGAGCTGCACTGTCGGAGGGTCAGTATTAAATGAGTGCTGCAATGTGGGAGGGTCTGTGCTGGGGGAGCGCTGCACTGTGGGTGAGTCAGTACGGAAGGACTGCTGCAAGGTCGGAGGTGCAACATGAGGGTGTGCTGCACTGTTGGAGATTCAGTATTGAGGGAGTGCTGCACTGTCGGAGGGTCAGTACTGAGGGATCACTGCAATGTGTTAGGTTCAGTATTGAGTGAGTGCTGTACTGTCGGATGGTCAGTATTGAGGTAGTGCTGCACTGTCGGAGGGTCAGTATTGAGGGAGTGCTGCACTGTCGGAGGTTCAGTAATGAGGGAGTGCCTAACTGTGGTAGGGTCAGTATTGAGGGAGTGCTGCACTGTCAGACTGTCATTGAGGGAGTGCTGCACTGTGTTAAGGTCATTATTGAGGGGGTGCTGCACTGTCGTAGGGTCAATATTGAGGGGCTGCTGCACTGTTGGAGAGTCAGTATTGAGGGAGTGCTGCAGTGTCGGAGGGTCAGTACTGAGGGAGCGCTGCACTGTGTTAGGGTCAGTATTGAGGGAGTGCTGCACGTCGGTGGGTCAGTATTGAGGGAGTGCTGCACTGTGGGAGGGTCAGTGCTGAGGGAGTGCCGCGCTGAGGGTGGGTCAGTATTGAGGGAGTGCTGCACTGTCGGAGGGTCAGTAGTAAGGAATGCTGCACTGTGGGAGGGTCAGTATTCAGGGACTGTTACACTGTGTTAGGGTCAGTATTGAGGGAGTGCCGCACTGTGGGATGGTCAGTATTGAGGGAGAGCTGCACTGTCGGAGGGTCAGTACTGAATGAGTGCTGCACTATGGGAGGGTCAGTGCTTAGGGAGCGCTGCACTGTGGGAGAGTCAGTACTGAAGGAGTGCTGCAAGGTCGGAGGCGCAATATGAGGTAGTGCT
The DNA here is from genome assembly GCA_026770705.1 of Isurus oxyrinchus. Taxonomy (NCBI): domain Eukaryota; kingdom Metazoa; phylum Chordata; class Chondrichthyes; order Lamniformes; family Lamnidae; genus Isurus; species Isurus oxyrinchus. The sequence goes on from JANJGN010000080.1 coordinate 1,464,113, forward strand.
GCACTTTCGGAGAGTCAGTATTGAGGGAGTGCTGCACTGTCGGAGGGTCAGTACTGAGGGAGCACTGCAATGTGTTAGGTTCAGTATTGAGTGAGTGCTGTACTGTCGGATGGTCAGTATTGAGGTAGTGCTGCACTGTCGGAGGGTCAGTATTGAGGGAGTGCTGCACTGTCGGAGGGTCTGTATTGAGGGAGTGATGCCCTTTCGGAGGGTCAGTATTGAAGGAGTGCTACACTATCGGAGGGTCAGTATTGAGGGAGTGCTGCACTGTGGGGGCTCAGTATTGAGGGAGTGTCGAACTGTGGCAGGGTCAGTATTGAGGGAGTGTGCACTGTCGGACGGTCAGTATTGAGGAAGTGCTGCACAGTCAGAGGGTCAGTCCTGAGGGAGTGCTGCACTCTGCTAGGGTCAGTATTGAGAGAGTGCTGCACTGTCGGAGGGTCAGTGCTGAGGGTGTGCTGCACTGTCGGAGGGTCAGTATTGAGGGGGTGCTGCACTGTTGGAGAGTCAGTATTGAGGGAGTGCTGCACAGTCGGAGGGTCAGTATTGAGGGAGCGCTGCACTGTGGGAGGGTCAGTGCTGAGGGAGTGCCGCGCTGAGGGAGGGTCAGTATTGAGGGAGTGCTGCACTGTCGGAGGGTCAGTAGTAAGGAATGCTGCACTGTGGGATGGTCAGTATTCAGGGAATGTTACACTGTGTTAGGGTCAGTATTGAGGGAGTGCCGCACTGTGGGATGGTCAGTATTGAGGGAGAGCTGCACTGTCGGAGGGTCAGTACTGAATGAGTGCTGCACTGTGGGAGGGTCAGTGCTTAGGGAGCGCTGCACTGTGGGAGAGTCAGTACTGAAGGAGTGCTGCAAGGTCGGAGGCGCAATATGAGGGAGTGCTGCACTGTCGGAGAGTCAGTATTGAGGGAGTGCTGCACTGTCGGAGGGTCAGTACTGAGGGAGCACTGCAATGTGTTAGGTTCAGTATTGAATGAGTGCTGTACTGTCGGATGGTCAGTATTGAGGTAGTGCTGCACTGTCGGCGGGTCAATATTGAGGGAGTGCTACACTGTGGGAGGTTCTGTGCTGAGGGAGCACTGCACTGTCGTAGTGTCTGTATTGAGGGAATGCTGGACTGTGGGAGGGTCAGTGCTGAGGGAGTGCCGCATTGTGGGAGGGTCAGTACTGAGGGAGTGCTGCACTGTGGGAGCGTCAGTATTGAGGGAGAGCTGAACAGTGGGGTGGGCTGTATTGAGGGAGTGCTGCACTGTCGGAGGGTCAGTCCTGAGGGAGTGCTGCACTGTCGGAGGGTCAGTACTGAGGGAGCGCTGCACTCTGTTAGGGTCAGTATTGAGGGAGTGCTGCACAGTCGGTGGGTCAGTACTGAAGTAGTGCTGCACTGTGGGAGGGTCAGGGCTGAGGCAGTGCCGCGCTGTGGGAGGGTCAGTATTGAGGGAGTGCTGCACTGTTGGAGGTTCAGTATTGAGAGAGTGCCGCACTGTCAGTGGGCCAGTATTGAGGGAGAGCTGCAATGTGTTAGGGTCAGTATTGAGGGAGTGCTGCACTGTGTTAGGTTCAGTATTGCAGGAGTGCTGCAATGTGGGAGGGTCAGTATTGAGGCAGTGCTGCATTTGGCAGGGTCAGTATTGAGGGAGTGCTGCATTGTGGGAGGGTCAGTATTCTGGGAGTGCTGCATTGTGGGGGGTCAGTACTGAGCAAGTGCTGCACTGTGGGAGGGTCAGTGATGAGGGAGTGCTGCACTCTCGGAGGGTCAGTATTGAGGGTTTGCTGCACTGCGGAAGGGTCAGTGCTGAGGGAGTGCTGCACTGTAGGAGGGTCAAAACTGAGGGAGAGCCGCACTGTGGGAGGGTCAGTATTGAGGGAGTGCCTAACTGTGGTAGGGTCAGTATTGAGGGAGTGCTGCACTGTCAGACTGTCATTGAGGGAGTGCTGCACTGTGTTAAGGTCATTATTGAGGGGGTGCTGCACTGTTGTAGGGTCAATATTGAGGGGGTGCTGCACTGTTGGAGAGTCAGTATTGAGGGAGTGCTGCAGTGTCGGAGGGTCAGTACTGAGGGAGCGCTGCACTGTGTTAGGGTCAGTATTGAGGGAGTGCTGCACTGTGGGAGGGTCAGTGCTGAGGGAGTGCCGCGCTGAGGGTGGGTCAGTATTGAGGGAGTGCTGCACTGTCGGAGGGTCAGTACTAAGGAATGCTGCACTGTGGGAGGGTCAGTATTCAGGGACTGTTACACTGTGTTAGGGTCAGTATTGAGGGAGTGCCGCACTGTGGGATGGTCAGTATTGAGGGAGAGCTGCACTGTCGGAGGGTCAGTACTGAATGAGTGCTGCACTATGGGAGGGTCAGTGCTTAGGGAGCGCTGCACTGTGGGAGAGTCAGTACTGAAGGAGTGCTGCAAGGTCGGAGGCGCAATATGAGGTAGTGCTGCACTTTCGGAGAGTCAGTATTGAGGGAGTGCTGCACTGTCGGAGGGTCAGTACTGAGGGAGCACTGCGATGTGTTAGGTTCAGTATTGAGTGAGTGCTGTACTGTCGGATGGTCAGTATTGAGGTAGTGCTGCACAGTCGGAGGGTCAGTATTGAGGGAGTGCTGCACTGTCGGAGGGTCAGTATTGAGGGAGTGATGCCCTTTCGGAGGGTCAGTATTGAAGGAGTGCTACACTATCGGAGGGTCAGTATTGAGGGTGTGCTGCACAGTGGGGGCTCAGTATTGAGGGAGTGTCGAACTGTGGCAGGGTCAGTATTGAGGGAGTGTGCACTGTCGGAGGTTCAGTATTGAGGAAGTGCTGCACAGTCAGAGGGTCAGTCCTGAGGGAGTGCTGCACTCTGCTAGGGTCAGTATTGAGAGAGTGCTGCACTGTCGGAGGGTCAGTGCTGAGGGTTTGCTGCACTGTCGGAGGGTCAGTATTGAGGGGGTGCTGCACTGTTGGAGAGTCAGTATTGAGGGAGTGCTGCACAGTCGGAGGGTCAATATTGAGGGAGCGCTGCACTGTGGGAGGGTCAGTGCTGAGGGAGTGCCGCGCTGAGGGAGGGTCAGTATTGAGGGAGTGCTGCACTGTCGGAGGGTCAGTAGTAAGGAATGCTGCACTGTGGGATGGTCAGTATTCAGGGAATGTTACACTGTGTTAGGGTCAGTATTGAGGGAGTGCCGCACTGTGGGAGGGTCAGTATTGAGGGAGAGCTGCACTGTCGGAGGGTCAGTACTGAATGAGTGCTGCACTGTGGGAGGGTCAGTGCTTAGGGAGCGCTGCACTGTGGGAGAGTCAGTACTGAAGGAGTGCTGCAAGGTCGGAGGCGCAATATGAGGGAGTGCTGCACTGTCGGAGAGTCAGTATTGAGGGAGTGCTGCACTGTCGGAGGGTCAGTACTGAGGGAGCACTGCAATGTGTTAGGTTCAGTATTGAATGAGTGCTGTACTGTCGGATGGTCAGTATTGAGGTAGTGCTGCACTGTCGGTGGGTCAATATTGAGGGAGTGCTACACTGTGGGAGGTTCTGTGCTGAGGGAGCACTGCACTGTCGTAGTGTCTGTATTGAGGGAATGCTGGACTGTGGGAGGGTCAGTGCTGAGTGAGTGCCGCATTGTGGGAGGGTCAGTACTGAGGGAGTGCTGCACTGTGGGAGCGTCAGTATTGAGGGAGTGCCGAACTGTGGGGTGGGCAGTATTGAGGGAGTGCTGCACTGTCGGAGGGTCAGTACTGAGGGCGTGCTGCACTGTAGGAGGGTCAAAAATGAGGGAGTGCCGCACTGTGGAAGGGTCAGTATTAAGGGAGTGCCGAACTGTAGTCGGGTCAGTATTGAGGGTGTGCTGCACTGTCGGAGGGGCATTATTGAGGCACTGCTGCACTGTAGGAAGGTAAGTACCGAGGGCGTGCCGCACTGTGGGAGGGTCAGTATTGAGGGAGGGCTGCACTGTCGGAGGGTCAGTACTGAGGGAGCGCTGCACTGTGTTAGGGTCAGTATTGAGAGAGTGCTGCACAGTCGGAGGGTCAGTATTGAAGTAATGCTGCACTGTGGGAGGGTCAGTATTGAGGGAGTGCTGCACTGTCGGAGGGTCAGTAGTAAGGAATGCTGCACTGTGGGAGGGTCAGTATTCAGGGAATGTTACACTGTGTGAGGGTCAGTATTGAGGGAGTGCCGCACTGTGGGAGGGTCAGTATTGAGGGAGAGCTGCACTGTCAGAGGGTCAGTACTGAATGAGTACTGCACTGTGGGAGGGTCAGTGCTTAGGGAGCGCTGCACTGTGGGAGAGTCAGTACTGAAGGAGTGCTGCAAGGTCGGAGGCGCAATATGAGGGAGTGCTGCACTGTCGGAGAGTCAGTATTGAGGGAGTGCTGCACTGTCGGAGGGTCAGTACTGAGGGAGCACTGCAATGTGTTAGGTTCAGTATTGAGTGAGTGCTGTACTGTCGGATGGTCAGTATTGAGGTAGTGCTGCACTGTCGGCGGGTCAGTATTGAGGGAGTGCTACACTGTGGGAGGTTCTGTGCTGAGGGAGCACTGCACTGTCGTAGTGTCTGTATTGAGGGAATGCTGGACTGTGGGAGGGTCAGTGCTGAGGGAGTGCCGCATTGTCGGAGGGTCAGTACTGAGGGAGTGCTGCACTGTGGGAGCGTCAGTATTGAGGGAGCGCTGCACTGTGTTAGTGTCAGTATTGAGGGAGTGCTGCACTGTGGGAGGGTCAGTACTGAGGGAGTGCTGCACTGTAGGAGGGTCAAAATTGAGGGAGTGCCGCACTGTGGAAGGGTCAGTATTAAGGGAGTGCCGAACTGTGGTCGGGTCAGTATTGAGGGAGTGCTGCACTGTCGGAGGGTCATTATTGAGGGACTGCTGCACTGTAGGAGGGTAAGTACTGAGGGCGTGCCGCACTGTGGGAGGGTCAGTATTGAGGGAGGGCTGCACTGTCGGAGGGTCAGTATTGAGGGAGCGCTGCACTGTGTTAGTGTCAGTATTGAGGGAGTGCTGCACTGTGGGAGGGTCAGTGCTGAGGGAGCGCTGCACTGTGGGTGAGTCAGTACGGAAGGACTGCTGCAAGGTCTGAGGCGCAACATGAGGGTGTGCTGCACTGTCGGAGACTCAGTATTGAGGGAGTGCTGCACTGTCGGAGGGTCAGTAGTAAGGAATGCTGCACTGTGGGAGGGTCAGTATTCAGGGAATGTTACACTGTGTTAGGGTCAGTATTGAGGGAGTGCCGCACTGTGGGAGGGTCACTATTGAGGGAGAGCTGCACTGTCAGAGGGTCAGTACTGAATGAGTGCTGCACTGTCGGAGGGTCAGTACTGAGGGAGCGCTGCACTGTGTTAGGGTCAGTATTGAGGGAGTGCTGCACAGTCGGAGGGTCAGTATTGAGGGAGTGCTGCACTGTGGGAGGGTCAGTGCTGAGGGAGTGCCGCGCTGAGGGAGGGTCAGTATTGAGGGAGTGCTGCACTGTCGGAGGGTCAGTAGTAAGGAATGCTCCACTGTGGGAGGGTCAGTATTCAGGGACTGTTACAGTGTGTTAGGGTCAGTATTGAGGGAGTGCCGCACTGTGGGAGGGTCAGTATTGAGGGAGAGCTGCACTGTCGCAGGGTCAGTACTGAATGAGTGCTGCACTGTGGGAGGGTCAGTGCTTAGGGAGCGCTGCACTGTGGGAGAGTCAGTACTGAAGGAGTGCTGCACTCTGTTAGGGTCAGTATTGAGAGAGTGCTGCACTGTCGGAGGGTCAGTGCTGAGGGAGTGCTGCACTGTCGGAGGGTCAGTACTGAGGGAGCACTGCAATGTGTTAAGTTCAGTATTGAGTGAGTGCTGTACTGTCGGATGGTCAGTATTGAGGTAGTGCTGCACTGTCGGAGGGTCAGTATTGAGGGAGTGATGCACTGTCGGAGGGTCTGTATAGAGGGAGTGCTGCCCTTTCGGAGGGTCAGTATTGAAGGAGTGCTACACTGTCGGAGGGTCAGTATTGAGGGAGTGCAGCACTGTGGGGGCTCAGTATTGAGGGAGTGTCGAACTGTGGCAGGGTCAGTATTGAGGGAGTGTGCACTGTCGGAGGGTCAGTATTGAGGAAGTGCTGCACAGTCAGAGGGTCAGTACTGAGGGAGTGCTGCACTCTGTTAGGGTCAGTATTGAGAGAGTGCTGCACTGTCGGAGGGTCAGTGCTGAGGGAGTGCTGCACTGTCGGAGGGTCAGTATTGAGGGAGTGCTACACTGTGGGAGGGTCAGTGCTGAGGGAATTCGGCACTGTGTTAGGATCAGTATTGAGGGAGGGATGTACTGTCGGAGGGTCATTATTGAGGGAGTGCTGCACTGTGGGAGGGTCAGTATTGAGGGAGTGCTGCACTGTGTGAGGGTCAGTATTGAGGGATTGCTGCACTGTCATAGGCTCTGTATTGAGGGAGTGCTGCACTGTCGGATAGTCAATATTGAGGGAGTGCTGCACTGTGTAAGGGCCAGTATTGAGAGCGTGCTGCACTGTGGGAGGGTCAGTGCTGAGTGAGTACCGCGCTGTTGGAGGATGAGTACTGAGGGAGTGCTACACTGTGGGAGGGTCAGTGCTGAGGGGGTGCTGCCCTGTCGGAGGATCAGTATTGAGGGAGTGCCGCACTGTCAGAGGGTCAGTACTGAGGGAGTGCTGCACAGTGTTAGAGTCAGTATTGAGGGAGTGCTGCACTGTGTTAGGGTCAGTATTGCAGGAGTGCTGCACTGTGGGAAGGTCAGTACGGAGGGAGTGCTGGACAGTGTTAGGGTCAGTATTGAGGGAGTGCTGCACTGTGTTAGGGTCAGTATAGCGGGAGTGCTGCAATGTGGGAGGATCAGTATTGCAGGAGTGCTGCACTTGGGAGGGTCAGTGCTGAGGGAGTGCTGCACGGTCGGAGGGTCAGTATTGATGGAGTGCTGCACTGTGGGAGGGTCAGTGCTGAGGGAGCGCTGCACGGTGGGAAGGTCAGTGCTGAGGGAGCGCTGCAATGTGGGATGGTCCGTACTGAGGGTGTGCTGCACTTTGGGAGTGTCAGTACTGATGGAATGCTGCACTTTAGGAGGGTCAGTACTGAGGGAGAGCTGCACTGTGTTCGGGTCAGTATTGAGGGATTGCTGCACTGTCGGAGGGTCAGTACTGAGGGAGTGCTGCACTCTGGGAGGGTCAGTGTTGAGGGAGTGCCGAACTGTGGGACGGGCAGTATTGAGGGAGTGCTGCACTGTCGGTGTGTCAGTACTGAGGGAGTGCTGCACTGTAGGAGGGTCAAAATTGAGGGAGTGCCGCACTGTGGGAGGGTCAGTATTGAGCGAGTGCCGAACTGGGGGAGGGTCAGTATTGAGGGAGTGCTGCACTGTTGGAGGGTCATTATTGAGTGACTGCTGCACTGTAGGAGGGTAATTACTGAGGGAGTGTTGCACAGTGTTAGGGTCAGTATTGCGGGAGTGCTGCACTGTGTTAGTGTCAGTATTGAGTGAATGTGGTACTGTCGGAGGGTCATTATTGAGGGAGAGCTGCACTGTGTTCGGGTCAGTATTGAGGGATTGCTGCACTGTCGGAGGGTCAGTACTGAGGGAGTGCTGCACTCTGGGAGGGTCAGTGTTGAGGGAGTGCCGAACTGTGGGGACGGGCAGTATTGAGGGAGTGCTGCACTGTCGGTGTGTCAGTACTGAGGGAGTGCTGCACTGTAGGAGGGTCAAAATTGAGGGAGTGCCGCACTGTGGGAGGGTCAGTATTGAGCGAGTGCCGAACTGGGGGAGGGTCAGTATTGAGGGAGTGCTGCACTGTTGGAGGGTCATTATTGAGTGACTGCTGCACTGTAGGAGGGTCATTATTGAGGGAGTGATGCACTGTCGGAGGGTCAGTATTGAGGGAATGCTGCACTGAGTTTGGATCAGTAATGAGGGAGGGATGCACTGTTGGAGGGTCAGTATTGAATGAGTGCTGCACTGTGGGAGGGTCAGTACTGAGCGAGTGCTGCACTGTGTTAGGGTCAGTATTGAGGGATTGCTGCACTGTCGTAGTGTCAGTATTGAGGGAGTGCTGCACTGTGTTAGGGCCAGTATTGAGAGATTGCTGCATTGTGGGAGGGTCAGTGCTGAGTGAGTACCGCGCTGTTGGAGGTTGAGTACTGAGGGAGTGCTACACTGTGGGAGGGTCAGTGCTGAGGGAGTGCTGCCCTGTCGGAGGTTCAGTATTGAGGGAGTGCCGCACTGTCAGAGGGTCAGTATTGAGGGAATGCTGCACTGAGTTAGGATCACTAATGAGGGAGGGATGCACTGTTGGAGGGTCAGTATTGAGTGAGTGCTGCACTGTGAGAGGGTCAGTACTGAGCGAGTGCTGCATAGTGTTACGGTCAGTATTGAGGGATTGCTGCACTGTCGTAGTGTCAGTATTGAGGGAGTGCTGCCCTGTCGGAGGTTCAGTATTGAGGGAGTTCCGCACTGTCAGAGGGTCAGTACTGAGGGAGTGCTGCACACTGTTAGGGTCAGTATTGAGGGAGTGCTGCACTGTGTTAGGGTCAGTATTGAGGGAGTGCTGCACAGTCGGAGGGTCAATATTGAGGGAGTGCTGCACTCTGGGAGGGTCAGTGCTGAGGGAGTGCCGCGCTGAGGGAGGGTCAGTATTGAGGGAGTGCTGCACTGTCGGAGGGTCAGTAGTAAGGAATGCTGCACTGTGGGAGGGTCAGTATTCAGGGACTGTTACACTGTGTTAGGGTCAGTATTGAGGGAGTGCCGCACTGTGGGAGGGTCAGAATTGAGGGAGAGCTGCACTGTCGGAGCGTCAGTACTGAATGAGTGCTGCACTGTGGGAGGGTCAGTGCTTAGGGAGCGCTGCACTGTGGGAGAGTCAGTACTGAAGGAGTGCTGCAAGGTCGGAGGCGCAATATGAGGGAGTGCTGCACTGTCGGAGAGTCAGTATTGAAGGAGTGCTGCACTGTCGGAGGGTCAGTACTGAGGGAGCACTGCAATGTGTTAGGTTCAGTATTGAGTGAGTGCTGTACTGTCGGATGGTCAGTATTGAGGTAGTGCTGCACTGTCGGAGGGTCAGTATTGAGGGAGTGCTGCACTGTCGGAGGGTCAGTATTGAGGGAGTGCAGCCCTGTCGGAGGGTCAGTATTGAAGGAGTGCTGCACTGTCGGAGGGTCAGTATTGAGGGAGTACTGCACTGTGGGAGGGTCAGTACTGAGGGAGTGCTGCACTGTGGGGGCTCAGTATTGAGGGAGTGTCGAACTGTGGCAGGGTCAGTATTGAGGGAGTGTGCACTGTCGGAGGGTCAGCATTGAGGGAGTGCTGCACTGTCGGAGGGTCACTATTGAGGGAGTGCTGCACTGTGGGAGGGTCAGTACTGAGGGAGTGCTGCACTGTGGGGGCTCAGTATTGAGGGAGTGTCGAACTGTGGCAGGGTCAGTATTGAGGGAGTGTGCACTGTCAGAGGGTCAGCATTGAGGAAGTGCTGCACATCAGAGGTTCAGTACTGAGGGAGTGCTGCACTCTGTTAGGGTCAGTATTGAGAGAGTGCTGCACAGTCGGAGGGTGAGTGCTGAGGGAGTGCTGCACTGTCGGAGGGTCAGTGCTGAGGGAATTCGGCACTGTGTTAGGATCAGTATTGAGGGAGGGATGTACTGTCGGAGGGTCATTATTGAGGGAGTGCTGCACTGTGGGAGGGTCAGTATTGAGGGAGTGCTGCACTGTGTTAGGGTCAGTATTGAGGGATTGCTGCACTGTCATAGGCTCAGTATTGAGGGAGTGCTGCACTGTCGGATAGTCAATATTGAGGGCGTGTTGCACTGTCGGAGGGTCATTATTGAGGGAGTGCTGCACTGTGTCAGGGCCAGTATTGAGAGAGTGCTGCACTGTGGGAGGGTCTGTGCTGAGTGAGTACCGCGCTGTTGGAGGATGAGTACTGATGGAGTGCTACACTGTGGGAGTGTCAGTGCTGAGGGAGTGCTGTCCTGTCGGAGGTTCAGTATTGAGGGAGTGCCGCACTGTCAGAGGGTTAGTACTGAGGGAGTGCTGCACAGTGTTAGAGTCAGTATTGAGGGAGTGCTGCACCGTGTTAGGGTCAGTATTGCAGGAGTGCTGCACTGTGGGAGGGTCAGTGCTGAGGGAGTGCTGCACGGTCAGAGGGTCAGTATTGATGGAGTGCTACACTGTGGGAGGTTCTGTGCTGAGGGAGCGCTGCACGGTGGGAAGGTCAGTGCTGAGGGAGCGCTGCAATTTGGGATGGTCAGTACTGAGGGTGTGCTGCACTGTGGGAGTGTCAGTACTGATGGAGTGCTGCACTTTAGGAGGGTCAGTACTGAGGGAGAGCTGCACTGTGTTCGGGTCAGTATTGAGGGATTGCTGCACTGTCGGAGGGTCAGTACTGAGGGAGTGCTGCACTCTGGGAGGGTCAGTATTGAGGGAGTGCCGAACTGTGGGACGGGCAGTATTGAGGGAGTGCTGCACTGTCGGAGTGTCAGTACTGAGGGAGGTGCTGCACTGTAGGAGGGTCAAAATTGAGGGAGTGCTGCACTGTGGGAGGGTCAGTATTGAGGGAGTGCTGCACTGTGTTAGTGTCAGTATTGAGGGAGTGCCGCACTGTGGGAGGGTCAGTATTGAGGGAGAGCTGCACTGTCGGAGGGTCAGTACTGAATGAGTGCTGCACTGTGGGAGGGTCAGTGCTGAGAGAGCGCTGCACTGTGGGAGAGTCAGTACTGAAGGAGTGCTGCAAGGTCGGAGGCGCAATATGAGGGAGTGCTGCACTGTCGGAGAGTCAGTATTGAGGGAGTGCTGCACTGTCGGAGGGTCAGTAGTGAGGGAACACTGCAATGTGTTAGGTTCAGTATTGAGTGAGTGCTGTACTGTCGGATGGTCAGTATTGAGGTAGTGCTGCACTGTCGGAGGGTCAGTATTGAGGGAGTGCTGCACTGTCGGAGGGTCTGTGTTGAGGGAGTGCTGCCCTTTCGGAGGGTCAGTATTGAAGGAGTGCTACACTGTCGGAGGGTCAGTATTGAGGGAGTGCTGCACTGTGGGGGCTCAGTATTGAGGGAGTGTCGAACTGTGGCAGGGTCAGTATTGAGGGAGTGTGCACTGTCTGAGGGTCAGTATTGAGGAAGTGCTGCACAGTCAGAGGGTCAGTACTGTGGGAGTGCTGCACTCTGTTAGGGTCAGTATTGAGAGAGTGCTGCACTGTCGGAGGGTCAGTGCTGAGGGAGTGCTGCACTGTCGGAGGGTCAGTATTGAGGGGGTGCTGCACTGTTGGAGAGTCAGTATTGAGGGAGTGCTGCACTGTCGGAGGGTCAGTACTGAGGGTGCTCTGCACTGTGTTGGGGTCAGTATTGAGGGAGTGCTGCACAGTCGGAGGGTCAGTATTGAGGGAGTGCTGCACTGTGGGAGGGTCAGTGCTGAGGGAGTGCCGCGCTGAGGGAGGGTCAGTATTGAGTGAGTGCTGCACTGTCGGAGGGTCAGTAGTAAGGAATGCTCCACTGTGGGAGGGTCAGTATTCAGGGACTGTTACAGTGTGTTAGGGTCAGTATTGAGGGAGTGCCGCACTGTGGGAGGGTCAGTATTGAGGGAGAGCTGCACTGTCGCAGGGTCAGTACTAAATGAGTGCTGCACTGTGGGAGGGTCAGTGCTTAGGGAGCGCTGCACTGTGGGAGAGTCAGTACTGAAGGAGTGCTGCACTCTGTTAGGGTCAGTATTGAGAGAGTGCTGCACTGTCGGAGGGTCAGTGCTGAGGGAGTGCTGCACTGTGGGAGCGTCAGTATTGAGGGAGCGCTGCACTGTGTTAGTGTCAGTATTGAGGGAGTGCTGCACTGTGGGAGGGTCAGTACTGAGGGAGTGCTGCACTGTAGGAGGGTCAAAATTGAGGGAGTGCCGCACTGTGGAAGGGTCAGTATTAAGGGAGTGCCGAACTGTGGTCGGGTCAGTATTGAGGGAGTGCTGCACTGTCGGAGGGTCATTATTGAGGGACTGCTGCACTGTAGGAGGGTAAGTACTGAGGGCGTGCCGCACTGTGGGAGGGTCAGTATTGAGGGAGGGCTGCACTGTCGGAGGGTCAGTATTGAGGGAGCGCTGCACTGTGTTAGTGTCAGTATTGAGGGAGTGCTGCACTGTGGGAGGGTCAGTGCTGAGGGAGCGCTGCACTGTGGGTGAGTCAGTACGGAAGGACTGCTGCAAGGTCGGAGGCGCAACATGAGGGTGTGCTGCACTGTCGGAGACTCAGTATTGAGGGAGTGCTGCACTGTCGGAGGGTCAGTAGTAAGGAATGCTGCACTGTGGGAGGGTCAGTATTCAGGGAATGTTACACTGTGTTAGGGTCAGTATTGAGGGAGTGCCGCACTGTGGGAGGGTCACTATTGAGGGAGAGCTGCACTGTCAGAGGGTCAGTACTGAATGAGTGCTGCACTGTCGGAGGGTCAGTACTGAGGGAGCGCTGCACTGTGTTAGGGTCAGTATTGAGGGAGTGCTGCACAGTCGGAGGGTCAGTATTGAGGGAGTGCTGCACTGTGGGAGGGTCAGTGCTGAGGGAGTGCCGCGCTGAGGGAGGGTCAGTATTGAGGGAGTGCTGCACTGTCGGAGGGTCAGTAGTAAGGAATGCTCCACTGTGGGAGGGTCAGTATTCAGGGACTGTTACAGTGTGTTAGGGTCAGTATTGAGGGAGTGCCGCACTGTGGGAGGGTCAGTATTGAGGGAGAGCTGCACTGTCGCAGGGTCAGTACTGAATGAGTGCTGCACTGTGGGAGGGTCAGTGCTTAGGGAGCGCTGCACTGTGGGAGAGTCAGTACTGAAGGAGTGCTGCACTCTGTTAGGGTCAGTATTGAGAGAGTGCTGCACTGTCGGAGGGTCAGTGCTGAGGGAGTGCTGCACTGTCGGAGGGTCAGTACTGAGGGAGCACTGCAATGTGTTAAGTTCAGTATTGAGTGAGTGCTGTACTGTCGGATGGTCAGTATTGAGGTAGTGCTGCACTGTCGGAGGGTCAGTATTGAGGGAGTGATGCACTGTCGGAGGGTCTGTATTGAGGGAGTGCTGCCCTTTCGGAGGGTCAGTATTGAAGGAGTGCTACACTGTCGGAGGTTCAGTATTGAGGGAGTGCAGCACTGTGGGGGCTCAGTATTGAGGGAGTGTCGAACTGTGGCAGGGTCAGTATTGAGGGAGTGTGCACTGTCGGAGGGTCAGTATTGAGGAAGTGCTGCACAGTCAGAGGGTCAGTACTGAGGGAGTGCTGCACTCTGTTAGGGTCAGTATTGAGAGAGTGCTGCACTGTCGGAGGGTCAGTGCTGAGGGAGTGCTGCACTGTCGGAGGGTCAGTATTGAGGGAGTGCTACACTGTGGGAGGGTCAGTGCTGAGGGAATTCGGCACTGTGTTAGGATCAGTATTGAGGGAGGGATGTACTGTCGGAGGGTCATTATTGAGGGAGTGCTGCACTGTGGGAGGGTCAGTATTGAGGGAGTGCTGCACTGTGTGAGGGTCAGTATTGAGGGATTGCTGCACTGTCATAGGCTCTTTATTGAGGGAGTGCTGCACTGTCGGATAGTCAATATTGAGGGAGTGCTGCACTGTGTAAGGGCCAGTATTGAGAGCGTGCTGCACTGTGGGAGGGTCAGTGCTGAGTGAGTACCGCGCTGTTGGAGGATGAGTACTGAGGGAGTGCTACACTGTGGGAGGGTCAGTGCTGAGGGAGTGCTGCCCTGTCGGAGGATCAGTATTGAGGGAGTGCCGCACTGTCAGAGGGTCAGTACTGAGGGAGTGCTGCACAGTGTTAGAGTCAGTATTGAGGGAGTGCTGCACTGTGTTAGGGTCAGTATTGCAGGAGTGCTGCACTGTGGGAAGGTCAGTACGGAGGGAGTGCTGGACAGTGTTAGGGTCAGTATTGAGGGAGTGCTGCACTGTGTTAGGGTCAGTATAGCGGGAGTGCTGCAATGTGGGAGGATCAGTATTGCAGGAGTGCTGCACTTGGGAGGGTCAGTGCTGAGGGAGTGCTGCACGGTCGGAGGGTCAGTATTGATGGAGTGCTGCACTGTGGGAGGGTCAGTGCTGAGGGAGCGCTGCACGGTGGGAAGGTCAGTGCTGAGGGAGCGCTGCAATGTGGGATGGTCCGTACTGAGGGTGTGCTGCACTTTGGGAGTGTCAGTACTGATGGAATGCTGCACTTTAGGAGGGTCAGTACTGAGGGAGAGCTGCACTGTGTTCGGGTCAGTATTGAGGGATTGCTGCACTGTCGGAGGGTCAGTACTGAGGGAGTGCTGCACTCTGGGAGGGTCAGTGTTGAGGGGAGTGCCGAACTGTGGGACGGGCAGTATTGAGGGAGTGCTGCACTGTCGGTGTGTCAGTACTGAGGGAGTGCTGCACTGTAGGAGGGTCAAAATTGAGGGAGTGCCGCACTGTGGGAGGGTCAGTATTGAGCGAGTGCCGAACTGGGGGAGGGTCAGTATTGAGGGAGTGCTGCACTGTTGGAGGGTCATTATTGAGTGACTGCTGCACTGTAGGAGGGTCATTATTGAGGGAGTGATGCACTGTCGGAGGGTCAGTATTGAGGGAATGCTGCACTGAGTTTGGATCAGTAATGAGGGAGGGATGCACTGTTGGAGGGTCAGTATTGAATGAGTGCTGCACTGTGGGAGGGTCAGTACTGAGCGAGTGCTGCACTGTGTTAGGGTCAGTATTGAGGGATTGCTGCACTGTCGTAGTGTCAGTATTGAGGGAGTGCTGCACTGTGTTAGGGCCAGTATTGAGAGATTGCTGCATTGTGGGAGGGTCAGTGCTGAGTGAGTACCGCGCTGTTGGAGGTTGAGTACTGAGGGAGTGCTACACTGTGGGAGGGTCAGTGCTGAGGGAGTGCTGCCCTGTCGGAGGTTCAGTATTGAGGGAGTGCCGCACTGTCAGAGGGTCAGTATTGAGGGAATGCTGCACTGAGTTAGGATCACTAATGAGGGAGGGATGCACTGTTGGAGGGTCAGTATTGAGTGAGTGCTGCACTGTGAGAGGGTCAGTACTGAGCGAGTGCTGCATAGTGTTACGGTCAGTATTGAGGGATTGCTGCACTGTCGTAGTGTCAGTATTGAGGGGAGCGCTGCCCTGTCGGAGGTTCAGTATTGAGGGAGTTCCGCACTGTCAGAGGGTCAGTACTGAGGGAGTGCTGCACACTGTTAGGGTCAGTATTGAGGGAGTGCTGCACTGTGTTAGGGTCAGTATTGAGGGAGTGCTGCACAGTCGGAGGGTCAATATTGAGGGAGTGCTGCACTCTGGGAGGGTCAGTGCTGAGGGAGTGCCGCGCTGAGGGAGGGTCAGTATTGAGGGAGTGCTGCACTGTCGGAGGGTCAGTAGTAAGGAATGCTGCACTGTGGGAGGGTCAGTATTCAGGGACTGTTACACTGTGTTAGGGTCAGTATTGAGGGAGTGCCGCACTGTGGGAGGGTCAGAATTGAGGGAGAGCTGCACTGTCGGAGCGTCAGTACTGAATGAGTGCTGCACTGTGGGAGGGTCAGTGCTTAGGGAGCGCTGCACTGTGGGAGAGTCAGTACTGAAGGAGTGCTGCAAGGTCGGAGGCGCAATATGAGGGAGTGCTGCACTGTCGGAGAGTCAGTATTGAAGGAGTGCTGCACTGTCGGAGGGTCAGTACTGAGGGAGCACTGCAATGTGTTAGGTTCAGTATTGAGTGAGTGCTGTACTGTCGGATGGTCAGTATTGAGGTAGTGCTGCACTGTCGGAGGGTCAGTATTGAGGGAGTGCTGCACTGTCGGAGGGTCAGTATTGAGGGAGTGCAGCCCTGTCGGAGGGTCAGTATTGAAGGAGTGCTGCACTGTCGGAGGGTCAGTATTGAGGGAGTACTGCACTGTGGGAGGGTCAGTACTGAGGGAGTGCTGCACTGTGGGGGCTCAGTATTGAGGGAGTGTCGAACTGTGGCAGGGTCAGTATTGAGGGAGTGTGCACTGTCGGAGGGTCAGCATTGAGGGAGTGCTGCACTGTCGGAGGGTCACTATTGAGGGAGTGCTGCACTGTGGGAGGGTCAGTACTGAGGGAATGCTGCACTGTGGGGGCTCAGTATTGAGGGAGTGTCGAACTGTGGCAGGGTCAGTATTGAGGGAGTGTGCACTGTCGGAGGGTCAGCATTGAGGAAGTGCTGCACATCAGAGGTTCAGTACTGAGGGAGTGCTGCACTCTGTTAGGGTCAGTATTGAGAGAGTGCTGCACAGTCGGAGGGTGAGTGCTGAGGGAGTGCTGCACTGTCGGAGGGTCAGTGCTGAGGGAATTCGGCACTGTGTTAGGATCAGTATTGAGGGAGGGATGTACTGTCGGAGGGTCATTATTGAGGGAGTGCTGCACTGTGGGAGGGTCAGTATTGAGGGAGTGCTGCACTGTGTTAGGGTCAGTATTGAGGGATTGCTGCACTGTCATAGGCTCAGTATTGAGGGAGTGCTGCACTGTCGGATAGTCAATATTGAGGGCGTGTTGCACTGTCGGAGGGTCATTATTGAGGGAGTGCTGCACTGTGTCAGGGCCAGTATTGAGAGAGTGCTGCACTGTGGGAGGGTCTGTGCTGAGTGAGTACCGCGCTGTTGGAGGATGAGTACTGATGGAGTGCTACACTGTGGGAGTGTCAGTGCTGAGGGAGTGCTGTCCTGTCGGAGGTTCAGTATTGAGGGAGTGCCGCACTGTCAGAGGGTTAGTACTGAGGGAGTGCTGCACAGTGTTAGAGTCAGTATTGAGGGAGTGCTACACCGTGTTAGGGTCAGTATTGCAGGAGTGCTGCACTGTGGGAGGGTCAGTGCTGAGGGAGTGCTGCACGGTCAGAGGGTCAGTATTGATGGAGTGCTACACTGTGGGAGGTTCTGTGCTGAGGGAGCGCTGCACGGTGGGAAGGTCAGTGCTGAGGGAGCGCTGCAATTTGGGATGGTCAGTACTGAGGGTGTGCTGCACTGTGGGAGTGTCAGTACTGATGGAGTGCTGCACTTTAGGAGGGTCAGTACTGAGGGAGAGCTGCACTGTGTTCGGGTCAGTATTGAGGGATTGCTGCACTGTCGGAGGGTCAGTACTGAGGGAGTGCTGCACTCTGGGAGGGTCAGTATTGAGGGAGTGCCGAACTGTGGGACGGGCAGTATTGAGGGAGTGCTGCACTGTCGGAGTGTCAGTACTGAGGGAGTGCTGCACTGTAGGAGGGTCAAAATTGAGGGAGTGCTGCACTGTGGGAGGGTCAGTATTGAGGGAGTGCTGCACTGTGTTAGTGTCAGTATTGAGGGAGTGCCGCACTGTGGGAGGGTCAGTATTGAGGGAGAGCTGCACTGTCGGAAGGTCAGTACTGAATGAGTGCTGCACTGTGGGAGGGTCAGTGCTGAGAGAGCGCTGCACTGTGGGAGAGTCAGTACTGAAGGAGTGCTGCAAGGTCGGAGGCGCAATATGAGGGAGTGCTGCACTGTCGGAGAGTCAGTATTGAGGGAGTGCTGCACTGTCGGAGGGTCAGTAGTGAGGAAACACTGCAATGTGTTAGGTTCAGTATTGAGTGAGTGCTGTACTGTCGGATGGTCAGTATTGAGGTAGTGCTGCACTGTCGGAGGGTCAGTATTGAGGGAGTGCTGCACTGTCGGAGGGTCTGTATTGAGGGAGTGCTGCACTTTCGGAGGGTCAGTATTGAAGGAGTGCTACACTGTCGGAGGGTCAGTATTGAGGGAGTGCTGCACTGTGGGGGCTCAGTATTGAGGGAGTGTCGAACTGTGGCAGGGTCAGTATTGAGGGAGTGTGCACTGTCGGAGGGTCAGTATTGAGGAAGTGCTGCACAGTCAGAGGGTCAGTACTGTGGGAGTGCTGCACTCTGTTAGGGTCAGTATTGAGAGAGTGCTGCACTGTCGGAGGGTCAGTGCTGAGGGAGTGCTGCACTGTCGGAGGGTCAGTATTGAGGGGGTGCTGCACTGTTGGAGAGTCAGTATTGAGGGAGTGCTGCACTGTCGGAGGGTCAGTACTGAGGGTGCTCTGCACTGTGTTGGGGTCAGTATTGAGGGAGTGCTGCACAGTCGGAGGGTCAGTATTGAGGGAGTGCTGCACTGTGGGAGGGTCAGTGCTGAGGGAGTGCCGCGCTGAGGGAGGGTCAGTATTGAGTGAGTGCTGCACTGTCGGAGGGTCAGTAGTAAGGAATGCTCCACTGTGGGAGGGTCAGTATTCAGGGACTGTTACAGTGTGTTAGGGTCAGTATTGAGGGAGTGCCGCACTGTGGGAGGGTCAGTATTGAGGGAGAGCTGCACTGTCGCAGGGTCAGTACTAAATGAGTGCTGCACTGTGGGAGGGTCAGTGCTTAGGGAGCGCTGCACTGTGGGAGAGTCAGTACTGAAGGAGTGCTGCACTCTGTTAGGGTCAGTATTGAGAGAGTGCTGCACTGTCGGAGGGTCAGTGCTGAGGGAGTGCTGCACTGTGGGAGCGTCAGTATTGAGGGAGCGCTGCACTGTGTTAGTGTCAGTATTGAGGGAGTGCTGCACTGTGGGAGGGTCAGTACTGAGGGAGTGCTGCACTGTAGGAGGGTCAAAATTGAGGGAGTGCCGCACTGTGGAAGGGTCAGTATTAAGGGAGTGCCGAACTGTGGTCGGGTCAGTATTGAGGGAGTGCTGCACTGTCGGAGGGTCATTATTGAGGGACTGCTGCACTGTAGGAGGGTAAGTACTGAGGGCGTGCCGCACTGTGGGAGGGTCAGTATTGAGGGAGGGCTGCACTGTCGGAGGGTCAGTATTGAGGGAGCGCTGCACTGTGTTAATGTCAGTATTGAGGGAGTGCTGCACTGTGGGAGGGTCAGTGCTGAGGGAGCGCTGCACTGTGGGTGAGTCAGTACGGAAGGACTGCTGCAAGGTCGGAGGCGCAACATGAGGGTGTGCTGCACTGTCGGAGACTCAGTATTGAGGGAGTGCTGCACTGTCGGAGGGTCAGTAGTAAGGAATGCTGCACTGTGGGAGGGTCAGTATTCAGGGAATGTTACACTGTGTTAGGGTCAGTATTGAGGGAGTGCCGCACTGTGGGAGGGTCACTATTGAGGGAGAGCTGCACTGTCAGAGGGTCAGTACTGAATGAGTGCTGCACTGTCGGAGGGTCAGTACTGAGGGAGCGCTGCACTGTGTTAGGGTCAGTATTGAGGGAGTGCTGCACTGTGGGAGGGTCAGTGCTGAGGGAGTGCCGCGCTGAGGGAGGGTCAGTATTGAGGGAGTGCTGCACTGTCGGAGGGTCAGTAGTAAGGAATGCTCCACTGTGGGAGGGTCAGTATTCAGGGACTGTTACAGTGTGTTAGGGTCAGTATTGAGGGAGTGCCGCACTGTGGGAGGGTCAGTATTGAGGGAGAGCTGCACTGTCGCAGGGTCAGTACTGAATGAGTGCTGCACTGTGGGAGGGTCAGTGCTTAGGGAGCGCTGCACTGTGGGAGAGTCAGTACTGAAGGAGTGCTGCACTCTGTTAGGGTCAGTATTGAGAGAGTGCTGCACTGTCGGAGGGTCAGTGCTGAGGGAGTGCTGCACTGTCGGAGGGTCAGTACTGAGGGAGCACTGCAATGTGTTAAGTTCAGTATTGAGTGAGTGCTGTACTGTCGGATGGTCAGTATTGAGGGAGTGCTGCACTGTCGGAGGGTCAGTATTGAGGGAGTGATGCACTGTTGGAGGGTCTGTATTGAGGGAGTGCTGCCCTTTCGGAGGGTCAGTATTGAAGGAGTGCTACACTGTCGGAGGGTCAGTATTGAGGGAGTGCAGCACTGTGGGGGCTCAGTATTGAGGGAGTGTCGAACTGTGGCAGGGTCAGTATTGAGGGAGTGTGCACTGTCGGAGGGTCAGTATTGAGGAAGTGCTGCACAGTCAGAGGGTCAGTACTGAGGGAGTGCTGCACTCTGTTAGGGTCAGTATTGAGAGAGTGCTGCACTGTCGGAGGGTCAGTGCTGAGGGAGTGCTGCACTGTCGGAGGGTCAGTATTGAGGGAGTGCTACACTGTGGGAGGGTCAGTGCTGAGGGAATTCGGCACTGTGTTAGGATCAGTATTGAGGGAGGGATGTACTGTCGGAGGGTCATTATTGAGGGAGTGCTGCACTGTGGGAGGGTCAGTATTGAGGGAGTGCTGCACTGTGTGAGGGTCAGTATTGAGGGATTGCTGCACTGTCATAGGCTCTGTATTGAGGGAGTGCTGCACTGTCGGATAGTCAATATTGAGGGAGTGCTGCACTGTGTAAGGGCCAGTATTGAGAGCGTGCTGCACTGTGGGAGGGTCAGTGCTGAGTGAGTACCGCGCTGTTGGAGGATGAGTACTGAGGGAGTGCTACACTGTGGGAGGGTCAGTGCTGAGGGAGTGCTGCCCTGTCGGAGGATCAGTATTGAGGGAGTGCCGCACTGTCAGAGGGTCAGTACTGAGGGAGTGCTGCACAGTGTTAGAGTCAGTATTGAGGGAGTGCTGCACTGTGTTAGGGTCAGTATTGCAGGAGTGCTGCACTGTGGGAAGGTCAGTACGGAGGGAGTGCTGGACAGTGTTAGGGTCAGTATTGAGGGAGTGCTGCACTGTGTTAGGGTCAGTATAGCGGGAGGGCTGCAATGTGGGAGGATCAGTATTGCAGGAGTGCTGCACTTGGGAGGGTCAGTGCTGAGGGAGTGCTGCACGGTCGGAGGGTCAGTATTGATGGAGTGCTGCACTGTGGGAGGGTCAGTGCTGAGGGAGCGCTGCACGGTGGGAAGGTCAGTGCTGAGGGAGCGCTGCAATGTGGGATGGTCCGTACCGAGGGTGTGCTGCACTTTGGGAGTGTCAGTACTGATGGAATGCTGCACTTTAGGAGGGTCAGTACTGAGGGAGAGCTGCACTGTGTTCGGGTCAGTATTGAGGGATTGCTGCACTGTCGGAGGGTCAGTACTGAGGGAGTGCTGCACTCTGGGAGGGTCAGTGTTGAGGGAGTGCCGAACTGTGGGACGGGCAGTATTGAGGGAGTGCTGCACTGTCGGTGTGTCAGTACTGAGGGAGTGCTGCACTGTAGGAGGGTCAAAATTGAGGGAGTGCCGCACTGTGGGAGGGTCAGTATTGAGCGAGTGCCGAACTGGGGGAGGGTCAGTATTGAGGGAGTGCTGCACTGTTGGAGGGTCATTATTGAGTGACTGCTGCACTGTAGGAGGGTAATTACTGAGGGAGTGTTGCACTGTGTTAGGGTCAGTATTGCGGGAGTGCTGCACTGTGTTAGTGTCAGTATTGAGTGAATGTGGTACTGTCGGAGGGTCATTATTGAGGGAGTGATGCACTGTCGGAGGGTCAGTATTGAGGGAATGCTGCACTGAGTTTGGATCAGTAATGAGGGAGGGATGCACTGTTGGAGGGTCAGTATTGAATGAGTGCTGCACTGTGGGAGGGTCAGTACTGAGCGAGTGCTGCACTGTGTTAGGGTCAGTATTGAGGGATTGCTGCACTGTCGTAGTGTCAGTATTGAGGGAGTGCTGCACTGTGTTAGGGCCAGTATTGAGAGATTGCTGCATTGTGGGAGGGTCAGTGCTGAGTGAGTACCGCGCTGTTGGAGGTTGAGTACTGAGGGAGTGCTACACTGTGGGAGGGTCAGTGCTGAGGGAGTGCTGCCCTGTCGGAGGTTCAGTATTGAGGGAGTGCCGCACTGTCAGAGGGTCAGTATTGAGGGAATGCTGCACTGAGTTAGGATCACTAATGAGGGAGGGATGCACTGTTGGAGGGTCAGTATTGAGTGAGTGCTGCACTGTGAGAGGGTCAGTACTGAGCGAGTGCTGCATAGTGTTACGGTCAGTATTGAGGGATTGCTGCACTGTCGTAGTGTCAGTATTGAGGGAGTGCTGCCCTGTCAGAGGTTCAGTATTGAGGGAGTTCCGCACTGTCAGAGGGTCAGTACTGAGGGAGTGCTGCACACTGTTAGGGTCAGTATTGAGGGAGTGTCGAACTGTGGCAGGGTCAGTATTGAGGGAGTGTGCACTGTCGGAGGGTCAGTATTGAGGAAGTGCTGCACAGTCAGAGGGTCAGTACTGAGGGAGTGCTGCACTCTGTTAGGGTCAGTATTGAGAGAGTGCTGCACTGTCGGAGGGTCAGTGCTGAGGGAGTGCTGCACTGTCGGAGGGTCAGTATTGAGGGAGTGCTGCACTGTGGGAGGGTCAGTGCTGAGGGAATTAGGCACTGTGTTAGGATCAGTATTGAGGGAGGGATGTACTGTCGGAGGGTCATTATTGAGGGAGTGCTGCACTGTGGGAGGGTCAGTATTGAGGGAGTGCTGCACTGTGTGAGGGTCAGTATTGAGGGATTGCTGCACTGTCATAGGCTCTGTATTGAGGGAGTGCTGCACTGTCGGATAGTCAATATTGAGGGAGTGCTGCACTGTGTAAGGGCCAGTATTGAGAGCGTGCTGCACTGTGGGAGGGTCAGTGCTGAGTGAGTACCGTGCTGTTGGAGGATGAGTACTGAGGGAGTGCTACACTGTGGGAGGGTCAGTGCTGAGGGAGTGCTGCACTGTCGGAGGGTCTGTATTGAGGGAGTGCTGCCCTGTCGGAGGGTCAGTATTGAAGGAGTGCTACACTGTCGGAGGGTCAGTATTGAGGAGAGCTGCACTGTGGGGGCTCAGTATTCAGGGAGTGTCGAACTGTGGCAGGGTCAGTATTGAGGAGTGTGCACTGTCGGAGGGTCAGTATTGAGGAAGTGCTGCACAGTCAGAGGGTCAGTACTGAGGGAGTGCTGCACTCTGTTAGGGTCAGTATTGAGAGAGTGCTGCACTGTCGGAGGGTCAGTGCTGAGGGAGTGCTGCACTGTCGGAGGGTCAGTATTGAGGGGGTGCTGCACTGTTGGAGAGTCAGTATTGAGGGAGTGCTGCACTGTCGGAGGGTCAGTACTGAGGGAGCGCTGCACTGTGTTAGGGTCAGTATTGAGGGAGTGCTGCACAGTCAGAGGGTCAGTATTGAGGGAGTGCTGCACTGTGGGAGGGTCAGTGCTGAGGGAGTGCCGCGCTGAGGGAGGGTCAGTATTGAGGGAGTGCTGCACTGTCGGAGGGTCAGTAGTAAGGAATGCTGCACTGTGGAGGGTCAGTATTCAGGGACTGTTACACTGTGTTAGGGTCAGTATTGAGGGAGTGCCGCACTGTGAGAGGGTCAGTATTGAGGGAGAGCTGCACTGTCGGAGGCTCAGTACTGAATGAGTGCTGCACTGTGGGAGGGTCAGTGCTGAGAGAGAACTGCACTGTGGGAGAGTCAGTACTGAAGGAGTGCTGCAAGGTCGGAGGCGCAATATGAGTGAGTGCTGCACTGTCGGAGAGTCAGTATTGAGGGAGTGCTGCACTGTCGGAGGGTCAGTATTGAGGGAGAGCTGCACTGTCGGAGGGTCAGTACTGAATGAGTGCTGCCCTGTGGGAGGGTCAGTGCTGAGAGAGCGCTGCACTGTGGGAGAGTCAGTACTGAAGGAGTGCTGCAAGGTCGGAGGCGCAATATGAGGGAGTGCTGCACTGTCGGAGAGTCAGTATTGAGGGAGTGCTGCACTGTCGGAGGGTCAGTACTGAGGGAGCACTGCAATGTGTTAGGTTCAGTATTGAGTGAGGGCTGTACTGTCGGATGGTCAGTATTGAGGTAGTGCTGCACTGTCGGAGGGTCAGTATTGAGGGAGTGCTGCACTGCAGGAGGGTCTTTATTGAGGGAGTGCTGCCCTTTCGGAGGGTCAGTATTGAAGGAGTGCTACACTGTCGGAGGGTCAGTATTGAGGGAGTGCTGCACTGTGGGGGCTCAGTATTGAGGGAGTGTCGAACTGTGGCAGGGTAGGTATTGAGGGAGTGTGCACTGTCGGAGGGTCAGTATTGAAGAAGTGCTGCACAGTCAGAGGGTCAGTACTGAGGGAGTGCTGCACTCTGTTAGGGTCAGTATTGAGAGAGTGCTGCACTGTCGGAGGGTCAGTGCTGAGGGAGTGCCGCACTGTCGGAGGGTCAGTATTGAGGGGGTGCTGCACTGTTGGAGAGTCAGTATTGAGGGAGTGCTGCACTGTCGGAGGGTCAGTAGTAAGGAATGCTGCACTGTGGGAGGGTCAGTATACAGGGACTGTTACAGTGTGTTAGGGTCAGTATTGAGGGAGTGCCGCACTGTGGGAGGGTCAGTATTGAGGGAGAGCTGCACTGTCGGAGCGTCAGTACTGAATGAGTGCTGCACTGTGGGAGGGTCAGTGCTTAGGGAGCGCTGAACTGTGGGAGAGTCAGTACTGAAGGAGTGCTGCAAGGTCGGAGGCGCAATATGAGGGAGTGCTGCACTGTCGGAGAGTCAGTATTGAGGGAGTGCTGCACTGTCGGAGGTCAGTATTGAGGGAGTGCTGCACTGTCGGAGGGTCACTATTGAGGGAGTGCTGCACTGTGGGAGGGTCAGTACTGAGGGAGTGCTGCACTGTGGGGGCTCTGTATTGAGGGAGTGTCGAACTGTGGCAGGGTCAGTATTGAGGGAGTGTGCACTGTCGGAGGGTCAGCATTGAGGAAGTGCTGCACATCAGAGGTTCAGTACTGAGGGAGTGCTGCACTCTGTTAGGGTCAGTATTGAGAGAGTGCTGCACAGTCGGAGGGTGAGTGCTGAGGGAGTGCTGCACTGTGTTAGGATCAGTGCTGAGGGAATTCGGCACTGTGTTAGGATCAGTATTGAGGGAGGGATGTACTGTCGGAGGGTCATTATTGAGGGAGTGCTGCACTGTGGGAGGGTCAGTATTGAGGGAGTGCTGCACTGTGTTAGGGTCAGTATTGAGGGATTGCTGCACTGTCATAGGCTCAGTATTGAGGGAGTGCTGCACTGTCGGATAGTCAATATTGAGTGAGTACCGCGCTGTTGGAGGATGAGTACTGAGGGAGTGCTGCACTGTGGGAGTGTCAGTGCTGAGGGAGTGCTGTCCTGTCGGAGGTTCAGTATTGAGGGAGTGCCGCACTGTCAGAGGGTTAGTACTGAGGGAGTGCTGCACAGTGTTAGAGTCAGTATTGAGGGAGTGCTGCACTGTGTTAGGGTCAGTATTGCAGGAGTGCTGCACTGTCGGAGGGTCAGTGCTGAGGGAGTGCTGCACGGTCAGAGGGTCAGTATTGATGGAGTGCTACACTGTGGGAGGTTCTGTGCTGAGGGAGCGCTGCACGGTGGGAAGGTCAGTGCTGAGGGAGCGCTGCAATTTGGGACGGTCAGTACTGAGGGTGTGCTGCACTGTGGGAGTGTCAGTACTGATGGAGTGCTGCACTTTAGGAGGGTCAGTACTGAGGGAGAGCTGCACTGTGTTCGGGTCAGTATTGAGGGATTGCTGCACTGTCGGAGGGTCAGTACTGAGGGAGTGCTGCACTCTGGGAGGGTCAGTATTGAGGGAGTGCCGAACTGTGGGACGGGCAGTATTGAGGGAGTGCTGCACTGTCGGAGTGTCAGTACTGAGGGAGTGCTGCACTGTAGGAGGGTCAAAATTGAGGGAGTGCTGCACTGTGGGAGGGTCAGTATTGAGGGAGTGCTGCACTGTGTTAGTGTCAGTATTGAGTGAATGTGGTACTGTCGGAGGGTCACTATTGAGGGAGTGATGCACTGTCGGAGGGTCAGTATGGAGGGAATGCTGCACTGAGTTTGGATCAGTAATGAGGGAGGGATGCACTGTTGGAGGGTTAGTATTGAGTGAGTGCTGCACTGTGGGAGGGTCAGTACTGAGAGAGTGCTGCACTGTGTTAGGGTCAGTATTGAGGGATTGCTGCACTGTCGTAGTGTCAGTATTGAGGGAGTGCTGCACTGTGTTAGGGCCAGTATTGAGAGATTGCTGCACTGTGGGAGGGTCAGTGCTGAGTGAGTACCGCGCTGTTGGAGGATGAGTACTGAGGGAGTGCTACACTGTGTGAGTGTCAGTGCTGAGGGAGTGCTGTCCTGTCGGAGGTTCAGTATTGAGGGAGTGCCGCACTGTCAGAGGGTTAGTACTGAGGGAGTGCTGCACAGTGTTAGAGTCAGTATTGAGTGAGTGCTGCACTGTGTTAGGGTAAGTATTGCAGGAGTGCTGCACTGTGGGAGGGTCAGTGCTGAGGGAGTGCTGCACGGTCAGAGGGTCAGTATTGATGGAGTGCTACACTGTGGGAGGTTCTGTGCTGAGGGTGTGCTGCACTGTGGGAGCGTCAGTACTGATGGAGTGCTGCACTTTAGGAGGGTCAGTACTGAGGGAGAGCTGCACTGTGTTCGGGTCAGTATTGAGGGATTGCTGCACTGTCGGAGGGTCAGTACTGAGGGAGTGCTGCACTGTGGGAGGGTCAGTATTGAGGGAGTGCCGAACTGTGGGACGGGCAGTATTGAGGGAGTGCTGCACTGTCGGAGTGTCAGTACTGAGGGAGTGCTGCACTGTAGGAGGGTCAAAATTGAGGGAGTGCTGCACTGTGGGAGGGTCAGTATTGAGGGAGTGCTGCACTGTGTTAGTGTCAGTATTGAGGGAGTGCCGCACTGTGGGAGGGTCAGTATTGAGGGAGAGCTGCACTGTCGGAGGGTCAGTACTGAATGAGTGCTGCACTGTGGGAGGGTCAGTGCTGAGAGAGCGCTGCACTGTGGGAGAGTCAGTACTGAAGGAGTGCTGCAAGGTCGGAGGCGCAATATGAGGGAGTGCTGCACTGTCGGAGAGTCAGTATTGAGGGAGTGCTGCACTGTCGGAGGGTCAGTACTGAGGGAACACTGCAATGTGTTAGGTTCAGTATTGAGTGAGTGCTGTACTGTCGGATGGTCAGTATTGAGGTAGTGCTGCACTGTCGGAGGGTCAGTATTGAGGGAGTGCTGCACTGTCGGAGGGTCTGTATTGAGGGAGTGCTGCCCTTTCGGAGGGTCAGTATTGAAGGAGTGCTACACTGTCGGAGGGTCAGTATTGAGGGAGTGCTGCACTGTGGGGGCTCAGTATTGAGGGAGTGTCGAACTGTGGCAGGGTCAGTATTGAGGGAGTGTGCACTGTCGGAGGGTCAGTATTGAGGAAGTGCTGCACAGTCAGAGGGTCAGTACTGAGGGAGTGCTGCACTCTGTTAGGGTCAGTATTGAGAGAGTGCTGCACTGTCGGAGGGTCAGTGCTGAGGGAGTGCTGCACTGTCGGAGGGTCAGTATTGAGGGGGAGCTGCACTGTTGGAGAGTCAGTATTGAGGGAGTGCTGCACTGTCGGAGGGTCAGTACTGAGGGTGCTCTGCACTGTGATGGGGTCAGTATTGAGGGAGTGCTGCACAGTCGGAGGGTCAGTATTGAGGGAGTGCTGCACTGTGGGAGGGTCAGTGCTGAGGGATTGCCGCGCTGAGGGAGGGTCAGTATTGAGGGAGTGCTGCACTGTCGGAGGGTCAGTAGTAAGGAATGCTCCACTGTGGGAGGGTCAGTATTCAGGGACTGTTACAGTGTGTTAGGGTCAGTATTGAGGGAGTGCCGCACTGTGGGAGGGTCAGTATTGAGGGAGAGCTGCACTGTCGCAGGGTCAGTACTGAATGAGTGCTGCACTGTGGGAGGATCATTGCTTAGGGAGCGCTGCACTGTGGGAGAGTCAGTACTGAAGGAGTGCTGCACTCTGTTAGGGTCATTATTGAGAGAGTGCTGCACTGTCGGAGGGTCAGTGCTGAGGGAGTGCTGCACTGTCGGAGGGTCAGTACTGAGGGAGCACTGCAATGTGTTAGGTTCAGTATTGAGTGAGTGCTGTACTGTCGGATGGTCAGTATTGAGGTAGTGCTGCACTGTCGGAGAGTCAGTATTGAGGGAGTGATGCACTGTCGGAGGTTCAGTATTGAGGGTGTGCTGCCTTTTCGGAGAGTCAGTATTGAAGGAGTGCTACACTGTCGGAGGGTCAGTATTGAGGGAGTGCTGCACTGTGGGGGCTCAGTATTGAGGGAGTGTCGAACTGTGGCAGGGTCAGTATTGAGGGAGTGTGCACTGTCGGAGGGTCAGTATTGAGGAAGTGCTGCACAGTCAGAGGGTCAGTGCTGAGGGAGTGCTGCACTCTGTTAGGGTCAGTATTGAGAGAGTGCTGCACTGTCGGAGGGTCAGTGCTGAGGGAGTGCTGCACTGTCGGAGGGTCAGTATTGAGGGAGTGCTGCACTGTGGGAGGGTCAGTGCTGAGGGAATTCGGCACTGTGTTAGGATCAGTATTGAGGGAGGGATGTACTGTCGGAGGGTCATTATTGAGGGAGTGCTGCACTGTGGGAGGGTCAGTATTGAGGGAATGCTGCACTGTGTGAGGGTCAGTATTGAGGGATTGCTGCACTGTCATAGGCTCTGTATTGAGGGAGTGCTGCACTGTCGGATAGTCAATATTGAGGGAGTGCTGCACTGTGTAAGGGCCCGTATTGAGAGCGTGCTGCACTGTGGGAGGGTCAGTGCTGAGTGAGTACCGCGCTGTTGGAGGATGAGTAATGAGGGAATGCTACACTGTGGGAGGGTCAGTGCTGAGGGAGTGCTGCACTGTCGGAGGGTCTGTATTGAGGGAGTGCTGCCCTTTCGGAGGGTCAGTATTGAGGGAGTGTGCACTGTCGGAGGGTCAGTATTGAGGAAGTGCTGCACAGTCAGAGGGTCAGTACTGAGGGAGTGCTGCACTCTGTTAGGGTCAGTATTGAGAGAGTGCTGCACTGTCGGAGGGTCAGTGCTGAGGGAGTGCTGCACTGTCGGAGGGTCAGTATTGAGGGGGTGCTGCACTGTTGGAGAGTCAGTATTGAGGGAGTGCTGCACTGTCGGATGGTCAGTACTGAGGGAGCGCTGCACTGTGTTAGGGTCAGTATTGAGGGAGTGCTGCACAGTCGGAGGGTCAGTATTGAGGGAGTGCTGCACTGTGGGAGGGTCAGTGCTGAGGGAGTGCCGCGCTGAGGGAGGGTCAGTATTGAGGGAGTGCTGCACTGTCGGAGGGTCAGTAGTAAGGAATGCTGCACTGTGGAGGGTCAGTATTCAGGGACTGTTACACTGTGTTAGGGTCAGTATTGAGGGAGTGCCGCACTGTGAGAGGGTCAGTATTGAGGGAGAGCTGCACTGTCGGAGGGTCAGAACTGAATGAGTGCTGCACTGTGGGAGGGTCAGTGCTGAGAGAGCACTGCACTGTGGGAGAGTCAGTACTGAAGGAGTGCTGCAAGGTCGGAGGCGCAATATGAGGGAGTGCTGCACTGTCGGAGAGTCAGTATTGAGGGAGTGCTGCACTGTGGGAGGGTCAGTATTGAGGGAGAGCTGCACTGTCGGAGGGTCAGTACTGAATGAGTGCTGCACTGTGGGAGGGTCAGTGCTGAGAGAGCGCTGCACTGTGGGAGAGTCAGTACTGAAGGAGTGGTGCAAGGTCGGAGGCGCAATATGAGGGAGTGCTGCACTGTCGGAGAGTCAGTATTGAGGGAGTGCTGCACTGTCGGAGGGGCAGTACTGAGGGAGCACTGCAATGTGTTTGGTTCAGTATTGAGTGAGTGCTGTACTGTCGGATGGTCAGTATTGAAGTAGTGCTGCACTGTCGGAGGGTCAGTATTGAGGGAGTGCTGCACTGTCGGAGGGTCTGTATTGAGGGAGTGCTGCCCTTTCGGAGGGTCAGTATTGAAGGAGTGCTACACTGTCGGAGGGTCAGTATTGAGGGAGTGCTGCACTGTGGGGGCTCAGTATTGAGGGAGTGTCGAACTGTGGCAGGCTAGGTATTGAGGGAGTGTGCACTGTCGGAGGGTCAGTATTGAGGAAGTGCTGCACAGTCAGAGGGTCAGTACTGAGGGAGTGCTGCACTCTGTTAGGGTCAGTATTGAGAGAGTGCTGCACTGTCGGAGGGTAAGTGCTGAGGGATTGCCGCACTGTCGGAGGATCAGTATTGAGGGGGTGCTGCACTGTTGGAGAGTCAGTATTGAGGGAGTGCTGCACTGTCGGAGGGTCAGTAGTAAGGAATGCTGCACTGTGGGAGGGTGAGTATTCAGGGACTATTACAGTGTGTTAGGGTCAGTATTGAGGGAGTGCCGCACTGTGGGAGGGTCAGTATTGAGGGAGAGCTGCACTGTCGGAGCGTCAGTACTGAATGAGTGCTGCACTGTGGGAGGGTCAGTGCTTAGGGAGCGCTGAACTGTGGGAGAGTCAGTACTGAAGGAGTGCTGCAAGGTCGGAGGCGCAATATGAGGGAGTGCTGCACTGTCGGAGAGTCAGTATTGAGGGAGTGCTGCACTGTCGGAGGGTCAGTACTGAGGGAGCACTGCAATGTGTTAGGTTCAGTATTGAGTGAGTGCTGTACTGTCGGATGGTCAGTATTGAGGTAGTGCTGCACTGTCGGAGGGTCAGTATTGAGGGAGTGCTGCACTGTCGGAGGGTCAGTATTGAGGGAGTGTGCACTGTCGGAGGGTCAGGATTGAGGGAGTGCTGCACTGTCGGAGGGTCACTATTGAGGGAGTGCTGCACTGTGGGAGGTCAGTACTGAGGGTGTGCTGCACTGTGGGGGCTCAGTATTGAGGGAGTGTCGAACTGTGGCAGGGTCAGTATTGAGGGAGTGTGCACTGTCGGAGGGTCAGCATTGAGGAAGTGCTGCACATCAGAGGTTCAGTACTGAGGGAGTGCTGCACTCTGTTAGGGTCAGTATTGAGAGAGTGCTGCACAGTCGGAGGGTTAGTGCTGAGGGAGTGCTGCACTGTCGGAGGGTCAGTGCTGAGGGAGTGCTGCACGGTCAGAGGGTCAGTATTGATGGAGTGCTGCACTGTCAGAGGGTCAGTATTGAGGGAATGCTGCACTGAGTTAGGATCACTAATGAGGGAGGGATGCACTGTTGGAGGGTCAGTATTGAGTGAGTGCTGCACTGTGTTAGGGTCAGTATTGAGGGATTGCTGCACTGTCGTAGTGTCAGTATTGAGGGAGTGCTGCCCTGTCGGAGGTTCAGTATTGAGGGAGTTCCGCACTGTCAGAGGGTCAGTACTGAGGGAGTGCTGCACACTGTTAGGGTCAGTATTGAGGGAGTGCTGCACTGTGTTAGGGTCAGTATTGAGGGAGTGCTGCACAGTTGGAGGGTCAGTATTGAGGGAGTGCTGCACTGTGGGAGGGTCAGTGCTGAGGGAGTGCCGCGCTGAGGGAGGGTCAGTATTGAGGGTGTGCTGAACTGTGGGAGGGTCAGTGCTGAGGGAGTGCCGCGCTGAGGGAGGGTCAGTATTGAGGGAGTGCTGCACTGTCGGAGGGTCAGTAGTAAGGAATGCTGCACTGTGGGAGGGTCAGTATTCAGGGACTGTTACACTGTGTTAGGGTCAGTCTTGAGGGAGTGCCGCACTGTGGGAGGGTCAGTATTGAGGGAGAGCTGCACTGTCGGAGCGTCAGTACTGAATGAGTGCTGCACTGTGGGAGGGTCAGTGCTTAGGGAGCGCCTCACTGTGGGAGAGTCAGTACGGAAGGAGTGCTGCAAGGTCGGAGGTGCAATATGAGGGAGTGCTGCACTGTCGGAGAGTCAGTATTAAGGGAGTGCTGCACTGTCGGAGGGTCAGTACTGAGGGAGCACTGCAATGTGTTAGGTTCAGTATTGAGTGAGTGCTGTACTATCGGATGGTCAGTATTGAGGTAGTGCTGCACTGTCGGAGGGTCAGTATTGAGGGAGTGCTGCACTGTCGGAGGGTCTGTATTGAGGGAGTGCTGCCCTGTCGGAGGGTCAGTATTGAAGGAGTGCTGCACTGTCGGAGGTCAGTATTGAGGGAGTGCTGCACTGTTGGAGGGTCACTATTGAGGGAGTGCTGCACTGTGGGAGGGTCAGTACTGAGGGAGTGCTGCACTGTGGGGGCTCAGTATTGAGGGAGTGTCGAACTGTGGCAGGGTCAGTATTGAGGGAGTGTGCACTGTCGGAGGGTCAGCATTGAGGAAGTGCTGCACATCAGAGGTTCAGTACTGAGGGAGTGCTGCACTCTGTTAGGGTCAGTATTGAGAGAGTGCTGCACAGTCGGAGGGTGAGTGCTGAGGGAGTGCTGCACTGTCGGAGGGTCAGTGCTGAGGGAATTCGGCACTGTGTTAGGATCAGTATTGAGGGAGGGATGTACTGTCGGAGGGTCATTATTGAGGGAGTGCTGCACTGTCGGATAGTCAATATTGAGTGAGTACCGCGCTGTTGGAGGATGAGTACTGAGGGAGTGCTACACTGTGGGAGTGTCAGTGCTGAGGGAGTGCTGTCCTGTCGGAGGTTCAGTATTGAGGGAGTGCCACACTGTCAGAGGGTTAGTACTGAGGGAGTGCTGCACAGTGTTAGAGTCAGTATTGAGGGAGTGCTGCACTGTGTTAGGGTCAGTATTGCAGGAGTGCTGCACTGTGGGAGGGTCAGTGCTGAGGGAGTGCTGCACGGTCAGAGGGTCAGTATTGATGGAGTGCTACACTGTGGGAGGTTCTGTGCTGAGGGAGCGCTGCACGGTGGGAAGGTCAGTGCTGAGGGAGCGCTGCAATTTGGGATGGTCAGTACTGAGGGTGTGCTGCACTGTGCGAGTGTCAGTACTGATGGAGTGCTGCACTTTAGGAGGGTCAGTACTGAGGGAGAGCTGCACTGTGTTCGGGTCAGTATTGAGGGATTGCTGCACTGTCGGAGGGTCAGTACTGAGGGAGTGCTGCACTCTGGGAGGGTCAGTATTGAGGGAGTGCCGAACTGTGGGACGGGCAGTATTGAGGGAGTGCTGCACTGTCGGAGTGTCAGTACTGAGGGAGTGCTGCACTGTAGGAGGGTCAAAATTGAGGGAGTGCTGCACTGTGGGAGGGTCAGTATTGAGGGAGTGCTGCACTGTGTTAGTGTCAGTATTGAGTGAATGTGGTACTGTCGGAGGGTCACTATTGAGGGAATGATGCACTGTCGGAGGGTCAGTATGGAGGGAATGCTGCACTGAGTTTGGATCAGTAATGAGGGAGGGATGCACTGTTGGAGGGTTAGTATTGAGTGAGTGCTGCACTGTGGGAGGGTCAGTACTGAGAGAGTGCTGCACTGTGTTATGGTCAGTATTGAGGGATTGCTGCACTGTCGTAGTGTCAGTATTGAGGGAGTGCTGCACTGTGTTAGGGCCAGTATTGAGAGATTGCTGCACTGTGGGAGGGTCAGTGCTGAGTGAGAACCGCGCTGTTGGAGGTTGAGTACTGAGGGAGTGCTACACTGTGGGAGGGTCAGTGCTGAGGGAGTGCTGCCCTGTCGGAGGTTCAGTATTGAGGGAGTGCCGCACTGTCAGAGGGTCAGTATTGAGGTAATGCTGCACTGAGTTAGGATCACTAATGAGGGAGGGATGCACTGTTGGAGGGTCAGTATTGAGTGAGTGCTGCACTGTGTTAGGGTCAGTACTGAGCGAGTGCTGCACTGTGTTAGGGTCAGTATTGAGGGATTGCTGCACTGTCGTAGTGTCAGTATTGAGGGAGTGCTGCCCTGTCGGAGGTTCAGTATTGAGGGAGTTCCGCACTGTCAGAGGGTCAGTACTGAGGGAGTGCTGCACACTGTTAGGGTCAGTATTGAGGGAGTGCTGCACTGTGTTAGGGTCAGTATTGAGGGAGTGCTGCACAGTCGGAGGGTCAGTATTGAGGGAGTGCTGCACTGTGGGAGGGTCAGTGCTGAGGGAGTGCCGCGCTGAGGGAGGGTCAGTATTGAGGGAGTGCTGCACTGTCGGAGGGTCAGTAGTAAGGAATGCTGCACTGTGGGAGGGTCAGTATTCAGGGACTGTTACAGTGTGTTAGGGTCAGTATTGAGGGAGTGCCGCACTGTGGGAGGGTCAGAATTGAGGGAGAGCTGCACTGTCGGAGCGTCAGTACTGAATGAGTGCTGCACTGTGGGAGGGTCAGTGCTTAGGGAGCGCTGCACTGTGGGAGAGCCAGTACTGAAGGAGTGCTGCAAGGTCGGAGGCGCAATATGAGGGAGTGCTGCACTGTCGGAGAGTCAGTATTGAGGGAGTGCTGCACTGTCGGAGGGTCAGTACTGAGGGAGCACTGCAATGTGTTAGGTTCAGTATTGAGTGAGTGCTGTACTGTCGGATGGTCAGTATTGAGGGAGTGCTGCACTGTCGGAGTGTCAGTACTGAGGGAGTGCTGCACTGTAGGAGGGTCAAAATTG
This sequence comes from Isurus oxyrinchus, assembly GCA_026770705.1. Lineage (NCBI taxonomy): Eukaryota > Metazoa > Chordata > Chondrichthyes > Lamniformes > Lamnidae > Isurus > Isurus oxyrinchus. Next base: position 1,497,995 of record JANJGN010000080.1, read on the forward strand.
AGGGAGTGCTGCACTGTGGGAGGGTCAGTATTGAGGGAGTGCCGAACTGGGGGAGGGTCAGTATTGAGGGAGTGCTGCACTGTTGGATTGTCATTATTGAGTGACTGCTGCACTGTAGGAGGGTAATTACTGAGGGAGTGTTGCACTGTGTTAGGGTCAGTATTGAGGGATTGCTGCACTGTGTTAGTGTCAGTATTGAGTGAATGTGGTACTGTCGGAGGGTCACTATTGAGGGAGTGATGCACTGTCGGAGGGTCAGTATTGAGGGAATGCTGCACTGAGTTTGGATCAGTAATGAGGGAGGGATGCACTGTTGGAGGGTCAGTATTGAGTGAGTGCTGCACTGTGATAGGGTCAGTATTGAGGGATTGCTGCACTGTCGTATTGTCAGTATTGAGGGAGTGCTGCACTGTCTTAGGGCCAGTATTGATAGAGTGCTGCACTGTGGGAGGGTCAGTGATGATTGAGTACCGCGCTGTTGGTGGTTGAGTACTGAGGGAGTGCTACACTGTGGGAGGGTCAGTGCTGAGGGAGTGCTGCCCTGTCGGAGGATCAGTATTGAGGGAGTGCTGCACTGTCAGAGGGTCAGTATTGAGGGAATGCTGCACTGAGTTAGGATCACTAATGAGGGAGGGATGCACTGTTGGAGGGTCAGTATTGAGTGAGTGCTGCACTGTGGGAGGGTCAGTACTGAGCGAGTGCTGCACTGTGTTAGGGTCAGTATTGAGGCATTGCTGCACTGTCGTAGTGTCAGTATTGAGGGAGTGCTGCACAGTGTTAGGGTCAGTATTGAGGGAGTGCTGCACAGTGTTAGGGTCAGTATTGAGGGAGTGCTGCACTGTGTTAGGGTCAGTATTGCGGGAGTGCTGCAGTGTGGGAGGGTCAGTATTGCAGGAGTGCTGCACTGTGGGAGGGTCAGTGCTGAGGGAGTGCTGCACGGTCAGAGGGTCAGTATTGATGGAGTGCTACACTGTGGGAGGTTCTGTGCTGAGGGAGCGCTGCACGGTGGGAAGGTCAGTGCTGAGGTTGCGCTGCAATTTGGGATGGTCAGTACTGAGGGTGTGCTGCACTGTGGGAGTGTCAGTACTGATGGAGTGCTGCACATTAGGAGGGTCAGTACTGAGGGAGTGCTGCACTGTGTTCGGGTCATTATTGAGTGACTGCTGCTCTGTAGGAGGGTAATTACTGAGGGAGTGTTGCACTGTGTTAGAGTCAGTATTGAGGGAGTGCTGCACTGTGTTAGTGTCAGTATTGAGTGAGTGTGGTACTGTCGGAGGGTCAGTATTGAGGGAGTGATGCACTGTCGGAGGGTCCGTATTGAGGGAATGCTGCACTGAGTTAGGATCAGTAATGAGGGAGGGATGCACTGTGGGAGGGTCAGCACTGAGCGAGTGCTGCACTGTGTTAGGGTCAGTATTGAGGGATTGCTGCACTGTCGTAGTGTCAGTATTGAGGGAGTGCTGCACTGTCGGAGGGTCAGTGCTGAGGGAGTGCTGCACTGTTGGAGGTTCAGTATTGAGGGAGTGCCGCACTGTCAGAGGGTCAGTACTGAGGGAGTGCAGCACTGTGTTAGGTTCAGTATTGAGGGTTTGCTGCACTGTGTTAGGGTAAGTATTGCGGGAGTGCTGCAATGTGGGAGGGTCAGTATTGAGGGAGTGCTGCATGGTCGGAGGGTCAGTATTGAGGGAGTGCTACACTGTGGGAGGTTCTGTGCTGAGGGAGCACTGCACTGTCGGAGGGTCAGTACTGAGGGAGTGCTGCACTGTAGGAGGGTCAAAATTGAGGGAATGCTGCACTGTGGGAGGGTCAGTGCTGAGGGAGTGCCGGTTTGTGGGAGGGTCAGTACTGAGGGAGTGCTGCACTATGGGAGGGTCAGTGCTGAGGGAGTGCCTCGCTGAGGGAGGGTCAGTATTGAGGGAGTGCTGCACAGTCTGAGGGTCAGTATTGAGGAAGTGCTGCACTGTCAGAGGGTCAGTAGTGAGGGAGTGCTGCACTGTGGGAGGGTCAGTATTCAGGGATTGTTACACTGTGTTAGGGTCAGTATTGAGGGAATGCCACACTGTGGGAGGGTCAGTATTGAGGGAGAGCTGCACTGTCGGAGGGTCAGTACTGAATGAGTGCTGCACTATGGGAGGGTCAGTGCTTAGTGAGCGCTGCACTGTGGAAGAGTCAGTACTGAAGGAGTGCTGCAAGGTCGGAGGCGCAATATGAGGGAGTGCTGCACTGTCGGAGAGTCAGTATTGAGGGAGTGCTGCACTGTCGGAGGGTCAGTACTGAGGAGCCCTGCAATGTGTTTGGTTCAGTATTGAGTGAGTGCTGTACTGTCGGATGGTCAGTATTGAGGTAGTGCTGCACTGTCGGAGGGTCAGTATTGAGGGAGTGCTGCCCTGTCGGAGGATCAGTATTGAGGGAGTGCTGCACTGTCAGAGGGTCAGTATTGAGGGAATGCTGCACTGAGTTAGGATCACTAATGAGGGAGGGATGCACTGTTGGAGGGTCAGTATTGAGTGAGTGCTGCACTGTGGGAGGGTCAGTACTGAGCGAGTGCTGCACTGTGTTAGGCTCAGTATTGAGGCATTGCTGCACTGTCGTAGTGTCAGTATTGAGGGAGTGCTGCACTGTCGTAGTGTCAGTATTGAGGGAGTGCTGCCCTGTCGGAGGTTCAGTATCGAGGGAGTGCCGCACTGTCAGAGGGTCAGTACTGATGGAGTGCTGCACAGTGTTAGGGTCAGTATTGAGGGAGTGCTGCACTGTGTTAGGGTCAGTATTGCGGGAGTGCTGCAGTGTGGGAGGGTCAGTATTGCAGGAGTGCTGCACTGTGGGAGGGTCAGTGCTGAGGGAGTGCTGCACTGTCGGAGGGTCAGTGCTGAGGGAATTCGGCACTGTGTTAGGATCAGTATTGAGGGAGGGATGTACTGTCGGAGGGTCATTATTGAGGGAGTGCTGCACTGTGGGAGGGTCAGTATTGAGGGAGTGCTGCACAGTGTTAGGGTCAGTATTGAGGGAGTGCTGCACTGTGTTAGGGTCAGTATTGCGGGAGTGCTGCAGTGTGGGAGGGTCAGTATTGCAGGAGTGCTGCACTGTGGGAGGGTCAGTGCTGAGGGAGTGCTGCACGGTCGGAGGGTCAGTATTGATGGAGTGCTACACTGTGGGTGGTTCTGTGCTGAGGGAGCGCTGCACGGTGGGAAGGTCAGTGCTGAGGTTGCGCTGCAATTTGGGATGGTCAGTACTGAGGCTCTGCTGCACTGTGGGAGTGTCAGTACTGATGGAGTGCTGCACATTAGGAGGGTCAGTACTGAGGGAGTGCTGCACTGTTGGAGGGTCATTATTGAGTGACTGCTGCTCTGTAGGAGGGTAATTACTGAGGGAGTGTTGCACTGTGTTAGAGTCAGTATTGAAGGAGTGCTGCACTGTGTTAGTGTCAGTATTGAGTGAGTGTGGCACTGTCGGAGGGTCAGTATTGAGGGAGTGATGCACTGTCGGAGGGTCAGTATTGAGGGAATGCTGCACTGAGTTAGGATCAGTAATGAGGGAGGGATGCACTGTGGGAGGGTCAGCACTGAGCGAGTGCTGTACTGTGTTAGGGTCAGTATTGAGGGAGTGCTGCACTGTCGGAGGGTCACTATTGAGGGAGTGCTGCACTGTGGGAGGGTCAGTACTGAGGGAGTGCTGCACTGTGGGGGCTCAGTATTGAGGGAGTGTCGAACTGTGGCAGGGTCAGTATTGAGGGAGTGTGCACTGTCGGTGGGTCAGGATTGAGGGAGTGCTGCACTGTCGGAGGGTCACTATTGAGGGAGTGCTGCACTGTGGGAGGGTCAGTACTGAGGGAGTGCTGCACTGTGGGGGCTCAGTATTGAGTGAGTGTCGAACTGTGGCAGGGTCAGTATTGAGGGAGTGTGCACTGTCGGAGGGTCAGCATTGAGGAAGTGCTTCACATCAGAGGTTCAGTACTGAGGGAGTGCTGCACTCTGTTAGGGTCAGTATTGAGAGAGTGCTGCACAGTCGGAGGGTGAGTGCTGAGGGAGTGCTGCACTGTCGGAGGGTCAGTGCTGAGGGAATTCGGCACTGTGTTAGGATCAGTATTGAGGGAGGGATGTACTGTCGGAGGGTCATTATTGAGGGAGTGCTGCACTGTGGGAGGGTCAGTATTGAGGGAGTGCTGCACTGTGTTAGGGTCAGTATTGAGGGATTGCTGCACTGTCATAGGCTCAGTATTGAGGGAGTGCTGCACTGTCGGATAGTCAATATTGAGTGAGTACCGCGCTGTTGGAGGATGAGTACTGAGGGAGTGCTACACTGTGGGAGTGTCAGTGCTGAGGGAGTGCTGTCCTGTCGGAGGTTCAGTATTGAGGGAGTGCCGCACTGTCAGAGGGTTAGTACTGAGGGAGTGCTGCACTCTGTTAGGGTCAGTATTGAGGGAGTGCTGCACTGTGTTAGGGTCAGTATTGCAGGAGTGCTGCACTGTGGGAGGGTCAGTGCTGAGGGAGTGCTGCACGGTCAGAGGGTCAGTATTGATGGAGTGCTACACTGTGGGAGGTTCTGTGCTGAGGGAGCGCTGCACGGTGGGAAGGTCAGTGCTGAGGGAGCGCTGCAATTTGGGATGGTCAGTACTGAGGGTGTGCTGCACTGTGGGAGTGTCAGTACTGATGGAGTGCTGCACTTTAGGAGGGTCAGTACTGAGGGAGAGCTGCACTGTGTTCGGGTCAGTATTGAGGGATTGCTGCACTGTCGGAGGGTCAGTACTGAGGGAGTGCTGCACTCTGGGAGGGTCAGTATTGAGAGAGTGCCGAACTGTGGGACGGGCAGTATTGAGGGAGTGCTGCACTGTCGGAGTGTCAGTACTGAGGGAGTGCTGCACTGTAGGAGGGTCAAAATTGAGGGAGTGCTGCACTGTGGGAGGGTCAGTATTGAGGGAGTGCTGCACTGTGTTAGTGTCAGTATTGAGTGAATGTGGTACTGTCGGAGGGTCACTATTGAGGGAGTGATGCACTGTCGGAGGGTCAGTATTGAGGGAATGCTGCACTGAGTTTGGATCAGTAATGAGGGAGGGATGCACTGTTGGAGGGTCAGTATTGAGTGAGTGCTGCACTGTGGGAGGGTCAGTACTGAGCGAGTGCTGCACTGTGTTAGGGTCAGTATTGAGGGATTGCTGCACTGTCGTAGTGTCAGTATTGAGGGAGTGCTGCCCTGTCGGAGGTTCAGTATTGAGGGAGTTCCGCACTGTCAGAGGGTCAGTACTGAGGGAGTGCTGCACACTGTTAGGGTCAGTATTGAGGGAGTGCTGCACTGTGTTAGGGTCAGTATTGAGGGAGTGCTGCACAGTCGGAGGGTCAGTATTGAGGGAGTGCTGCACTGTGGGAGGGTCAGTGCTGAGGGAGTGCCGCGCTGAGGGAGGGTCAGTATTGAGGGAGTGCTGCACTGTCGGAGGGTCAGTAGTAAGGAATGCTGCACTGTGGGAGGGTCAGTATTCAGGGACTGTTACAGTGTGTTAGGGTCAGTATTGAGGGAGTGCCGCACTGTGGGAGGGTCAGAATTGAGGGAGAGCTGCACTGTCGGAGCGTCAGTACTGAATGAGTGCTGCACTGTGGGAGGGTCAGTGCTTAGGGAGCGCTGCACTGTGGGAGAGCCAGTACTGAAGGAGTGCTGCAAGGTCGGAGGCGCAATATGAGGGAGTGCTGCACTGTCGGAGAGTCAGTATTGAGGGAGTGCTGCACTGTCGGAGGGTCAGTACTGAGGGAGCACTGCAATGTGTTAGGTTCAGTATTGAGTGAGTGCTGTACTGTCGGATGGTCAGTATTGAGGGAGTGCTGCACTGTCGGAGTGTCAGTACTGAGGGAGTGCTGCACTGTAGGAGGGTCAAAATTGAGGGAGTGCTGCACTGTGGGAGGGTCAGTATTGAGGGAGTGCCGAACTGGGGGAGGGTCAGTATTGAGGGAGTGCTGCACTGTTGGATTGTCATTATTGAGTGACTGCTGCACTGTAGGAGGGTAATTACTGAGGGAGTGTTGCACTGTGTTAGGGTCAGTATTGAGGGATTGCTGCACTGTGTTAGTGTCAGTATTGAGTGAATGTGGTACTGTCGGAGGGTCACTATTGAGGGAGTGATGCACTGTCGGAGGGTCAGTATTGAGGGAATGCTGCACTGAGTTTGGATCAGTAATGAGGGAGGGATGCACTGTTGGAGGGTCAGTATTGAGTGAGTGCTGCACTGTGGGAGGGTCTGTACTGAGCGAGTGCTGCACTGTGATAGGGTCAGTATTGAGGGATTGCTGCACTGTGTTAGGGTCAGTATTGCGGGAGTGCTGCAGTGTGGGAGGGTCAGTATTGCAGGAGCACTGCACTGTCGGAGGGTCAGTACTGAGGGAGTGCTGCACTGTAGGAGGGTCAAAATTGAGGGAATGCTGCACTGTGGGAGGGTCAGTGCTGAGGGAGTGCCGCTTTGTGGGAGGGTCAGTACTGAGGGAGTGCTGCACTATGGGAGGGTCAGTATTGAGGGAGTTCTGCACTGTGGGAGGGTCAGTGCTGAGGGAGTGCCTCGCTGAGGGAGGGTCAGTACTGAGGGAGTGCTGCACTGTGGGAGGGTCAGTATTCAGGGATTGTTACACTGTGTTAGGGTCAGTATTGAGGGAATGCCACACTGTGGGAGGGTCAGTATTGAGGGAGAGCTGCACTGTCGGAGGGTCAGTACTGAATGAGTGCTGCACTGTGGGAGGGTCAGTGCTTAGTGAGCGCTGCACTGTGGAAGAGTCAGTACTGAAGGAGTGCTGCAAGGTCGGAGGCGCAATATGAGGGAGTGCTGCACTGTCGGAGAGTCAGTATTGAGGGAGTGCTGCACTGTCGGAGGGTCAGTACTGAGGGAGCCCTGCAATGTGTTTGGTTCAGTATTGAGTGAGTGCTGTACTGTCGGATGGTCAGTATTGAGGTAGTGCTGCACTGTCGGAGGGTCAGTATTGAGGGAGTGCTGCCCTGTCGGAGGATCAGTATTGAGGGAGTGCTGCACTGTCAGAGGGTCAGTATTGAGGGAATGCTGCACTGAGTTAGGATCACTAATGAGGGAGGGATGCACTGTTGGAGGGTCAGTATTGAGTGAGTGCTGCACTGTGGGAGGGTCAGTACTGAGCGAGTGCTGCACTGTGTTAGGGTCAGTATTGAGGCATTGCTGCACTGTCGTAGTGTCAGTATTGAGGGAGTGCTGCACTGTCGTAGTGTCAGTATTGAGGGAGTGCTGCCCTGTCGGAGGTTCAGTATCGAGGGAGTGCCGCACTGTCAGAGGGTCAGTACTGATGGAGTGCTGCACAGTGTTAGGGTCAGTATTGAGGGAGTGCTGCACAGTGTTAGGGTCAGTATTGAGGGAGTGCTGCACTGTGTTAGGGTCAGTATTGCGGGAGTGCTGCAGTGTGGGAGGGTCAGTATTGCAGGAGTGCTGCACTGTGGGAGGGTCAGTGCTGAGGGAGTGCTGCACGGTCGGAGGGTCAGTATTGATGGAGTGCTACACTGTGGGAGGTTCTGTGCTGAGGGAGCGCTGCACGGTGGGAAGGTCAGTGCTGAGGTTGCGCTGCAATTTGGGATGGTCAGTACTGAGGGTGTGCTGCACTGTGGGAGTGTCAGTACTGATGGAGTGCTGCACATTAGGAGGGTCAGTACTGAGGGAGTGCTGCACTGTTGGAGGGTCATTATTGAGTGACTGCTGCTCTGTAGGAGGGTAATTACTGAGGGAGTGTTGCACTGTGTTAGAGTCAGTATTGAGGGAGTGCTGCACTGTGTTAGTGTCAGTATTGAGTGAGTGTGGTACTGTCGGAGGGTCAGTATTGAGGGAGTGATGCACTGTCGGAGGGTCAGTATTGAGGGAATGCTGCACTGAGTTAGGATCAGTAATGAGGGAGGGATGCACTGTGGGAGGGTCAGCACTGAGCGAGTGCTGTACTGTGTTAGGGTCAGTATTGAGGGATTGCTGCACTGTCGTAGTGTCAGTATTGAGGGAGTGCTGCACTGTCGGAGGGTCAGTGCTGAGGGAGTGCTGCACTGTTGGAGGTTCAGTATTGAGGGAGTGCCGCACTGTCAGAGGGTCAGTACTGAGGGAGTGCAGCACTGTGTTAGGTTCAGTATTGAGGGTTTGCTGCACTGTGTTAGGGTAAGTATTGCGGGAGTGCTGCAATGTGGGAGGGTCAGTATTGAGGGAGTGCTGCATGGTCGGAGGGTCAGTATTGAGGGAGTGCTACACTGTGGGAGGTTCTGTGCTGAGGGAGCACTGCACTGTCAGAGGGTCAGTACTGAAGGAGTGCTGCACTGTAGGAGGGTCAAAATTGAGGGAATGCTGCACTGTGGGAGGGTCAGTGCTGAGGGAGTGCCGCTTTGCGGGAGGGTCAGTACTGAGGGAGTGCTGCACTATGGGAGGGTCAGTATTGAGGGAGTTCTGCACTGTGGGAGGGTCAGTGCTGAGGGAGTGCCTCGCTGAGGGAGGGTCAGTATTGAGGGAGTGCTGCACAGTCTGAGGGTCAGTATTGAGGAAGTGCTGCACTGTCAGAGGGTCAGTAGTGAGGGAGTGCTGCACTGTGGGAGGGTCAGTATTCAGGGATTGTTATACTGTGTTAGGGTCAGTATTGAGGGAATGCCACACTGTGGGAGGGTCAGTATTGAGGGAGAGCTGCACTGTCGGAGGGTCAGTACTGAATGAGTGCTGCACTGTGGGAGGGTCAGTGCTTAGTGAGCGCTGCACTGTGGAAGAGTCAGTACTGAAGGAGTGCTGCAAGGTCGGAGGCGCAATATGAGGGAGTGCTGCACTGTCGGAGAGTCAGTATTGAGGGAGTGCTGCACTGTCGGAGGGTCAGTACTGAGGGAGCCCTGCAATGTGTTTGGTTCAGTATTGAGTGAGTGCTGTACTGTCGGATGGTCAGTATTGAGGTAGTGCTGCACTGTCGGAGGGTCAGTATTGAGGGAGTGCTGCACTGTCGGAGGGTCAGTATTGAGGGAGTGCTGCACTGTGTTAGGGTCAGTATTGAAGGAGTGCTACACTGTCGGAGGGTCAGTATTGAGGGAGTGCTGCACTGTCGGAGGGTCACTATTGAGGGAGTGCTGCACTGTGGGAGGGTCAGTACTGAGGGAGTGCTGCACTGTGGGATGGTCAGTACTGAGGGAGTGTCGAACTGTGGGAGGGTCAGTATTGAGGGAGTGTGCACTGTCGGAGGGTCAGTATTGAGGAAGTGCTGCACAGTCAGAGGGTCAGTAATGAGGGAGTGCTGCCCTGTCGGAGGGTCAGTATTGAGGGAGTGCCGTACTGTCAGAGGGTCAGTACGAAGGGAGTGCTGCACAGTGTTAGGGTCAGTATTGAGGGAGTGCTGCACTGTGTTAGGGTCAGTATTGCGGGAGTGCTGCAATGTGGGAGGGTCAGTATTGCAGGAGTGCTGCACTGTGGGAGAGTCAGTGCTGAGGGAGTGCTGCACTGTCGGAGGGTCAGTATTGAGGGAGTGCTGCACTGTGGGAGGGTCAGTAGTGAGGGAGTGCTGCACTCTGTTAGGGTAAGTATTGAGGGCATGCGGCCCTGTCAGAGGGTCAGTATAGAGGGATTGCTGCACTGTGGGAGGGTCAGTATTGAGGGAGTGCTGCACTGTGGGAGGGTGTGTATTGAGGTAGTGCTGCACAGTGATAGGGCCAGTTATGAGGGAATGCTGCACTATGGGAGGGTTAGTGCTGAGGGAGTGCCGCATTGTGGGAGGGTCAGTACTGAGGTAGTGCCGCACTGTGGGAGGGTCAGTATTGAGGGAGTGCGAACTGTGGGAGGGTCAGTATTGAGGGAGTGCTGCACTGTCGGAGGGACATTATTGAGGGACTGCTGCACTGTAGGAGTGTCAGTACTGAGGGAGTGCTGCACTGTGTTGAGGTCAGTATTGAGTGAGTGCTGCACTGTCGGAGGGTCAGAATTCAGGGAGTGCTACACTTTGGGAGGGTCAGTAGTGAGGGAGTGCTGCACTCTGTTAGGTTCAGTATTGAGGGAAAACTGCACTGTCAGAGGGTCAGTATTGACGGAGTGCTGCAATGTGTTAGGTTCAGTGTTGAGTGAGAGCTGCACTGTCGGAGGTTCAGTTTTGAGTGAGTGCCGCACTGTCAGAGGGTCAGTACTGACGGAGTGCTGCACTGTGTTAAGGTCAGTATTGAGGGAGTGCTGCACAGTGTTAGGGTCAGTATTGCGGGAGTGCTGCAATGTGTTAGGGTCAGTATTTAGGGAGTGCTGCATGGTCGGAGGGTCAGTATTGAGGGAGTGCTACACTGTGGGAGGTTCTGTGCTGAGGGAGTGCTGCACAGTCGGAGGGTCAGTACTGAGGGAGTGCGGCATTGTGGGAGGGTCAGTACTGAGGGAGTGCTGCACTGTGGGAGCGTCAGTATTGAGGGATTGCCGAACAGTGGGGTGGGCTGTATTGAGGGAGTGCTGCACTGTCGGAGGGTCAGTACCGAGGGAGTGCAGCACTGTAGGAGGGTCAATATTAAGGGAGTGCTGAACTGTGGTAGGGTCAGTATTGAGGGAGTGCTGCACTGTCGGATTGTCAGTACTGAGGGAGCGCTGCACTGTGTTAGGGTCAGTATTGAGGGAGTGCTGCACAGTCGGAGGGTCAGTATTGAAGTAGTGCTGCACTGTGGGAGGGTCAGGGCTGAGGCAGTGCCGCGCTGTGGGAGGGTCAGTACTGAGGGAGTGCTGCAATGTGGGAGGGTCAGTATTGAGGGATTGCTGCACTGTTGGAGGGTCAGTATTGTGGGAGAGGTGCATTGTGGGGGGGTCTGGACTGAGGGAGCGCTGCACTGTGGGAGGGTCAGTGCTGAGGTAGTGCTGCACTGTCGGAGGGACCATATTGACGGAGAGCTACACTGTGGGAGGGTCTGTGCTGAGAGGAACTCTGCACTTTGGGAGGGTCAGTGCTAAGGGAGTGCTGCACTGTGGGAGGGTCAGTACTGAGGGAGTGCTTCACTGTAGGAGGGTCAGTATTGAGGGAGTGCTGCACTGTGGGAGAGTCAGTGCTGAGGGAGTGCCGCACTGTAGGAGGGTTAGTGCTGAGGGAGTGCCGCACTGTGGGAGGGTCAGTATTGAGGGAGTGCTGCACTGTCGGAGGGACATTATTGAGGGACTGCTGCACTGTAGGAGTGTCAGTATTGAGGGAGTGCTGCACTGTGTTGAGGTCAGTATTGAGTGAGTGCTGCACTGTGGGAGGGTCAGTATTGAGGGAGTGCTGCACTGTCGGAGGGTCAGTATTGAGGGAGTGCTGCACTGTGGGAGGGTCAGTAGTGACGGAGTGCTGCACTGTGGGAGGGTGAGAATTGAGGTAGTGCTGCACAGTGATAGGGCCAGTTTTGAGGGAATGCTGCACTATGGGAGGGTTAGTGCTGAGGGAGTGCCGCATTGTGGGAGGGTCAGTACTGAGGTAGTGCCGCACTGTGGGAGGGTCAGTATTGAGGGAGTGCTGCACTGTCGGAGGGTCAGTATTGAGGGAGTGCTGCACTGTGGGAGGGTCAGTAGTGACGGAGTGCTGCACTGTGGGAGGGTGAGAATTGAGGTAGTGCTGCACAGTGATAGGGCCAGTTTTGAGGGAATGCTGCACTATGGGAGGGTTAGTGCTGAGGGAGTGCCGCATTGTGGGAGAATCAGTACTGAGGTAGTGCCGCACTGTGGGAGGGTCAGTATTGAGGGAGTGCGAACTGTGGGAGGGTCAGTATTGAGGGAGTGCTGCACTGTCGGAGGGAAATTATTGAGGGAGTGCTGCACTGTAGGAGTGTCAGTACTGAGGGAGTGCTGCACTGTGTTGAGGTCAGTATTGAGTGAGTGCTGCACTGTCGGAGGGTCAGTATTGAGGGAGTGCTACACTTTGGGAGGGTCAGTAGTGAGGGCTTGCTGCACTCTGTTAGGTTCAGTATTGAGGGAAAACTGCACTGTCAGAGGGTCAGTATTGATTGGGTGCTGCAATGTGTTATGTTCAGTGTTGAGTGAGTGCTGCACTGTCGGAGGTTCAGTTTTGAGGGAGTGCCGCACTGTCAGAGGGTTAGTACTGACGGAGTGCTGCACTGTGTTAAGGTCAGTATTGAGGGAGTGCTGCACAGTGTTAGGGTCAGTATTGCGGGAGTGCTGCAATGTGGTAGGGTCAGTATTGAGGGAGTGCAGCATGGTCGGAGGGTCAGTATTGAGGGAGTGCTACACTGTGGGAGGTTCTGTGCTGAGGGAGCACTGCACTGTCGGAGGGTCAGTATTGAGGGAATGCTGCACTGTGGGAGGGTCTGTGCTGAGATGAACGCTGCACTTTGGGAGGGTCAGTGCTGAGGGAGTGCTGCACTGTGGGAGCGTCAGTACTGAGGGAGTGCTGCACTGTAGGAGGGTCAGTATTGAGGGAGTGCTGCACTGTGGGAGAGTCAGTGCTGAGGGAGTGCCGCACTGTCAGAGGGTTAGTACTGACGGAGTGCTGCACTGTGTTAAGGTCAGTATTGAGGGAGTGCTGCACAGTGTTAGGGTCAGTATTGAGGGAGTGCTGCAATGTGGTAGGGTCAGTATTGAGGGAGTGCAGCATGGTCGGAGGGTCAGTATTGAGGGAGTGCTACACTGTGGGAGGTTCTGTGCTGAGGGAGCACTGCACTGTCGGAGGGTCAGTATTGAGGGAATGCTGCACTGTGGGAGGGTCTGTGCTGAGATGAACGCTGCACTTTGGGAGGGTCAGTGCTGAGGGAGTGCTGCACTGTGGGAGGGTCAGTACTGAGGTACTGCCGCACTGTGGGAGGGTCAGTATTGAGGGAGTGCGAACTGTGGGAGGGTCAGTATTGAGGGAGTGCTGCACTGTCGGAGGGACATTATTGAGGGACTGCTGCACTGTAGGAGTGTCAGTACTGAGGGAGTGCTGCACTGTGTTGAGGTCAGTATTGAGTGAGTGCTGCACTGTGGGAGGGTCAGTATTGAGGGAATGCTGCACTGTCGGAGGGTCAGTATTGAGGGAGTGCTGCACTGTGGGAGGGTCAGTAGTGAGGGAGTGCTGCACTCTGTTAGGGTAAGTATTGAGGGCATGCGGCACTGTCGGAGGGTCAGTATAGAGGGATTGCTGCACTGTGGGAGGGTCAGTATTGAGGGAGTGCTGCACTGTGGGAGGGTGAGTATTGAGGTAGTGCTGCACAGTGATAGGGCCAGTTTTGAGGGAATGCTGCACTATGGGAGGGTTAGTGCTGAGGGAGTGCCGCATTGTGGGAGGGTCAGTACTGAGGTAGTGCCGCACTGTGGGAGGGTCAGTATTGAGGGAGTGCGAACTGTGGGAGGGTCAGTATTGAGGGAGTGCTGCACTGTCGGAGGGACATTATTGAGGGACTGCTGCACTGTAGGAGTGTCAGTACTGAGGGAGTGCTGCACTGTGTTGAGGTCAGTATTGAGTGAGTGCTGCACTGTCGGAGGGTCAGTATTGAGGGAGTGCTACACTTTGGGAGGGTCAGTAGTGAGGGTTTGCTGCACTCTGTTAGGTTCAGTATTGAGGGAAAACTGCACTGTCAGAGGGTCAGTATTGATGGAGTGCTGCAATGTGTTATGTTCAGTGTTGAGTGAGTGCTGCACTGTCGGAGGTTCAGTTTTGAGGGAGTGCCGCACTGTCAGAGGGTCAGTACTGATGGAGTGCTGCACTGTGTTAAGGTCAGTATTGAGGGAGTGCTGCACAGTGTTAGGGTCAGTATTGCGGGAGTGCTGCAATGTGGTAGGGTCAGTATTGAGGGAGTGCTGCATGGTCGGAGGGTCAGTATTGAGGGAGTGCTACACTGTGGGAGTTTCTGTGCTGAGGGAGTGCTGCACAGTCGGAGGGTCAGTACTGAAGTAATGCTGCACTGTGGGAGGGTCAGGGCTGAGGCAGTGCCGCGCTGTGGGATGGTCAGTATTGAGGGAGTGCTGCACTGTTGGAGCGTCAATATAGAGGGAGTGATGCACTTTGGGAGGGTCAGTATTGATGGAGAGCTGCACTGTCGGAGGGTCAGTATTAAATGAGTGCTGCACTGTGGGAGGGTCAGTGCAGAGGGAGCGGTGCACTGTGGGAGAGTCAGTACGGAAGCAGTGCTGCAAGGTCGGAGGCGCAATATGAGGGAGTGCTGCACTGTCGGAGACTCAGTATTGAGGGAGTGCTGCACTGTCGGAGGGTCAGTACTGAGGGAGCACTGCAATGTGTTAGGTTCAGTATTGAGTGAGTGCTGTACTGTCGGATGGTCAGTATTGAGGTAGTGCTGCACTGTCGGAGGGTCAGTATTGAGGGAGTGCTGCACTGTCGGAGGGTCAGTATTGAGGGAATGCTGCACTGTGGGAGGGTCAGTGCTGAGGGAGTGCCGCATTGTGGGAGGGTCAGTACTGAGGGAGTGCTGCACTGTGGGAGCGTCAGTATTGAGGGATTGCCGAACTGTGGGGTGGGCTGTATTGAGGGAGTGCTGCACTGTCGGAGGGTCAGTACTTAGGGAGTGCTGCACTGTAGGAGGGTCAAAATTGAGGGAGTGCCGCACTGTGGGAGGGTCAGTATTGAGGGAGTGCTGCACTGTCAGAGAGTCAGTATTGAGGGAGTGCTGCACTGTCGGATGGTCAGTACTGAGGGAGCGCTGCACTGTGTTAGGGTCAGTATTGAGGGAGTGCTGCACTGTGGAAGGGTCAGTGATGAGGGAGTGCCGCGCTGTGGGAGGGTCAGTATTGAGGGAGTGCTGCACTGTCAGAGAGTCAGTATTGAGGGAGTGCTGCACTGTCGGATGGTCAGTACTGAGGGAGCGCTGCACTGTGTTACGGTCAGTATTGAGGGAGTGCTGCACAGTCGGAGGGTCAGTATTGAAGTAGTGCTGCACTGTGGGAGGGTCAGGGCTGAGGCAGTGCCGCGCTGTGGGAGGGTCAGTACTGAGGGAGTGCTGCAATGTGGGAGGGTCAGTATTGAGGGATTGCTGCACAGTTGGAGGGTCAGTATTGAGGGAGAGCAGCATTGTCGGGGGGTCTGTACTGAGGGAGCACTGCACTGTGGGAGGGTCAGTGCTGAGGTAGTGCTGCACTGTCGGAGGGACCATATTGACGGAGTGCTACACTGTGGGAGGGTCTGTGCTGAGAGGAACACTGCACTTTGGGAGGGTCAGTGCTGAGGGAGTGCTGCACTGTGGGAGGGTCAGTACTGAGGGAGTGCTGCACTGCGTTGAGGTCAGTATTGAGTGAGTGCTGCACTGTCGGAGGGTCAGTATTCAGGGAGTGCTACACTTTCGGAGGGTCAGTAGTGAGGGAGTGCTGCACTCTGTTAGGATCAGTATTGAGGGAAAACTGCACTGTCAGAGGGTCAGTATTGACGGAGTGCTGCAATGTGTTAGGTTCAGTGTTGAGTGAGTGCTGCACTGTCGGGGGTTCAGATTTGAGGGATTGCCGCACTGTCAGAGGGTTAGTACTGACGGAGTGCTGCACTGTGTTAAGGTCAGTATTGAGGGAGTGCTGCACAGTGTTAGGGTCAGTATTGCGGGAGTGCTGCAATGTGGTAGGGTCAGTATTGAGGGAGTGCTGCATGGTCGGAGGGTCAGTATTGAGGGAGTGCTACACTGTGGGAGGTTCTGTGCTGAGGGAGCGCTGCACTGTCGGAGGGTCAGTATTGAGGGAATGCTGCACTGTGGGAGGGTCTGTGCTGAGATGAACGCTGCACTTTGGGAGGGTCAGCGCTGAGGGAGTGCTGCACTGTGGGAGCGTCAGTAGTGAGGGAGTGCTGCACTGTAGGAGGGTCAGTATTGAGGGAGTGCTGCACTGTGGGAGAGTCAATGCTAAGGGAGTGCTGCACTGTAGGATGGTTAGTGCTGAGGGAGTGCCGCATTGTGGGAGGGTCAGTACTGAGGTACTGCCGCACTGTCGGAGGGTCAGTATTGAGGGAGTGCGAACTGTGGGAGGGTCAGTATTGAGGGAGTGCTGCACTGTCGGAGGGACATTATTGAGGGAGTGCTGCACTGTAGGAGTGTCAGTACTGAGGGAGTGCTGCACTGTGTTGAGGTCAGTATTGAGTGAGTGCTGCACTGTGGGAGGGTCAGTATTGAGGGAGTGCTGCACTGTCGGAGGGTCAGTATTCAGGGAGTGCTACACTTTCGGAGGGTCAGTAGTGAGGGAGTGCTGCACTCTGTTAGGATCAGTATTGAGGGAAAACTGCACTGTCAGAGGGTCAGTATTGACGGAGTGCTGCAATGTGTTAGGTTCAGTGTTGAGTGAGTGCTGCACTGTCGGGGGTTCAGATTTGAGGGATTGCCGCACTGTCAGAGGGTTAGTACTGACGGAGTGCTGCACTGTGTTAAGGTCAGTATTGAGGGAGTGCTGCACAGTGTTAGGGTCAGTATTGCGGGAGTGCTGCAATGTGGTAGGGTCAGTATTGAGGGAGTGCTGCATGGTCGGAGGGTCAGTATTGAGGGAGTGCTACACTGTGGGAGGTTCTGTGCTGAGGGAGCGCTGCACTGTCGGAGGGTCAGTATTGAGGGAATGCTGCACTGTGGGAGGGTCTGTGCTGAGATGAACGCTGCACTTTGGGAGGGTCAGTGCTGAGGGAGTGCTGCACTGTGGGAGCGTCAGTAGTGAGGGAGTGCTGCACTGTAGGAGGGTCAGTATTGAGGGAGTGCTGCACTGTGGGAGAGTCAATGCTAAGGGAGTGCTGCACTGTAGGATGGTTAGTGCTGAGGGAGTGCCGCATTGTGGGAGGGTCAGTACTGAGGTACTGCCGCACTGTCGGAGGGTCAGTATTGAGGGAGTGCGAACTGTGGGAGGGTCAGTATTGAGGGAGTGCTGCACTGTCGGAGGGACATTATTGAGGGAGTGCTGCACTGTAGGAGTGTCAGTACTGAGGGAGTGCTGCACTGTGTTGAGGTCAGTATTGAGTGAGTGCTGCACTGTGGGAGGGTCAGTATTGAGGGAGTGCTGCACTGTCGGAGGGTCAGTATTGAGGGAGTGCTGCACTGTGGGAGGGTCAGTAGTGAGGGAGTGCTGCACTCTGTTAGGGTAAGTATTGAGGGCATGCGGCACTGTCGGAGGGTCAGTATAGAGGGATTGCTGCACTGTGGGAGGGTCAGTATTGAGGGAGTGCTGCACTGTGGGAGGGTGAGTTTTGAGGTAGTGCTGCACAGTGATAGGGCCAGTTTTGAGGGAATGCTGCACTATGGGAGGGTTAGTGCTGAGGGAGTGCCGCATTGTGGGAGGGTCAGTACTGAGGTAGTGCCGCACTGTGGGAGGGTCAGTATTGAGGGAGTGCGAACTGTGGGAGGGTCAGTATTGAGGGAGTGCTGCCCTGTCGGAGGGACATTATTGAGGGACTGCTGCACTGTAGGAGTGTCAGTACTGAGGGAGTGCTGCACTGTGTTGAGGTCAGTATTGAGTGAGTGCTGCACTGTCAGAGGGTTAGTATTCAGGGAGTGCTGCACTGTGGGAGGGTCAGTAGTGAGGGAGTGCTGCACTCTGTTAGGGTAAGTATTGAGGGCCTGCGGCACTGTTGGAGGGTCAGTATTGATGGAGTGCTGCACTGTGGGAGGGTCAGTATTGAGGGAGTGCTGCACTGTGGGAGCGTGAGTATTGAGGTAGTGCTGCACAGTGATAGGGCCTGTTTTGAGGGAATGCTGCACTGGGGAGGGTTAGTGCTGAGCGAGTGCCGCATTGTGGGTGGGTCAGTAATGGGGGAGTGCTGTACTGTGTTAGTGTCAGAGTTGAGGGAGAGCTGCACAGTGTTAGGGTCAGTATTGAGGGTGTGCTGCACTGTCGGAGGGTCAGTATTGAGGGAGAGCTGCTCTGTCGGAGGGTCAGAATTGAGGGAGTGCTGCATTGTGTTACGGTCAGTATTGTGTGACTGCTGTACTGACGGATGGTCAGTATTGAGGGAGTGCTGCACTGTCGGAGGGTCAGTATTGAGGGAGTGCTGCACTGTGTTACGATAAGCATTGAGGGAGTGCTGTACTGTTGGAGGGTCAGTGCTGAGGGATTGCTGCACTGTGGGAGGGTCAGTACTGAGGAAGCACTGCACTTTTGGAGGGTCAGTATTCAGTGAGTGCTGCACTGTGGGAGGTTCAGTATTGAGGGAGTGCTGCACTGTGGTAGGGTCAGTACTGAGGGAGTGCTGCACTGTCGGAGGGTCAGTATTGAGGGAGTGCTGCGCTGTGGGAGGGTCAGTATTGAGGGAGTGCTGCACTGTCGGAGGGTCAGTATTGAGGGAGTGCTGCACTTTGGAAGGGTCAGCATTTAGGGAGCGCTGCACTGAGTTATGGTCAGTGTTGAGGGAGAGCTGCACTATCGGAGGGTCAGTATTGAGGGAGTGCTGCACTGTGGAAGGGTCAGTACTGAGGGAGTGTTGCACTGTGTTATGTTGAGTGTTGACGGAGAGCTGCACTGTCGGAGGGTCAGTATTGAGGGAGTGCTGCACTGTGGGAGGGTCAGTGCTGAGGGAGAGCCGCACTGTGGGAGGGTCAGTACTGAGGGAGAGCTGCACTGTGGGAGGGTCAGTACTGAGGGAGTGCTGCACTGTGGGAGGGTCAGTACTGAGGGAGTGCTGCACTGTGGGAGGGTCAGTACTGAGGGAGTGCTGCACTTTAGGAGGGTCATTATTGAGGGAGTGCTGCACTGTGGCAGGGTCAGTATTGAGGGAATGCTGCGCAGTGTTAGGGTCAGATTTGAGGGAGTGCTGCACTGTGTTAGATTCAGTATTGTGGAAGTGCTGCACTGTTGTATGGTCAATATTGAGGGAGGGCTGTACTGTCGGAAGGACAGTGCTGAGGGACTGCTGCACTGTGGGAGGGTCAGTATTGAGGGAGTGCTGCACTGTCAGAGGGTCATTACTGAGAGAGCACTGCACTGTTGGAGGGTCAGTATTCAGTGAGTGCTGCATTGTGTGTGCGTCAGTATTGAGGGATTGCCGCACTGTGGAAGGGTCAGTATTGAGGGAGTGCTGCACTGTTTTATGGTCAATGTTGAGGGAAAACTGCACTGTCGGAGGGTCAGTATTGAGGGAGTGCTACAATTTCAGAGGGTCAGTATTGAGGGATTGCAGCACTGTCAGAGGGTCAGTATTGAGGGAGTGCAGCACTGTGTTATGGTCAGTGTTGAGGGAGAGCTGCACTGATGGAGGGTCAGTATTGAGTGACTGCTGCACTGTCGGAGGGTCAGTATTGAGGGAGTGCTACACTGTGGGAGGTTCTGTGCTGAGGGAGCACTGCACTGTCGGAGGGTCAGTATTGAGGGAGTGCTGCACTGTGTTAGGGTCAGTATTGAAGGAGTGCTACACTGTCGGAGGGTCAGTATTGAGGGAGTGCTGCACTGTCGGAGCGTCAGTATTGAGGGAGTGCTGCACTGTGTTAGGGTCAGTATTGAAGGAGTGCTACACTGTCGGAGGGTCAGTATTGAGGGAGTGCTGCACTGTCGGAGGGTCAGTATTGAGGGAGTGCTGCACTGTCGGAGGGTCAGAATTGAGGGAGTGATGCACTGTGTTAGGGTCAGTATTGAAGGTGTGCTACACTGTCGGAGGGTCAGTATTGAGGGAGTGCCTCACTGTCGGAGGGTCAGTATTGAGGGATTGGTGCACTGTGTTAGGCTCAGTATTGAGGGAGTGCTGCACTGTCGGAGGGTCAGTATTGAGGGAGTGCTGCACTGTCGGAGGGTCAGTATTGAGGGCGTGCTGCACTGTGGGACGGTCAGTATTGAGGGAGAACTGCATTGTGGGGGGGTCTGTACTGAGGGAGTGCTGCACTGTCGGAGTTTCAGTATTGAGGGAGTGCCACACTGTCAGTGGGTCAGTACTGAGGGAGAGCTGCACTGTGTTAGGGTCAGTATTGAGGGAGTGCTGCACTGTGTTAGGGTCAGTATTGCAGGAGTGCTGCAATGTGGGAGGGTCAGTACTGAGGGAGTGCCGCATTGTGGGAGGGTCAGTACTGAGGGAGTGCCGCATTGTGGGAGGGTCAGTACTGAGGGAGTGCTGCAATGTGGGAGGGTCAGTATTGAGGGATTGCTGCACTGTGTTGAGGTCAGTATTGAGTGAGTGCTGCACTGTGGTAGGGTCAGTATTGAGGGAGTGCTGCACTGTCGGAGGGTCAGTATTGAGGGAGTGCTGCACTGTGGGAGGGTCAGTAGTGAGGGAGTGCTGCACTGTGGGAGGGTCAGTATTGAGGGAGTGCTGCACTGTGGGAGGGTGAGTGTTGAGGTAGTGCTGCACAGTGATAGGGCCAGTTTTGAGGGAATGCTATACTGTGGGAGGGTTAGTTCTGAGGGAGTGCCGCATTGTGGGAGGGTCAGTACTGAGGTAGTGCCGCACTGTGGGAGAGTCAGTATTGAGGGAGTTCGAACAGTCGATTGGACATTATTGAGGGACTGCTGCATTGTAGGAGTGTCAGTACTGAGGGAGTGCTGCACTGTGTTGAGGTCAGTATTGAGTGAGTGCTGCACTGTCGGAGGGTCAGTATTCAGGGAGTGCTACACTTTGGGAGGGTCAGTAGTGAGGGAGTGCTGCACTCTGTTAGGATCATTATTGAGGGAAAACTGCACTGTCAGAGGGTCAGTATTGACGGAGTGCTGCAAGTGTTAGGTTCAGTGTTGAGTGAGTGCTGCACTGTCGGAGGTTCAGTTTTGAGGGAGTGCCGCACTGTCAGAGGGTCAGTGCTGACGGAGTGCTGCACTGTGTTAAGGTCAGTATTGAGGGAGTGCTGCACAGTGTTAGGGTCAGTATTGCGGGAGTGCTGCAATGTGGTAGGGTCAGTATTGAGGGAGTGCTGCATGGTCGGAGGGTCAGTATTGAGGGAGTGCTACACTGTGGGAGGTTCTGTGCAGAGGGAGCACTGCACTGTCGGAGGGTCAGTATTGAGGGAATGCTGCACTGTGGGAGGGTCAGTACTGAGGGAATGCTGCACTGTGGGAGGGTCAGTGCTGAGGGAGTGCCGCATTGTGGGAGGGTCAGTACTGAGGGAGTGCTGCACTGTCGGAGGGTCAGTACTGAGGGAGTGCTGCACTGTAGGAGGGTAAGTTCTGAGGGCGTGCCGCTCTGTGGGAGGGTCAGTATTGAGGGAGTGCTGCACTGTCAGAGAGTCAGTATTGAGGGAGTGCTGCACTGTCGGAGGGTCAGTACTGAGGGAGCGCTGCACTGTGTTAGGGTAAGTAAAGAGGGAGTGCTGCACAGTCGGAGGGTCAGTATTGAAGTAGTGCTGCACTGTGGGAGGGTCAGGGCAGAGGCAGTGCCGCGCTGTGGGAGGGTCAGTATTGAGGGAGTGCTGCAATGTTGGAGCGTCAATATAGAAGGAGTGATGCACTTTGGGAGGGTCAGTATTGATGGAGAGCTGCACTGTCGGAGGGTCAGTATTAAATGAGTGCTGCACTGTGGGAGGGTCAGTGCAGAGGGAGCGGTGCACTGTGGGAGCGTCAGTACGGAAGGAGAGCTGCAAAGTCGGAGGCGCAATATGAGGGAGTGCTGCACTGTCGGAGACTCAGTATTGAGGGAGTGCTGCACTGTCGAAGGGTCAGTGCTGAGGGAGCACTGCAATGTGTTAGGTTCAGTAATGAGTGAGTGCTGCACTGTCGGAGGGTCAGTATTGAGGGAGTGCTGCACTGTGGGTGGGTCAGTACTGAGGGAGTGCTGCACTGTAGGAGGGTCATTATTGAGGGAGTGCTGCACTGTGGCAGGGTCAGTATTGAGGGAATGCTGCGCAGTGTTAGGGTCAGAATTGAGGGAGTGCTGCACTGTGTTAGATTCAGTATTGAGGAAGTGCTGCACTGTTGTATGGTCAATATTGAGGGAGTGCTGTACTGTCGGAAGGTCAGTGCTGAGGGACTGCTGCAGTGTGGGAGGGACAGTATTGAGGGAGTGCTGCACTGTCAGAGGGTCAGTACTGAGAGAGCCCTGCACTGTTGGAGGGTCAGTATTCAGTGAGTGCTGCATTGTGTGTGGGTCAGTATTGAGGGATTGCCGCACTGTGGAAGGGTCAGTATTGAGGGAGTGCTGCACTGTTTTATGGTCAGTGTTGAGGGAAAACTGCACTGTCGGAGGGTCAGTATTGAGGGAGTGCTACAATTTCAGAGGGTCAGTATTGAGGGATTGCAGCACTGTCAGAGGGTCAGTATTGAGGGAGTGCAGCACTGTGTTATGGTCAGTGTTGAGGGAGAGCTGCACTGATGGAGGGTCAGTATTGAGTGACTGCTGCACTGTCGGAGGGTCAGTATTGAGGGAGTGCTACACTGTGGGAGGTTCTGTGCTGAGGGAGCACTGCACTGTCGGAGGGTCAGTATTGAGGGAGTGCTGCACTGTGTTAGGGTCAGTATTGAAGGAGTGCTACACTGTCGGAGGGTCAGTATTGAGGGAGTGCTGCACTGTCGAAGCGTCAGTATTGCGGGAGTGCTGCACTGTGTTAGGGTCAGTATTGAAGGAGTGCTACACTGTCGGAGGGTCAGTATTGAGGGAGTGCTGCACTGTCGGAGGATCAGTATTGAGGGAGTGCTGCACTGTGTTAGGGTCAGTATTGAAGGAGTGCTACACTGTCGGAGGGTCAGTATTGAGGGAGTGCTGCACTGTCGCAGGGTCAGTATTGAGGGATTGGTGCACTGTGTTAGGCTCAGTATTGAGGGAGTGCTGCACTGTCGGAGGGTCAGTATTGAGGGAGTGCTGCACTGTCGGAGGGTCAGTATTGAGGGATTGCTTCACTGTGTTAGGCTCAGTATTGAGGGAGTGCTGCACTGTCGGAGGGTCAGTATTGAGGGAGTGCCGCACTTTCAGTGGGTCAGTACTGAGGGAGAGCTGCACTGTGTTAGGGTCAGTATTGAGGGAGTGCTGCACTGTGTTAGGGTCAGTATTGCAGGAGTGCTACAATGTGGGAGGGTCAGTACTGAGGGAGTGCTGCATTTGGCAGGGTCAGTATTGAGGGAGTGCTGCACTGTGGGAGGGTCAGTATTGAGAGTTTGCTGCACTGTGGAAGCATCAGTGCTGAGGGAGTGCTGCACTGTGGGAGGGTCAGTGCTGAGGGAGTGCCGCATTGTGGGAGGGTCAGTACTGAGGGAGTGCTGCAATGTGGGAGGGTCAGTATTGAGGGATTGCTGCACTGTGTTGAGGTCAGTATTGAGTGAGTGCTGCACTGTGGTAGGGTCAGTATTGAGGGAGTGCTGCACTGTCGGAGGGTCAGTATTGAGGGAGTGCTGCACTGTGGGAGGGTCAGTAGTGAGTGAGTGCTGCACTCTGTTAGGGTAAGTATTGAGGGCATGCGGCACTGTCGGAGGGTCAGTATTGAGGGAGTGCTGCACTGTGGGAGGGTCAGTATTGAGGGAGTGCTGCACTGTCGGAGGGTCAGTATTGAGGGAGTGCTGCACTGTGGGAGGGTCAGTAGTGAGGGAGTGCTGCACTCTGTTTGGGTAAGTATTGAGGGCATGCGGCACTGTCGGAGGGTCAGTATTGAGGGAGTGCTGCACTGTGGGAGGGTCAGTATTGAGGGAGTGCTGCACTGTGGGAGGGTGAGTATTGAGGTAGTGCTGCACAGTGATAAGACCAGTTTTGAGGGAATACTAAACTGTGGGAGGGTTAGTGCTGAGGGAGTGCCGCATTGTGCGAGGGTCAGTACTGAGGGAGTGCTGCACTGTGTTGAGGTCAGTATTGAGTGAGTGCTGCACTGTCGGAGGGTCAGTATTCAGGGAGTGCTACACTTTGGGAGGGTCAGTAGTGAGGGAGTGCTGCACTCTGTTAGGATCAGTATTGAGGGAAAACTGCACTGTCAGAGGGTCAGTACTGACGGAGTGCTGCAATGTGTTAGGTTCAGTGTTGAGTGAGTGCTGCACTGTCGGAGGTTCAGATTTGAGGGAGTGCCGCACTGTCAGAGGGTCAGTGCTGACGGAGTGCTGCACTGTGTTAAGGTCAGTATTGAGGGAGTGCTGCACAGTGTTAGGGTCAGTATTGCGGGAGTGCTGCAATGTGGTAGGGTCAGTATTGAGGGAGTGCTGCATGGTCGGAGGGTCAGTATTGAGGGAGTGCTACACTGTGGGAGGTTCTGTGCAGAGGGAGCACTGCACTGTCGGAGGGTCAGTATTGAGGGAATGCTGCACTGTGGGAGGGTCTGTACTGAGGGAATGCTGCACTGTAGGAGGGTCAGTGCTGAGGGAGTGCCGCATTGTGGGAGGGTCAGTACTGAGGGAGTGCTGCACTGTCGGAGGGTCAGTACTGAGGGAGTGCTGCACTGTAGGAGGGTAAGTTCTGAGGGCGTGCCGCTCTGTGGGAGGGTCAGTATTGAGGGAGTGCTGCACTGTCAGAGAGTCAGTATTGAGGGAGTGCTGCACTGTCGGAGGGTCAGTATTGAAGTAGTGCTGCACTGTGGGAGGGTCAGGGCTGAGGCAGTGCCGCGCTGTGGGAGGGTCAGTATTGAGGGAGTGCTGCAATGTTGGAGCGTCAATATAGAGGGAGTGATGCACTTTGGGAGGGTCAGTATTGATGGAGAGCTGCACTGTCGTGGGTCAGTATTAAATGAGTGCTGCACTGTGGGAGGGTCAGTGCAGAGGGAGCGGTACACTGTGGGAGCGTCAGTACGGAAGGAGTGCTGCAAGGTCGGAGGCGCAATATGAGGGAGTGCTGCACTGTCGGAGACTCAGTATTGAGGGAGTGCTGCACTGTCAAAGGGTCAGTGCTGAGGGAGCACTGCAATGTGTTAGCTTCAGTAATGAGTGAGTGCTGCACTGTCGGAGGGTCAGTATTGAGGGAGTGCTGCACTGTCGGAGGGTCAGTATTGAGGGAGTGCTGCACTGTGTTAGGGTCAGTATTGAAGGAGTGCTACACTGTCGGAGGGTCAGTATTGAGGGAGTGCTGCACTGTCGGAGGGTCAGTATTGAGGGCGTGCTGCATAGTGGGAGGGTCAGTATTGAGGGAGAGCTGCATTGTGGGGGGGTCTGTACTGAGGGAGTGCTGCACTGTGGGAGTATCAGTGCTGAGGGAGTGCTGCACTGTCGGAGGTTCAGTATTGAGGGAGTGCCGCACTGTCAGTGGGTCAGTATTGAGGGAGAGCTGCACTGTGTTAGGGTCAGTATTGAGGGAGTGCTGCACTGTGTTAGGGTAAGTATTGCAGGAGTGCTGCAATGTGGGAGGGTCAGTACTGAGGGAGTGCTGCATTTGGCAGGGTCAGTATTGAGGGAGTGCTGCACTGTGGGAGGGTCAGTATTCTGGGAGTGCTGCATTGTGGGGGGGTCAGTACTGAGGGAGTGCTGCACTGTGGGAGGGCCAGTATTGAGAGTTTGCTGCACTGTGGAAGGGTCAGTGCTGAGGGAGTGCTGCACTGTGGGAGGGTCAGTGCTGAGGGAGTGCCGCATTGTGGGAGGGTCAGTACTGAGGGAGTGCTGCACTGTCAGAGAGTCAGTATTGAGGGAGTGCTGCACTGTCGGAGGGTCAGTACTGAGGGAGCGCTGCACTGTGTTAGGGTCAGTATTGAGGGAGTGCTGCACAGTCGGAGGGTCAGTATTGAAGTAGTGCTGCACTGTGGGAGGGTCAGGGCTGAGGCAGTGCCGCGCTGTGGGAGGGTCAGTATTGAGGGAGTGCTGCACTGTTGGAGCGTCAATATAGAGGGAGTGATGCACTTTGGGAGGGTCAGTATTGATGGAGAGCTGCACTGTCGGAGGGTCAGTATTAAATGAGTGCTGCACTGTGGGAGGGTCAGTGCAGAGGGAGCGGTGCACTGTGGGAGCGTCAGTACGGAAGGAGTGCTGCAAGGTCGGAGGCGCAATATGAGGGAGTGCTGCACTGTCGGAGACTCAGTATTGAGGGAGTGCTGCACTGTCGAAGGGTCAGTGCTGAGGGAACACTGCAATGTGTTAGCTTCAGTAATGAGTGAGTGCTGCACTGTCGGAGGGTCAGTATTGAGGGAGTGCTACACTGTCGGAGGGTCAGTATTGAGGGAGTGCTGCACTGTGTTAGGGACAGTATTGAAGGAGTGCTACACTGTCGGAGGGTCAGTATTGAGGGAGTGCTGCACTGTCGGAGGGTCAGTATTGAGGGCGTGCTGCATAGTGGGAGGGTCAGTATTGAGGGAGAGCTGCTTTGTGGGGGGGTCTGTACTGAGGGAGTGCTGCACTGTGGGAGTGTCAGTGTTGAGGGAGTGCTGCACTGTCGGAGGTTCAGTATTGAGGGAGTGCCGCACTGTCAGTGGGTCAGTATTGAGGGAGAGCTGCACTGTGTTAGGGACAGTATTGAGGGAGTGCTGCACTGTGTTAGGGTAAGTATTGCAGGAGTGCTGCAATGTGGGAGGGTCAGTACTGAGGGAGTGCTGCATTTGGCAGGGTCAGTATTGAGGGAGTGCTGCACTGTGGGAGGGTCAGTATTCTGGGAGTGCTGCATTGTGGGGGGGTCAGTACTGAGGGAGTGCTGCACTGTGGGAGGGTCAGTATTGAGAGTTTGCTGCACTGTGGAAGGGTCAGTGCTGAGGGAGTGCTGCACTGTAGGAGGGTCAGTGCTGAGGGAGTGCCGCATTGTGGGAGGGTCAGTACTGAGGGAGTGCTGCAATGTGGGAGGGTCAGTATTGAGGGATTGCTGCACTGTTGGAGGGTCAGTATTGTGGGAGTGCAGCATTGAGGGGGGGTCTGTACTGAGGTAGTGCCGCACTGTGGGTGGGTCAATATTGAGGGAGTGCGAACTGTGGGAGGATCAGTGCTGAGGGAGTGCTGCACTGTCGGAGGGACCATATTGACGGAGAGCTACACTGTGGGTGGGTCTGTGCTGAGAGGAACGCTGCACTTTGGGAGGGTCAGTGCTGAGGGAGTGCTGCACTGTGGGAGGGTCAGTACTGAGGGAGTGCTGCACTGTAGGAGGGTCAGTACTGAGGGAGTGCTGCACTGTGGGAGAGTCAGTGCTGAGGGAGTGCCGCACTGTAGGAGGGTTAGTGCTGAGGGAGTGCCGCATTGTGGGAGGGTCAGTACTGAGGTAGTGCCGCACTGTGGGAGGGTCAGTATTGAGGGAGTGCGAACAGTGGGAGGGTCAGTATTGAGGGAGTGCTGCACTGTCGGAGGGACATTATTGAGGGACTGCTGCATTGTAGGAGTGTCAGTACTGAGGGAGTGCTGCACTGTGGGAGGGTCAGTATTGAGTGAGTGCTGCACTGTCGGAGGGTCAGCATTGAGGGAGTGCTGCACTGTGGGAGGGTCAGTAGTGAGGGAGTGCTGCACTCTGTTAGGGTAAGTATTGAGGGCATGCGGCACTGTCGGAGGGTCAGTATTGAGGGAGTGCTGCACTGTGGGAGGGTCAGTATTGAGGGAGTGCTGCACTGTGGGAGGGTGAGAATTGAGGTAGTGCTGCACAGTGATAGGGCCAGTTTTGAGGGAATGCTGCACTGTGGGAGGGTTAGTGCTGAGGGAGTGCCGCATTGTGGGAGGGTCAGTACTGAGGTAGTGCCGCACTGTGGGAGGGTCAGTATTGAGGGAGTGCTGCACTGTCGGAGGGACATTATTGAGGGACTGCTGCACTGTAGGAGTGTCAGTACTGAGGGAGTGCTGCACTGTGTTGAGGTCAGTATTGAGTGAGTGCTGCACTGTCGGAGGGTCAGTATTCAGGGAGTGCTACACTTTGGGAGGGTCAGTAGTGAGGGAGTGCTGCACTCTGTTAGGATCAGTATTGAGGGAAAACTGCACTGTCAGAGGGTCAGTATTGACGGAGTGCTGCAAAGTGTTAGGTTCAGTGTTGAGTGAGTGCTGCACTGTCAGAGGGTCAGTACTGACGGAGTGCTGCACTGTGTTAAGGTCAGTATTGAGGGAGTGCTGCACAGTGTTAGGGTCAGTATTGCGGGACTGCTGCAATGTGGGAGGGTCAGTATTGAGGGATTGCTGCACTGTTGGAGGGTCAGTATTGTGGGAGTGCAGCATTGTGGGGGGGTCTGTACTGAGGGAGCGCTGCACTGTGGGAGGGTCAGTGCTGAGGTAGCGCTGCACTGTCGGAGGGACCATCTTGACGGAGAGCTACACTGTGGGAGGGTCTGTGCTGAGAGGAACTCTGCACTTTGGGAGGGTCAGTGCTGAGGGAGTGCTGCACTATAGGAGGGTCAGTATTGAGGGAGTGCTGCACTGTCGGAGGGTCAGTATTGAGGGAGTGCTGCACTGTCGGAGGGTCAGTAGTGAGGGAGTGCTGCACTCTGTTAGGGTAAGTATTGAGGGCATGCGGCACTGTCGGAGAGTCAGTATTGAGGGAGTGCTGCACTGTGGGAGGGTCAGTATTGAGGGAGTGCTGCACTGTCGGAGGGTCAGTATTGAGGGAGTGCTGCACTGTGGGAGGGTCAGTAGTGAGGGAGTGCTGCACTCTGTTAGGGTAAGTATTGAGGGCATGCGACACTGTCGGAGGGTCAGTATTGAGGGTGTGCTGCACTGTGGGAGGGTCAGTATTGAGGGAGTGCTGCACTGTGGGAGGGTGAGTGTTGAGGTAGTGCTGCACAGTGATAGGGCCAGTTTTGAGGGAATGCTAAACTGTGGGATGGTTAGTGCTGAGGGAGTGCCGCATTGTGTGAGGGTCAGTACTGAGGTAGTGCCGCACTGTGGGAGAGTCAGTATTGAGGGAGTGCGAACTGTCGGATGGACATTATTGAGTGACTGCTGCATTGTAGGAGTGTTTGTACTGAGGGAGTGCTGCACTGTGTTGAGGTCAGTATTAAGTGAGTGCTGCAGTGTCGGAGGGTCAGTATTCAGGGAGTGCTACACTTTGGGAGGGTCAGTAGTGAGGGAGTGCTGCACTCTGTTAGGATCAGTATTGAGGGAAAACTGCACTGTCAGAGGGTCAGTATTGACGGAGTGCTGCAAAGTGTTAGGTTCAGTGTTGAGTGAGTGCTGCACTGTCAGAGGGTCAGTACTGACGGAGTGCTGCACTGTGTTAAGGTCAGTATTGAGGGAGTGCTGCACAGTGTTAGGGTCAGTATTGCGGGACTGCTGCAATGTGGGAGGGTCAGTATTGAGGGATTGCTGCACTGTTGGAGGGTCAGTATTGTGGGAGTGCAGCATTGTGGGGGGGTCTGTACTGAGGGAGCGCTGCACTGTGGGAGGGTCAGTGCTGAGGTAGCGCTACACTGTCGGAGGGACCATCTTGACGGAGAGCTACACTGTGGGAGGGTCTGTGCTGAGAGGAACTCTGCACTTTGGGAGGGTCAGTGCTGAGGGAGTGCTGCACTGTAGGAGGGTCAGTATTGAGGGAGTGCTGCACTGTCGGAGGGTCAGTGCTGAGGGAACACTGCAATGTGTTAGCTTCAGTAATGAGTGAGTGCTGCACTGTCGGAGGGTCAGTATTGAGGGAGTGCTGCACTGTCGGAGGGTCAGTATTGAGGGAGTGCTGCACTGTGTTAGGGACAGTATTGAAGGAGTGCTACACTGTCGGAGGGTCAGTATTGAGGGAGTGCTGCACTGTCGGAGGGTCAGTATTGAGGGCGTGCTGCATAGTGGGAGGGTCAGTATTGAGGGAGAGCTGCTTTGTGGGGGGGTCTGTACTGAGGGAGTGCTGCACTGTGGGAGTGTCAGTGTTGAGGGAGTGCTGCACTGTCGGAGGTTCAGTATTGAGGGAGTGCCGCACTGTCAGTGGGTCAGTATTGAGGGAGAGCTGCACTGTGTTAGGGACAGTATTGAGGGAGTGCTGCACTGTGTTAGGGTAAGTATTGCAGGAGTGCTGCAATGTGGGAGGGTCAGTACTGAGGGAGTGCTGCATTTGGCAGGGTCAGTATTGAGGGAGTGCTGCACTGTGGGAGGGTCAGTATTCTGGGAGTGCTGCATTGTGGGGGGGTCAGTACTGAGGGAGTGCTGCACTGTGGGAGGGTCAGTATTGAGAGTTTGCTGCACTGTGGAAGGGTCAGTGCTGAGGGAGTGCTGCACTGTAGGAGGGTCAGTGCTGAGGGAGTGCCGCATTGTGGGAGGGTCAGTACTGAGGGAGTGCTGCAATGTGGGAGGGTCAGTATTGAGGGATTGCTGCACTGTTGGAGGGTCAGTATTGTGGGAGTGCAGCATTGAGGGGGGGTCTGTACTGAGGTAGTGCCGCACTGTGGGTGGGTCAATATTGAGGGAGTGCGAACTGTGGGAGGATCAGTGCTGAGGGAGTGCTGCACTGTCGGAGGGACCATATTGACGGAGAGCTACACTGTGGGAGGGTCTGTGCTGAGAGGAACGCTGCACTTTGGGAGGGTCAGTGCTGAGGGAGTGCTGCACTGTGGGAGGGTCAGTACTGAGGGAGTGCTGCACTGTAGGAGGGTCAGTACTGAGGGAGTGCTGCACTGTGGGAGAGTCAGTGCTGAGGGAGTGCCGCACTGTAGGAGGGTTAGTGCTGAGGGAGTGCCGCATTGTGGGAGGGTCAGTACTGAGGTAGTGCCGCACTGTGGGAGGGTCAGTATTGAGGGAGTGCGAACAGTGGGAGGGTCAGTATTGAGGGAGTGCTGCACTGTCGGAGGGACATTATTGAGGGACTGCTGCATTGTAGGAGTGTCAGTACTGAGGGAGTGCTGCACTGTGGGAGGGTCAGTATTGAGTGAGTGCTGCACTGTCGGAGGGTCAGCATTGAGGGAGTGCTGCACTGTGGGAGGGTCAGTAGTGAGGGAGTGCTGCACTCTGTTAGGGTAAGTATTGAGGGCATGCGGCACTGTCGGAGGGTCAGTATTGAGGGAGTGCTGCACTGTGGGAGGGTCAGTATTGAGGGAGTGCTGCACTGTGGGAGGGTGAGAATTGAGGTAGTGCTGCACAGTGATAGGGCCAGTTTTGAGGGAATGCTGCACTGTGGGAGGGTTAGTGCTGAGGGAGTGCCGCATTGTGGGAGGGTCAGTACTGAGGTAGTGCCGCACTGTGGGAGGGTCAGTATTGAGGGAGTGCTGCACTGTCGGAGGGACATTATTGAGGGACTGCTGCACTGTAGGAGTGTCAGTACTGAGGGAGTGCTGCACTGTGTTGAGGTCAGTATTGAGTGAGTGCTGCACTGTCGGAGGGTCAGTATTCAGGGAGTGCTACACTTTGGGAGGGTCAGTAGTGAGGGAGTGCTGCACTCTGTTAGGATCAGTATTGAGGGAAAACTGCACTGTCAGAGGGTCAGTATTGACGGAGTGCTGCAAAGTGTTAGGTTCAGTGTTGAGTGAGTGCTGCACTGTCAGAGGGTCAGTACTGACGGAGTGCTGCACTGTGTTAAGGTCAGTATTGAGGGAGTGCTGCACAGTGTTAGGGTCAGTATTGCGGGACTGCTGCAATGTGGGAGGGTCAGTATTGAGGGATTGCTGCACTGTTGGAGGGTCAGTATTGTGGGAGTGCAGCATTGTGGGGGGGTCTGTACTGAGGGAGCGCTGCACTGTGGGAGGGTCAGTGCTGAGGTAGCGCTGCACTGTCGGAGGGACCATCTTGACGGAGAGCTACACTGTGGGAGGGTCTGTGCTGAGAGGAACTCTGCACTTTGGGAGGGTCAGTGCTGAGGGAGTGCTGCACTATAGGAGGGTCAGTATTGAGGGAGTGCTGCACTGTCGGAGGGTCAGTATTGAGGGAGTGCTGCACTGTCGGAGGGTCAGTAGTGAGGGAGTGCTGCACTCTGTTAGGGTAAGTATTGAGGGCATGCGGCACTGTCGGAGAGTCAGTATTGAGGGAGTGCTGCACTGTGGGAGGGTCAGTATTGAGGGAGTGCTGCCCTGTCGGAGGGTCAGTATTGAGGGAGTGCTGCACTGTGGGAGGGTCAGTAGTGAGGGAGTGCTGCACTCTGTTAGGGTAAGTATTGAGGGCATGCGACACTGTCGGAGGGTCAGTATTGAGGGTGTGCTGCACTGTGGGAGGGTCAGTATTGAGGGAGTGCTGCACTGTGGGAGGGTGAGTGTTGAGGTAGTTCTGCACAGTGATAGGGCCAGTTTTGAGGGAATGCTAAACTGTGGGATGGTTAGTGCTGAGGGAGTGCCGCATTGTGTGAGGGTCAGTACTGAGGTAGTGCCGCACTGTGGGAGAGTCAGTATTGAGGGAGTGCGAACTGTCGGATGGACATTATTGAGTGACTGCTGCATTGTAGGAGTGTTTGTACTGAGGGAGTGCTGCACTGTGTTGAGGTCAGTATTAAGTGAGTGCTGCAGTGTCGGAGGGTCAGTATTCAGGGAGTGCTACACTTTGGGAGGGTCAGTAGTGAGGGAGTGCTGCACTCTGTTAGGATCAGTATTGAGGGAAAACTGCACTGTCAGAGGGTCAGTATTGACGGAGTGCTGCAAAGTGTTAGGTTCAGTGTTGAGTGAGTGCTGCACTGTCAGAGGGTCAGTACTGACGGAGTGCTGCACTGTGTTAAGGTCAGTATTGAGGGAGTGCTGCACAGTGTTAGGGTCAGTATTGCGGGACTGCTGCAATGTGGGAGGGTCAGTATTGAGGGATTGCTGCACTGTTGGAGGGTCAGTATTGTGGGAGAGCAGCATTGTGGGGGGGTCTGTACTGAGGGAGCGCTGCACTGTGGGAGGGTCAGTGCTGAGGTAGCGCTACACTGTCGGAGGGACCATCTTGACGGAGAGCTACACTGTGGGAGGGTCTGTGCTGAGAGGAACTCTGCACTTTGGGAGGGTCAGTGCTGAGGGAGTGCTGCACTGTAGGAGGGTCAGTATTGAGGGAGTGCTGCACTGTCGGAGGGTCAGTATTGAGGGAGTGCTGCACTGTGGGAGGGTCAGTAGTGAGAGAGTGCTGCACTCTATTAGGGTAAGTATTGAGGGCATGCGGCACTGTCGGAGGGTCAGTATTGAGGGAGTGCTGCACTGTGGGAGGGTCAGTATTGAGGGAGTGCTGCACTGTTGGAGGGTCAGTATTGAGGGAGTGCTGCACTGTGGGAGGGTCAGTATTGAGGGAGTGCTGCACTGTGGGAGGGTCAGTACTGAGGTAGTGCCGCACTGTGGGAGAGTCAGTATTGAGGGAGTGCGAACTGTCGGATGGACATTATTGAGGGACTGCTGCATTGTAGGAGTGTCAGTACTGAGGGAGTGCTGCACTGTGTTGAGGTCAGTATTGAGTGAGTGCTGCACTGTCGGAGGGTCAGTATTCAGGGAGTGCTACACTTTGGGAGGGTCAGTAGTGAGGGAGTGCAGCACTCTGTTAGGATCAGTATTGAGGGAAAACTGCACTGTCAGAGGGTCAGTATTGAAGGAATGCTGCAATGTGTTAGGTTCAGTGTTGAGTAAGTGCTGCACTGTCGGAGGTTCAGTTATGAGGGAGTGCCGCACTGTCAGAGGGTCAGTGCTGACGGAGTGCTGCACTGTGTTAAGGTCAGTATTGAGGGAGTGCTGCACAGTGTTAGGGTCAGTATTGCGGGAGTGCTGCAATGTGGTAGGGTCAGTATTGAGGGAGTGCTGCATGGTCGGAGGGTCAGTATTGAGGGAGTGCTACACTGTGGGAGGTTCTGTGCAGAGGGAATGCTGCACTGTCGGAGGGTCAGTGCTGAGGGAGTGCCGCATTGTGGGAGGGTCAGTACTGAGGGAGTGCTGCACTGTCGGAGGGTCAGTACTGACGGAGTGCTGCACTGTGTTAAGGTCAGTATTGAGGGAGTGCTGCACAGTGTTAGGGTCAGTATTGCGGGACTGCTGCAATGTGGGAGGGTCAGTATTGAGGGATTGCTGCACTGTTGGAGGGTCAGTATTGTGGGAGTGCAGCATTGTGGGGGGGTCTGTACTGAGGGAGCGCTGCACTGTGGGAGGGTCAGTGCTGAGGTAGCGCTACACTGTCGGAGGGACCATCTTGACGGAGAGCTACACTGTGGGAGGGTCTGTGCTGAGAGGAACTCTGCACTTTGGGAGGGTCAGTGCTGAGGGAGTGCTGCACTGTAGGAGGGCCAGTATTGAGGGAGTGCTGCACTGTCGGAGGGTCAGTATTGAGGGAGTGCTGCACTGTGGGAGGGTCAGTAGTGAGAGAGTGCTGCACTCTGTTAGGGTAAGTATTGAGGGCATGCGGCACTGTCGGAGGGTCAGTATTGAGGGAGTGCTGCACTGTGGGAGGGTCAGTATTGAGGGAGTGCTGCACTGTTGGAGGGTCAGTATTGAGGGAGTGCTGCACTGTGGGAGGGTCAGTAGTGAGGGAGTGCTGCACTCTGTTAGGGTAAGTATTGAGGGCATGCGGCACTGTCGGAGGGTCAGTATTGAGGGAGTGCTGCACTGTGGGAGGGTCAGTATTGAGGGAGTGCTGCACTGTGGGAGGGTCAGTACTGAGGTAGTGCCGCACTGTGGGAGAGTCAGTATTGAGGGAGTGCGAACTGTCGGATGGACATTATTGAGGGACTGCTGCATTGTAGGAGTGTCAGTACTGAGGGAGTGCTGCACTGTGTTGAGGTCAGTATTGAGTGAGTGCTGCACTGTCGGAGGGTCAGTATTCAGGGAGTGCTACACTTTGGGAGGGTCAGTAGTGAGGGAGTGCAGCACTCTGTTAGGATCAGTATTGAGGGAAAACTGCACTGTCAGAGGGTCAGTATTGACGGAATGCTGCAATGTGTTAGGTTCAGTGTTGAGTGAGTGCTGCACTGTCGGAGGTTCAGTTTTGAGGGAGTGCCGCACTGTCAGAGGGTCAGTGCTGACGGAGTGCTGCACTGTGTTAAGGTCAGTATTGAGGGAGTGCTGCACAGTGTTAGGGTCAGTATTGCGGGAGTGCTGCAATGTGGTAGGGTCAGTATTGAGGGAGTGCTGCATGGTCGGAGGGTCAGTATTGAAGTAGTGCTGCACTGTGGGAGGGTCAGGGCTGAGGCAGTGCCGCGCTGTGGGAGGGTCAGTATTGAGGGAGTGCTGCAATGTTGGAGCGTCAATATAGAGGGAGTGATGCACTTTGGGAGGGTCAGTATTGATGGAGAGCTGCACTGTCGGAGGGTCAGTATTAAATGAGTGCTGCACTGTGGGAGGGTCAGTGCAGAGGGAGCGGTACACTGTGGGAGCGTCAGTACGGAAGGAGTGCTGCAATGTCGGAGGCGCAATATGAGGGAGTGCTGCACTGTCGGAGACTCAGTATTGAGGGAGTGCTGCACTGTCGAAGGGTCAGTGCTGAGGGAGCACTGCAATGCGTTAGCTTCAGTAATGAGTGAGTGCTGCACTGTCGGAGGGTCAGTATTGAGGCAGTGCTGCACGGTCGGAGGGTCAGTATTGAGGGAGTGCTGCACTGTGCTAGGGTCAGTATTGAAGGAGTGCTACACTGTCGGAGGGTCAGTATTGAGGGAGTGCTGCACTGTCGGAGGGTCAGAATTGAGGGCGTGCTGCATAGTGGGAGGTTCAGTATTGAGGGAGAGCTGCATTGTGGGGGGGTCTGTACTGAGGGAGTGCTGCACTGTGGGAGTGTCAGTGCTGAGGGAGTGCTGCACTGTCGGAGGTTCAGTTTTGAGGGAGTGCCGCACTGTCAGTGGGTCAGTATTGAGGGAGAGCTGCACTGTGTTAGGGTCAGTATGGAGGGAGTGCTGCACTGTGTTAGGGTAAGTATTGCAGGAGTGCTGCAATGTGGGAGGGTCAGTACTGAGGGAGTGCTGCATTTGGCAGGGTCAGTATTGAGGGAGTGCTGCACTGTGGGAGGGTCAGTATTCTGGGAGTGCTGCATTGTGGGGGGGGGTCAGTAGTGAGGGAGTGCTGCACTCTGTTAGGGTAAGTATTGAGGGCATGCGGCACTGTCGGAGGGTCAGTATTGAGGGAGTGCTGCACTGTGGGAGGGGCAGTATTGAGGGAGTGCTGCACTGTGGGAGGGTCAGTACTGAGGTAGTGCCGCACTGTGGGAGAGTCAGTATTGAGGGAGTGCGAACTGTCGGATGGACATTATTGAGGGACTGCTGCATTGTAGGAGTGTCAGTACTGAGGGAGTGCTGCACTGTGTTGAGGTCAGTATTGAGTGAGTGCTGCACTGTCGGAGGGTCAGTATTCAGGGAGTGCTACACTTTGGAAGGGTCAGTAGTGAGGGAGTGCAGCACTCTGTTAGGATCAGTATTGAGGGAAAACTGCACTGTCAGAGGGTCAGTATTGACGGAATGCTGCAATGTGTTAGGTTCAGTGTTGAGTAAGTGCTGCACTGTCGGAGGTTCAGTTTTGAGGGAGTGCCGCACTGTCAGAGGGTCAATGCTGACGGAGTGCTGCACTGTGTTAAGGTCAGTATTGAGGGAGTGCTGCACAGTGTTAGGGTCAGTATTGCGGGAGTGCTGCAATGTGGTAGGGTCAGTATTGAGGGAGTGCTGCATGGTCGGAGGGTCAGTATTGAGGGAGTGCTACACTGTGGGAGGTTCTGTGCAGAGGGAATGCTGCACTGTAGGAGGGTCAGTGCTGAGGGAGTGCCGCATTGTGGGAGGGTCAGTACTGAGGGAGTGCTGCACTGTCGGAGGGTCAGTACTGACGGAGTGCTGCACTGTGTTAAGGTCAGTATTGAGGGAGTGCTGCACAGTGTTAGGGTCAGTATTGCGGGACTGCTGCAATGTGGGAGGGTCAGTATTGAGGGATTGCTGCACTGTTGGAGGGTCAGTATTGTGGGAGTGCAGCATTGTGGGGGGGTCTGTACTGAGGGAGCGCTGCACTGTGGGAGGGTCAGTGCTGAGGTAGCGCTACACTGTCGGAGGGACCATCTTGACGGAGAGCTACACTGTGGGAGGGTCTGTGCTGAGAGGAACTCTGCACTTTGGGAGGGTCAGTGCTGAGGGAGTGCTGCACTGTAGGAGGGTCAGTATTGAGGGAGTGCTGCACTGTCGGAGGGTCAGTATTGAGGGAGTGCTGCACTGTGGGAGGGTCAGTAGTGAGAGAGTGCTGCACTCTGTTAGGGTAAGTATTGAGGGCATGCGGCACTGTCGGAGGGTCAGTATTGAGGGAGTGCTGCACTGTGGGAGGGTCAGTATTGAGGGAGTGCTGCACTGTTGGAGGGTCAGTATTGAGGGAGTGCTGCACTGTGGGAGGGTCAGTAGTGAGGGAGTGCTGCACTCTGTTAGGGTAAGTATTGAGGGCATGCGGCACTGTCGGAGGGTCAGTATTGAGGGAGTGCTGCACTGTGGGAGGGTCAGTATTGAGGGAGTGCTGCACTGTGGGAGGGTCAGTACTGAGGTAGTGCCGCACTGTGGGAGAGTCAGTATTGAGGGAGTGCGAACTGTCGGATGGACATTATTGAGGGACTGCTGCATTGTAGGAGTGTCAGTACTGAGGGAGTGCTGCACTGTGTTGAGGTCAGTATTGAGTGAGTGCTGCACTGTCGGAGGGTCAGTATTCAGGGAGTGCTACACTTTGGGAGGGTCAGTAGTGAGGGAGTGCAGCACTCTGTTAG
Source organism: Isurus oxyrinchus (assembly GCA_026770705.1). NCBI lineage: Eukaryota > Metazoa > Chordata > Chondrichthyes > Lamniformes > Lamnidae > Isurus > Isurus oxyrinchus. The sequence goes on from JANJGN010000080.1 coordinate 1,535,148, forward strand.
GATCAGTATTGAGGGAAAACTGCACTGTCAGAGGGTCAGTATTGACGGAATGCTGCAATGTGTTAGGTTCAGTGTTGAGTGAGTGCTGCACTGTCGGAGGTTCAGTTTTGAGGGAGTGCCGCACTGTCAGAGGGTCAGTGCTGACGGAGTGCTGCACTGTGTTAAGGTCAGTATTGAGGGAGTGCTGCACAGTGTTAGGGTCAGTATTGCGGGAGTGCTGCAATGTGGTAGGGTCAGTATTGAGGGAGTGCTGCATGGTCGGAGGGTCAGTATTGAAGTAGTGCTGCACTGTGGGAGGGTCAGGGCTGAGGCAGTGCCGCGCTGTGGGAGGGTCAGTATTGAGGGAGTGCTGCAATGTTGGAGCGTCAATATAGAGGGAGTGATGCACTTTGGGAGGGTCAGTATTGATGGAGAGCTGCACAGTCGGAGGGTCAGTATTAAATGAGTGCTGCACTGTGGGAGGGTCAGTGCAGAGGGAGCGGTACACTGTGGGAGCGTCAGTACGGAAGGAGTGCTGCAAGGTCGGAGGCGCAATATGAGGGAGTGCTGCACTGTCGGAGACTCAGTATTGAGGGAGTGCTGCACTGTCGAAGGGTCAGTGCTGAGGGAGCACTGCAATGCGTTAGCTTCAGTAATGAGTGAGTGCTGCACTGTCGGAGGGTCAGTATTGAGGCAGTGCTGCACGGTCGGAGGGTCAGTATTGAGGGAGTGCTGCACTGTGCTAGGGTCAGTATTGAAGGAGTGCTACACTGTCGGAGGGTCAGTATTGAGGGAGTGCTGCACTGTCGGAGGGTCAGAATTGAGGGCGTGCTGCATAGTGGGAGGGTCAGTATTGAGGGAGAGCTGCATTGTGGGGGGGTCTGTACTGAGGGAGTGCTGCACTGTGGGAGTGTCAGTGCTGAGGGAGTGCTGCACTGTCGGAGGTTCAGTATTGAGGGAGTGCCGCACTGTCAGTGGGTCAGTATTGAGGGAGAGCTGCACTGTGTTAGGGTCAGTATGGAGGGAGTGCTGCACTGTGTTAGGGTAAGTATTGCAGGAGTGCTGCAATGTGGGAGGGTCAGTACTGAGGGAGTGCTGCATTTGGCAGGGTCAGTATTGAGGGAGTGCTGCACTGTGGGAGGGTCAGTATTCTGGGAGTGCTGCATTGTGGGGGGGGGTCAGTAGTGAGGGAGTGCTGCACTCTGTTAGGGTAAGTATTGAGGGCATGCGTCACTGTCGGAGGGTCAGTATTGAGGGAGTGCTGCACTGTGGGAGGGTCAGTATTGAGGGAGTGCTGCACTGTGGGAGGGTGAGAATTGAGGTAGTGCTGCACAGTGATAGGGCCAGTTTTGAGGGAATGCTGCACTGTGGGAGGGTTAGTGCTGAGGGAGTGCCGCATTGTGGGAGGGTCAGTACTGAGGTAGTGCCGTACTGTGGGAGGGTCAGTATTGAGGGAGTGCTGCACTGTCGGAGGGACATTATTGAGGGACTGCTGCACTGTAGGAGTGTCAGTACTGAGGGAGTGCTGCACTGTGTTGAGGTCAGTATTGAGTGAGTGCTGCACTGTCGGAGGGTCAGTATTCAGGGAGTGCTACACTTTGGGAGGGTCAGTAGTGAGGGAGTGCTGCACTCTGTTAGGATCAGTATTGAGGGAAAACTGCACTGTCAGAGGGTCAGTATTGACGGAGTGCTGCAAAGTGTTAGGTTCAGTGTTGAGTGAGTGCTGCACTGTCAGAGGGTCAGTACTGACGGAGTGCTGCACTGTGTTAAGGTCAGTATTGAGGGAGTGCTGCACAGTGTTAGGGTCAGTATTGCGGGACTGCTGCAATGTGGGAGGGTCAGTACTGAGGGATTGCTGCACTGTTGGAGGGTCAGTATTGTGGGAGTGCAGCATTGTGGGGGGGGTCTGTACTGAGGGAGTGCTGCACTGTGGGAGGGTCAGTGTTGAGGTAGCGCTGCAATGTCGGAGGGACCGTCTTGACGGAGAGCGACACTGTGGGAGGGTCTGTGCTGAGAGGAACTCTGCACTTTGGGAGGGTCAGTGCTGAGGGAGTGCTGCACTGTGGGAGAGTCAGTGCTGAGGGAGTGCCGCACTGTAGGAGTGTTAGTGCTGAGGGAGTGCCGCATTGTGGGAGGGTCAGTGCTGAGGGAGTGCCGCACTGTAGGAGGGTTAATGCTGAGGGAGTGCCGCATTGTGGGAGGGTCAGTACTGAGGTAGTGTCGCACTGTGGGAGGGTCAGTATTGAGGGAGTGCGAACTGTGGGAGGGTCAGTATTGAGGGAGTGCTGCCCTGTCGGAGGGACATTATTGAGGGACTGCTGCACTGTAGGAGTGTCAGTACTGAGGGAGTGCTGCACTGTGTTGAGGTCAGTATTGAGTGAGTGTTGCACTGTGGGAGGGTCAGTATTGAGGGAGTGCAGCACTGTGTTAGGGTCAGTATTGAGGGAGTGCTGCAATGTCGGAGGGTCAGTATTGAGGGAGTGCTGCACTGTGGGAGGGTCAGTAGTGAGGGAGTGCTGCACTCTGTTAGGGTAAGTATTGAGGGCCTGCGGCACTGTTGGAGGGTCAGTATTGAGGGAGTGCTGCACTGTAGGAGGGTCAGTATTGAGGGAGTGCTGCACTGTGGGAGGGTGAGTATTGAGGTAGTGCTGCACAGTGATAAGGCCTGTTTTGAGGGAATGCTGCACTGTGGGAGGGTTAGTGCTGAGGGAGTGCCGCATTGTGGGTGGGTCAGTAATGGGGGAGTGCTGTACTGTGTTAGTGTCAGAGTTGAGGGAGAGCTGCACAGTGTTAGGGTCAGTATTGAGGGAGTGCTGCACTGTCGGAGGGTCAGTATTGAGGGAGAGCTGCTCTGTCGGAGGGTCAGAATTCAGGGAGTGCTGCATTGTGTTACGGTCAGTATTGTGTGACTGCTGTACTGTCGGATGGTCAGTATTGAGGGAGTGCTGCACTGTCGGAGGGTCAGTATTGAGGGAGTGCTGCACTGTGTTACGATAAGCATTGAGGGAGTGCTGTACTGTTGGAGGGTCAGTGCTGAGGGATTGCTGCACTGTGGGAGGGTCAGTACTGAGGAAGCACTGCACCTTTGGAGGGTCAGTATTCAGTGAGTGCTGCACTGTGGGAGGTTCAGTATTGAGGGAGTGCTGCACTGTGGTAGGGTCAGTACTGAGGGAGTGCTGCACTGTCGGAGGGTCAGTATTGAGGGAGTGCTGCGCTGTGGGAGGGTCAGTATTGAGGGAGTGCTGCACTGTCGGAGGGTCAGTATTGAGGGAGTGGTGCACTTTGGAAGGGTCAGCATTTAGGGAGCGCAGCACTGTGTTATGGTCAGTGTTGAGGGAGAGCTGCACTATCGGAGGGTCAGTATTGAGGGAGTGCTGCACTGTGGAAGGGTCAGTACTGAGGGAGTGTTGCACTGTGTTATGTTGAGTGTTGACGGAGGGTCAGCACTGTCGGAGGGTCAGTATTGAGGGAGTGCTGCACTGTGGGAGGGTCAGTGCTGAGGGAGTGCCGCACTGTGGGAGGGTCAGTACTGAGGGAGAGCTGCGCTGTGGGAGGGTCAGTACTGAGGGAGTGCTGCACTGTTTTATGGTCAGTGTTGAGGGAGAACTGCACTGTCGGAGGGTCAGTATTGAGGGAGTGCTACAATTTCAGAGGGTCAGTATTGAGGGATTGCAGCACTGTCAGAGGGTCAGTATTGAGGGAGTGCAGCACTGTGTTATGGTCAGTGTTGAGGGAGAGCTGCACTAATGGAGGGTCAGTATTGAGTGACTGCTGCACTGTCGGAGGGTCAGTGTTGAGGGAGAGCTGCACTATCGGAGGGTCAGTATTGAGGGAGTGCTGCACTGTGGAAGGGTCAGTACTAAGGTAGTGCTGCACTCTGTTTGGGTCAGTATTAAGGGAATGCCGCACTGTCAGAGGGTCAGTACCTAGGGGAGTGCTGCACTGTGATAGGGTCAGTATTGAGGGAGTGCTGCACTGTGTTAGGGTCAGTATTGCGGGAGTGCTGCAATGTGGGAAGGTCAGTATAGAGGGAACGCTGCACTATCGGAGGTTCAGTATTGAGGGAGTGCTGCACTGTGGGAGGGTCAGTATTGTGCGAGTGCTGCATTGTGGGGGGGTCAGTATTGAGGGAGTGCTGCACTGTGGGAGGGTCAGTGCTGAGGGAGTGCCGCACTCTGGGAGGGTGAGTGCTGAGGGAGTGCTGCACTGTGGAAAGGTCAGTGCTGAGGGACTGCTGCACTGTGGAAGGGCCAGTACTGAGGGAGTGCTGCACTGTGGGAGGGTAAGTATTGAGGGAGTGCCGAACTGTGGGATGGTCAGTACTGAGGGAGTGCTGCATAGTAGGAGGGTCAGTACTGAGGGAGTGCTGCACTGTAGGAGGGTCAGTATTGAGGGAGTGCTGCACTGTGTGATGGTCAATATTGAGGGAGTGCTGCGCAGTGTTAGGGTCAGAATTGAGGGATTGCTGCACTGTGTTAGGTTCAGTATTGAGGGAGTGCTGCACTGTTGTACGGTCAAATTGAAGGAGCGCTGTACTGTGGAGGGTCAAGTGCTGAGGGAGTGCTGCACTGTGTTAGGGTCAGTATTGAGGGAGTGCTGCACTGTGGGATGGTCAGTATTGAGGGAGTGCTGCATTGTGGGTGGGTCAGTATTGAGGGAGTGCTGCACTTTGGAAGGGTCAGCACTGAGGGAGTGCTGCACTGTGTTATGGTCTGTGTTGAGGGAGAGCTGCACTATCGGAGGGTCAGTATTGAGGGAATGCTACACTTTGGAAGGGACAGTATTGAGGGAGTGTTGCACTGTGTTATGGTCAGTTTTTAGGGAGAGCTGCACTGTCGGAGGTTCAGTATTGTGGGAGTGCTGCACTGTCGGAGGGTCATTATTGAGGGAGTGCTGCACTGTGTTAGGGTCAGTATTAAGGGAATGCCGCACTGTCAGAGGGTCAGTACTGAGGGAGTGCTGCACTGTGTTAGCGTCAGTATTGAGTCAGTGCTGCACTGTGTTAGGGTCAGTATTGCGGGATTGCTGCAATGTGGGAAGGTCAGTATTGAGGGAACGCTGCACTGTCGGAGGTTCAGGAATGAGGGATTGCTGCACTGTGGGGGGGGGTCAGTATTGAGGGAGTGCTGCACTTTGGGAGGGTCAGTGCTGAGGGAGAGCTGAATTGTGGGAGGGTCAGTACTGAGGGACTGCTGCACTGTGGGAGGGTCAGTACTGAGGGAGTGCTGCACTGTGGGAGGGTAAGTATTGAGGGAGTGCCGAACTGTGGGATGGTCAGTACTGAGGGAGTGCTGCATAGTAGGAGGGTCAGTACTGAGGGAGTGCTGCACTGTAGGAGGGTCAGTATTGAGGGAGTGCTGCACTGTGTGATGGTCAATATTGAGGGAGTGCTGCGCAGTGTTAGGGTCAGAATTGAGGGATTGCTGCACTGTGTTAGGTTCAGTATTGAGGGAGTGCTGCACTGTTGTACGGTCAAATTGAAGGAGCGCTGTACTGTGGAGGGTCAAGTGCTGAGGGAGTGCTGCACTGTGTTAGGGTCAGTATTGAGGGAGTGCTGCACTGTGGGATGGTCAGTATTGAGGGAGTGCTGCATTGTGGGTGGGTCAGTATTGAGGGAGTGGTGCACTGTCAGAGGGTCAGTACTGAGAGAGCACTGCACTGTTGGAGGGTCAGTATTCAATGAGTGCTGCATTGTGTGTGGGTCAGTATTGAGGGATTGCTGCACTGTCATATTGTCAGTATTGAGGGAGTGCTGCACTGTGGAAGGGTCAGTATTGAGGGAGTGCTGCACTGTGGAGGGGTCAGTACTAAGGTAGTGCTGCACTCTGTTTGGGTCAGTATTAAGGGAATGCCGCACTGTCAGAGGGTCAGTACCTAGGGGAGTGCTGCACTGTGATAGGGTCAGTATTGAGGGAGTGCTGCACTGTGTTAGGGTCAGTATTGCGGGAGTGCTGCAATGTGGGAAGGTCAGTATAGAGGGAACGCTGCACTATCGGAGGTTCAGTATTGAGGGAGTGCTGCACTGTGGGAGGGTCAGTATTGTGCGAGTGCTGCATTGTGGGGAGGTCAGTATTGAGGGAGTGCTGCACTGTGGGAGGGTCAGTGCTGAGGGAGTGCCGCACTCTGGGAGGGTGAGTGCTGAGGGAGTGCTGCACTGTGGAAAGGTCAGTGCTGAGGGACTGCTGCACTGTGGAAGGGCCAGTACTGAGGGAGTGCTGCACTGTGGGAGGGTAAGTATTGAGGGAGTGCCGAACTGTGGGATGGTCAGTACTGAGGGAGTGCTGCATAGTAGGAGGGTCAGTACTGAGGGAGTGCTGCACTGTAGGAGGGTCAGTATTGAGGGAGTGCTGCACTGTGTGATGGTCAATATTGAGGGAGTGCTGCGCAGTGTTAGGGTCAGAATTGAGGGATTGCTGCACTGTGTTAGGTTCAGTATTGAGGGAGTGCTGCACTGTTGTACGGTCAAATTGAAGGAGCGCTGTACTGTGGAGGGTCAAGTGCTGAGGGGGTGCTGCACTGTGTTAGGGTCAGTATTGAGGGAGTGCTGCACTGTGGGATGGTCAGTATTGAGGGAGTGCTGCATTGTGGGTGGGTCAGTATTGAGGGAGTGCTGCACTTTGGAAGGGTCAGCACTGAGGGAGTGCTGCACTGTGTTATGGTCAGTTTTTAGGGAGAGCTGCACTGTCGGAGGTTCAGTATTGTGGGAGTGCTGCACTGTCGGAGGGTCATTATTGAGGGAGTGCTGCACTGTGTTAGGGTCAGTATTAAGGGAATGCCGCACTGTCAGAGGGTCAGTACTGAGGGAGTGCTGCACTGTGTTAGCGTCAGTATTGAGTCAGTGCTGCACTGTGTTAGGGTCAGTATTGCGGGATTGCTGCAATGTGGGAAGGTCAGTATTGAGGGAACGCTGCACTGTCGGAGGTTCAGGAATGAGGGATTGCTGCACTGTGGGAGGCTCAGTATTGTGCGAGTGCTGCATTGTGGGGGGGGTCAGTATTGAGGGAGTGCTGCACTTTGGGAGGGTCAGTGCTGAGGGAGAGCTGAATTGTGGGAGGGTCAGTACTGAGGGACTGCTGCACTGTGGGAGAGTCAGTACTGAGGGAGTGCTGCACTGTGGGAGAGTCAGTACTGAGGGAGTGCTGCACTGTGGGAGGGTCAGTACAGAGGGAGTGCTGCACTGTGATAGGGTCAGTATTGAGGGAGTGCTGCACTGTGGGAGGGTCAATATTGAGGGTGGGCTGTACTGTCGGAGGGTCAGTGCTGAGGGTCTGCTGCACTGAGGGAGGGTCAGTACTGAGGGAGTGCTGCACTGTGTTAGGGTCAGTATTGAGGGAGTGCTGCACTGTGGGAGGGTCAATAGTGAGGTAGTGCTGCACTCTGTTTGGGTCAGTATTAAGGGAATGCCGCACTGTCAGAGGGTCAGTACTGAGGGAGTGCTGCACTGTGATAGGGTCAGTATTGAGGGAGTGCTGCACTGTGTTAGGGTCAGTATTGCGGGAGTGCTGCAATGTGGGAAGGTCAGTATAGAGGGAACGCTGCACTATCGGAGGTTCAGTATTGAGGGAGTGCTGCACTGTGGGAGGGTCAGTATTGTGCGAGTGCTGCATTGTGGGAGGGTAAGTATTGAGGGAGTGCCGAACTGTGGGATGGTCAGTACTGAGGGAGTGCTGCACAGTAGGAGGGTCAGTACTGAGGGAGTGCTGCACTGAAGGAGGGTCAGTATTGAGGGAGTCCTGCACTGTGGGATGCTCAATATTGAGGGAGTGCTGCGCAGTGTTAGGGTCAGAATTGAGGGATTGCTGCACTGTGTTAGGTTCAGTATTGAGGGAGTGCTGCACTGTTGTACGGTCAATATTGAGGGTGGGCTGTACTGTCGGAGGGTCAGTGCTGAGGGAGCGCTGCACTGCGGGAGGGTCAGTACTGAGGGAGAGCTGCACTGTATTAGGGTCAGTATTGAGGGAGTGCTGCACTGTGTTAGGCTCAGCATTGCGGGATTGCTACAATGTGGGAAGGTCAGTATTGAGGGAGTGCTGCACTGTCGGAGGGTCAGTATTGAGGGAGTGCTACACTTTGGGAGGGTCAGTATTGAGGGAGTGCTGCACTGTGGGTGGGTCAGTACTGAGGGAGTGCTGCACTGTAGGAGGGTCATTATTGAGGGAGTGCTGCACTGTGTGAGGGTCAGTATTGAGGGAGTGCTGCGCAGTGTTAGGGTCAGAATTGAGGGATTGCTGCACTGTGTTAGATTCAGTATTGAGGAAGTGCTGCACTGTTGTATGGTCAATATTGAGGGAGGGCTGTACTGTCGGAAGGTCAGTGCTGAGGGACTGCTGCACTGTGGGAGGGTCAGTATTGAGGGAGTGCTGCACTGTCAGAGGGTCAGTACTGAGACAGCACTGCACTGTTGGAGGGTCAGTATTCAGTGAGTGCTGCATTGCGTGTGGGTCAGTATTGAGGGATTGCTGCACTGTCATATTGTCAGTATTGAGGGAGTGCTGCACTGTGGAAGGGTCAGTATTGAGGGAGTGCTGCAATGTTTTATGGTCAGTGTTGAGGGAGAACTGCACTGTCGGAGGGTCAGTATTGAGGGAGTGCTACAATTTCAGAGGGTCAGTATTGAGGGATTGCAGCACTGTCAGAGGGTCAGTATTGAGGGAGTGCAGCACTGGGTTATGGTCAGTGTTGAGGGAGAGCTGCACTGATGGAGGGTCAGTATTGAGTGACTGCTGCATTGTCGGAGGGTCAGTGTTGAGGGAGAGCTGCACTATCGGAGGGTCAGTATTGAGGGAGTGCTGCACTGTGGAAGGGTCAGTACTAAGGTAGTGCTGCACTCTGTTTGGGTCAGTATTAAGGGAATGCCGCACTGTCAGAGGGTCAGTACCTAGGGGAGTGCTGCACTGTGATAGGGTCAGTATTGAGGGAGTGCTGCACTGTGTTAGGGTCAGTATTGCGGGAGTGCTGCAATGTGGGAAGGTCAGTATAGAGGGAACGCTGCACTATCGGAGGTTCAGTATTGAGGGAGTGCTGCACTGTGGGAGGGTCAGTATTGTGCGAGTGCTGCATTGTGGGGGGGTCAGTATTGAGGGAGTGCTGCACTGTGGGAGGGTCAGTGCTGTGGGAGTGCCGCACTCTGGGAGGGTGAGTGCTGAGGGAGTGCTGCACTGTGGAAAGGTCAGTGCTGAGGGACTGCTGCACTGTGGAAGGGCCAGTACTGAGGGAGTGCTGCACTGTGGGAGGGTAAGTATTGAGGGAGTGCCGAACTGTGGGATGGTCAGTACTGAGGGAGTGCTGCATAGTAGGAGGGTCAGTACTGAGGGAGTGCTGCACTGTAGGAGGGTCAGTATTGAGGGAGTGCTGCACTGTGTGATGGTCAATATTGAGGGAGTGCTGCGCAGTGTTAGGGTCAGAATTGAGGGATTGCTGCACTGTGTTAGGGTCAGTATTAAGGGAATGCCACACTGTCAGAGGGTCAGTACTGAGGGAGTGCTGCACTGTGTTAGCGTCAGTATTGAGTCAGTGCTGCACTGTGTTAGGGTCAGTATTGCGGGATTGCTGCAATGTGGGAAGGTCAGTATTGAGGGAACGCTGCACTGTCGGAGGTTCAGGAATGAGGGATTGCTGCACTGTGGGAGGCTCAGTATTGTGCGAGTGCTGCATTGTGGGGGGGGTCAGTATTGAGGGAGTGCTGCACTTTGGGAGGGTCAGTGCTGAGGGAGAGCTGAATTGTGGGAGGGTCAGTACTGAGGGACTGCTGCACTGTGGGAGGGTCAGTACTGAGGGAGTGCTGCATTGTGGGAGGGTAAGTATTGAGGGAGTGCCGAACTGTGGGATGGTCAGTACTGAGGGAGTGCTGCATAGTAGGAGGGTCAGTACTGAGGGAGTGCTGCACTGTAGGAGGGTCAGTATTGAGGGAGTGCTGCACTGTGTGATGGTCAATATTGAGGGAGTGCTGCGCAGTGTTAGGGTCAGAATTGAGGGATTGCTGCACTGTGTTAGGTTCAGTATTGAGGGAGTGCTGCACTGTTGTACGGTCAATATTGAGGGTGGGCTGTACTGTCGGAGGGTCAGTGCTGAGGGAGTGCTGCACTGCGGGAGGGTCAGTACTGAGGGAGAGCTGCACTGTGTTAGGGTCAGTATTGAGGGAGTGCTGCACTGTGTTAGGCTCAGCATTGCGGGATTGCTACAATGTGGGAAGGTCAGTATTGAGGGAGTGCTGCACTGTCGGAGGGTCAGTATTGAGGGAGTGCTACACTTTGGGAGGGTCAGTATTGAGGGAGTGCTGCACTGTGGGTGGGTCAGTACTGAGGGAGTGCTGCACTGTAGGAGGGTCATTATTGAGGGAGTGCTGCACTGTGTGAGGGTCAGTATTGAGGGAGTGCTGCGCAGTGTTAGGGTCAGAATTGAGGGAGTGCTGCACTGTGTTAGATTCAGTATTGAGGAATTGCTGCACTGTTGTATGGTCAATATTGAGGGAGGGCTGTACTGTCGGAAGGTCAGTGCTGAGGGACTGCTGCACTGTCAGAGGGTCAGTACTGAGAGAGCACTGCACTGTTGGAGGGTCAGTATTCAGTGAGTGCTGCATTGCGTGTGGGTCAGTATTGAGGGATTGCTGCACTGTCATATTGTCAGTATTGAGGGAGTGCTGCACTGTGGAAGGGTCAGTATTGAGGGAGTGCTGCACTGTTTTATGGTCAGTGTTGAGGGAGAACTGCACTGTCGGAGGGTCAGTATTGAGGGAGTGCTACAATTTCAGAGGGTCAGTATTGAGGGATTGCAGCACTTTCAGAGGGTCAGTATTGAGGGAGTGCAGCACTGTGTTATGGTCAGTGTTGAGGGAGAGCTGCACTGATGGAGGGTCAGTATTGAGTGACTGCTGCACTGTCGGAGGGTCAGTGTTGAGGGAGAGCTGCACTATCGGAGGGTCAGTATTGAGGGAGTGCTGCACTGTGGAAGGGTCAGTACTAAGGTAGTGCTGCACTCTGTTTGGGTCAGTATTAAGGGAATGCCGCACTGTCAGAGGGTCAGTACCTAGGGGAGTGCTGCACTGTGATAGGGTCAGTATTGAGGGAGTGCTGCACTGTGTTAGGGTCAGTATTGCGGGAGTGCTGCAATGTGGGAAGGTCAGTATAGAGGGAACGCTGCACTATCGGAGGTTCAGTATTGAGGGAGTGCTGCACTGTGGGAGGGTCAGTATTGTGCGAGTGCTGCATTGTGGGGGGGGTCAGTATTGAGGGAGTGCTGCACTGTGGGAGGGTCAGTGCTGAGGGAGTGCCGCACTCTGGGAGGGTGAGTGCTGAGGGAGTGCTGCACTGTGGAAAGGTCAGTGCTGAGGGACTGCTGCACTGTGGAAGGGCCAGTACTGAGGGAGTGCTGCACTGTGGGAGGGTAAGTATTGAGGGAGTGCCGAACTGTGGGATGGTCAGTACTGAGGGAGTGCTGCATAGTAGGAGGGTCAGTACTGAGGGAGTGCTGCACTGTAGGAGGGTCAGTATTGAGGGAGTGCTGCACTGTGTGATGGTCAATATTGAGGGAGTGCTGCGCAGTGTTAGGGTCAGAATTGAGGGATTGCTGCACTGTGTTAGGTTCAGTATTGAGGGAGTGCTGCACTGTTGTACGGTCAAATTGAAGGAGCGCTGTACTGTGGAGGGTCAAGTGCTGAGGGAGTGCTGCACTGTGTTAGGGTCAGTATTGAGGGAGTGCTGCACTGTGGGATGGTCAGTATTGAGGGAGTGCTGCATTGTGGGTGGGTCAGTATTGAGGGAGTGCTGCACTTTGGAAGGGTCAGCACTGAGGGAGTGCTGCACTGTGTTATGGTCTGTGTTGAGGGAGAGCTGCACTATCGGAGGGTCAGTATTGAGGGAATGCTACACTTTGGTAGGGACAGTATTGAGGGAGTGTTGCACTGTGTTAGGGTCAGTATTAAGGGAATGCCGCACTGTCAGAGGGTCAGTACTGAGGGAGTGCTGCACTGTGTTAGCGTCAGTATTGAGTCAGTGCTGCACTGTGTTAGGGTCAGTATTGCGGGATTGCTGCAATGTGGGAAGGTCAGTATTGAGGGAACGCTGCACTGTCGGAGGTTCAGGAATGAGGGATTGCTGCACTGTGGGAGGCTCAGTATTGTGCGAGTGCTGCATTTTGGGGGGGGTCAGTATTGAGGGAGTGCTGCACTTTGGGAGGGTCAGTGCTGAGGGAGAGCTGAATTGTGGGAGGGTCAGTACTGAGGGACTGCTGCACTGTGGGAGGGTCAGTACTGAGGGAGTGCTGCACTGTGGGAGGGTCAGTATTAAGGGAATGCCGCACTGTCAGAGGGTCAGTACTGAGGGAGTGCTGCACTGTGTTAGCGTCAGTATTGAGTCAGTGCTGCACTGTGTTAGGGTCAGTATTGCGGGATTGCTGCAATGTGGGAAGGTCAGTATTGAGGGAACGCTGCACTGTCGGAGGTTCAGGAATGAGGGATTGCTGCACTGTGGGAGGCTCAGTATTGTGCGAGTGCTGCATTGTGGGGGGGGTCAGTATTGAGGGAGTGCTGCACTTTGGGAGGGTCAGTGCTGAGGGAGAGCTGAATTGTGGGAGGGTCAGTACTGAGGGACTGCTGCACTGTGGGAGGGTCAGTACTGAGGGAGTGCTGCACTGTGGGAGAGTCAGTACTGAGGGAGTGCTGCACTGTGGGAGGGTCAGTACTGAGGGAGTGCTGCACTGTGTTAGGGTCAGTATTGAGGGATTGCTGCACTGTCATATTGTCAGTATTGAGGGAGTGCTGCACTGTGGAAGGGTCAGTATTGAGGGAGTGCTGCACTGTTTTATGGTCAGTGTTGAGGGAGAACTGCACTGTCGGAGGGTCAGTATTGAGGGAGTGCTACAATTTCAGAGGGTCAGTATTGAGGGATTGCAGCACTGTCAGAGGGTCAGTATTGACGGAGTGCAGCACTGTTTTATGGTCAGTGTTGAGGGAGAGCTGCACTGATGGAGGGTCAGTATTGAGTGACTGCTGCACTGTCGGAGGGTCAGTGTTGAGGGAGAGCTGCACTATCGGAGGGTCAGTATTGAGGGAGTGCTGCACTGTGGAAGGGTCAGTACTAAGGTAGTGCTGCACTCTGTTTGGGTCAGTATTAAGGGAATGCTGCACTGTCAGAGGGTCAGTACCTAGGGGAGTGCTGCACTGTGATAGGGTCAGTATTGAGGGAGTGCTGCACTGTGTTAGGGTCAGTATTGCGGGAGTGCTGCAATGTGGGAAGGTCAGTATAGAGGGAACGCTGCACTATCGGAGGTTCAGTATTGAGGGAGTGCTGCACTGTGGGAGGGTCAGTATTGTGCGAGTGCTGCATTGTTGGGGGGTCAGTATTGAGGGAGTGCTGCACTGTGGGAGGGTGAGTGCTGAGGGAGTGCCGCACTCTGGGAGGGTGAGTGCTGAGGGAGTGCTGCACTGTGGAAAGGTCAGTGCTGAGGGACTGCTGCACTGTGGAAGGGCCAGTACTGAGGGAGTGCTGCACTGTGGGAGGGTAAGTATTGAGGGAGTGCCGAACTGTGGGATGGTCAGTACTGAGGGAGTGCTGCATAGTAGGAGGGTCAGTACTGAGGGAGTGCTGCACTGTAGGAGGGTCAGTATTGAGGGAGTGCTGCACTGTGTGATGGTCAATATTGAGGGAGTGCTGCGCAGTGTTAGGGTCAGAATTGAGGGATTGCTGCATTGTGTTAGGTTCAGTATTGAGGGAGTGCTGCACTGTTGTATGGTCAAATTGAAGGAGCGCTGTACTGTGGAGGGTCAAGTGCTGAGGGAGTGCTGCACTGTGTTAGGGTCAGTATTGAGGGAGTGCTGCACTGTGGGATGGTCAGTATTGAGGGAGTGCTGCATTGTGGGTGGGTCAGTATTGAGGGAGTGCTGCACTTTGGAAGGGTCAGCACTGAGGGAGTGCTGCACTGTGTTATGGTCTGTGTTGAGGGAGAGCTGCACTATCGGAGGGTCAGTATTGAGGGAATGCTACACTTTGGAAGGGACAGTATTGAGGGAGTGTTGCACTGTGTTATGGTCAGTTTTTAGGGAGAGCTGCACTGTCGGAGGTTCAGTATTGTGGGAGTGCTGCACTGTCGGAGGGTCATTATTGAGGGAGTGCTGCACTGTGTTAGGGTCAGTATTAAGGGAATGCCGCACTGTCAGAGGGTCAGTACTGAGGGAGTGCTGCACTGTGTTAGAGTCAGTATTGAGTCAGTGCTGCACTGTGTTAGCGTCAGTATTGCGGGATTGCTGCAATGTGGGAAGGTCAGTATTGAGGGAACGCTGCACTGTCGGAGGTTCAGGAATGAGGGATTGCTGCACTGTGGGAGGCTCAGTATTGTGCGAGTGCTGCATTGTGGGGGGGGTCAGTATTGAGGGAGTGCTGCACTTTGGGAGGGTCAGTGCTGAGGGAGAGCTGAATTGTGGGAGGGTCAGTACTGAGGGACTGCTGCTCTGTGGGAGGGTCAGTACTGAGGGAGTGCTGCACTGTGGGAGAGTCAGTACTGAGGGAGTGCTGCACTGTGGGAGGGTCAGTACAGAGGGAGTGCTGCACTGTGATAGGGTCAGTATTGAGGGAGTGCTGCACTGTGGGAGGGTCAATATTGAGGGTGGGCTGTACTGTCGGAGGGTCAGTGCTGAGGGACTGCTGCACTGAGGGAGGGTCAGTACTGAGGGAGTGCTGCACTGTGTTAGGGTCAGTATTGAGGGAGTGCTGCACTGTGGGAGGGTCAATAGTGAGGTAGTGCTGCACTCTGTTTGGGTCAGTATTAAGGGAATGCCGCACTGTCAGAGGGTCAGTACTGAGGGAGTGCTGCACTGTGATAGGGTCAGTATTGAGGGAGTGCTGCACTGTGTTAGGGTCAGTATTGCGGGAGTGCTGCAATGTGGGAAGGTCAGTATAGAGGGAACGCTGCACTATCGGAGGTTCAGTATTGAGGGAGTGCTGCACTGTGGGAGGGTCAGTATTGTGCGAGTGCTGCATTGTGGGGGGGTTAGTATTGAGGGAGTGCCGAACTTTGGGATGGTCAGTACTGAGGGAGTGCTGCACAGTAGGAGGGTCAGTACTGAGGGAGTGCTGCACTGAAGGAGGGTCAGTATTGAGGGAGTCCTGCACTGTGGGATGCTCAATATTGAGGGAGTGCTGCGCAGTGTTAGGGTCAGAATTGAGGGATTGCTGCACTGTGTTAGGTTCAGTATTGAGGGAGTGCTGCACTGTTGTACGGTCAATATTGAGGGTGGGCTGTACTGTCGGAGGGTCAGTGCTGAGGGAGTGCTGCACTGCGGGAGGGTCAGTACTGAGGGAGAGCTGCACTGTGTTAGGGTCAGTATTGAGGGAGTGCTGCACTGTGTTAGGCTCAGCATTGCGGGATTGCTACAATGTGGGAAGGTCAGTATTGAGGGAGTGCTGCACTGTCGGAGGGTCAGTATTGAGGGAGTGCTGCACTGTGGGTGGGTCAGTACTGAGGGAGTGCTGCACTGTAGGAGGGTCATTATTGAGGGAGTGCTGCACTGTGTGAGGGTCAGTATTGAGGGAGTGCTGCGCAGTGTTAGGGTCAGAATTGAGGGAGTGCTGCACTGTGTTAGATTCAGTATTGAGGAAGTGCTGCACTGTTGTATGGTCAATATTGAGGGAGGGCTGTACTGTCGGAAGGTCAGTGCTGAGGGACTGCTGCACTGTGGGAGGGTCAGTATTGAGGGAGTGCTGCACTGTCAGAGGGTCAGTACTGAGAGAGCACTGCACTGTTGGAGGGTCAGTATTCAGTGAGTGCTGCATTGCGTGTGGGTCAGTATTGAGGGATTGCTGCACTGTCATATTGTCAGTATTGAGGGAGTGCTGCACTGTGGAAGGGTCAGTATTGAGGGAGTGCTGCACTGTTTTATGGTCAGTGTTGAGGGAGAACTGCACTGTCGGAGGGTCTGTATTGAGGGAGTGCTACAATTTCAGAGGGTCAGTATTGAGGGATTGCAGCACTGTCAGAGGGTCAGTATTGAGGGAGTGCAGCACTGTGTTATGGTCAGTGTTGAGGGAGAGCTGCACTGATGGAGGGTCAGTATTGAGTGACTGCTGCACTGTCGGAGGGTCAGTGTTGAGGGAGAGCTGCACTATCGGAGGGTCAGTATTGAGGGAGTGCTGCACTGTGGAAGGGTCAGTACTAAGGTAGTGCTGCACTCTGTTTGGGTCAGTATTAAGGGAATGCAGCACTGTCAGAGGGTCAGTATTGAGGGAGTGCAGCACTGTGTTATGGTCAGTGTTGAGGGAGAGCTGCACTGATGGAGGGTCAGTATTGAGTGACTGCTGCACTGTCGGAGGGTCAGTGTTGAGGGAGAACTGCACTATCGGAGGGTCAGTATTGAGGGAGTGCTGCACTGTGGAAGGGTCAGTACTAAGGTAGTGCTGCACTCTGTTTGGGTCAGTATTAAGGGAATGCCGCACTGTCAGAGGGTCAGTACCTAGGGGAGTGCTGCACTGTGATAGGGTCAGTATTGAGGGAGTGCTGCACTGTGTTAGGGTCAGTATTGCGGGAGTGCTGCAATGTGGGAAGGTCAGTATAGAGGGAACGCTGCACTATCGGAGGTTCAGTATTGAGGGAGTGCTGCACTGTGGGAGGGTCAGTATTGTGCGAGTGCTGCATTGTGGGGGGGTTAGTATTGAGGGAGTGCCGAACTTTGGGATGGTCAGTACTGAGGGAGTGCTGCACTGAAGGAGGGTCAGTATTGAGGGAGTCCTGCACTGTGGGATGCTCAATATTGAGGGAGTGCTGCGCAGTGTTAGGGTCAGAATTGAGGGATTGCTGCACTGTGTTAGGTTCAGTATTGAGGGAGTGCTGCACTGTTGTACGGTCAATATTGAGGGTGGGCTGTACTGTCGGAGGGTCAGTGCTGAGGGAGTGCTGCACTGCGGGAGGGTCAGTACTGAGGGAGAGCTGCACTGTGTTAGGGTCAGTATTGAGGGAGTGCTGCACTGTGTTAGGCTCAGCATTGCGGGATTGCTACAATGTGGGAAGGTCAGTATTGAGGGAGTGCTGCACTGTCGGAGGGTCAGTATTGAGGGAGTGCTACACTTTGGGAGGGTCAGTATTGAGGGAGTGCTGCACTGTGGGTGGGTCAGTACTGAGGGAGTGCTGCACTGTAGGAGGGTCATTATTGAGGGAGTGCTGCACTGTGTGAGGGTCAGTATTGAGGGAGTGCTGCGCAGTGTTAGGGTCAGAATTGAGGGAGTGCTGCACTGTGTTAGATTCAGTATTGAGGAAGTGCTGCACTGTTGTATGGTCAATATTGAGGGAGGGCTGTACTGTCGGAAGGTCAGTGCTGAGGGACTGCTGCACTGTGGGAGGGTCAGTATTGAGGGAGTGCTGCACTGTCAGAGGGTCAGTACTGAGAGAGCACTGCACTGTTGGAGGGTCAGTATTCAGTGAGTGCTGCATTGTGTGTGGGTCAGTATTGAGGGATTGCTGCACTGTCATATTGTCAGTATTGAGGGAGTGCTGCACTGTGGAAGGGTCAGTATTGAGGGAGTGCTGCACTGTTTTATGGTCAGTGTTGAGGGAGAACTGCACTGTCGGAGGGTCAGTATTGAGGGAGTGCTACAATTTCAGAGGGTCAGTATTGAGGGATTGCAGCACTGTCAGAGGGTCAGTATTGAGGGAGTGCAGCACTGTGTTATGGTCAGTGTTGAGGGAGAGCTGCACTGATGGAGGGTCAGTATTGAGTGACTGCTGCACTGTCGGAGGGTCAGTGTTGAGGGAGAGCTGCACTATCGGAGGGTCAGTATTGAGGGAGTGCTGCACTGTGGAAGGGTCAGTACTAAGGTAGTGCTGCACTCTGTTTGGGTCAGTATTAAGGGAATGCCGCACTGTCAGAGGGTCAGTACCTAGGGGAGTGCTGCACTGTGATAGGGTCAGTATTGAGGGAGTGCTGCACTGTGTTAGGGTCAGTATTCCGGGAGTGCTGCAATGTGGGAAGGTCAGTATAGAGGGAACGCTGCACTATCGGAGGTTCAGTATTGAGGGAGTGCTGCACGGTGGGAGGGTCAGTATTGTGCGAGTGCTGCATTGTGGGGGGGTCAGTATTGAGGGAGTGCTGCACTGTGGGAGGGTCAGTGCTGAGGGAGTGCCGCACTCTGGCAGGGTGAGTGCTGAGGGAGTGCTGCACTGTGGAAAGGTCAGTGCTGAGGGACTGCTGCACTGTGGAAGGGCCAGTACTGAGGGAGTGCTGCACTGTGGGAGGGTAAGTATTGAGGGAGTGCCGAACTGTGGGATGGTCAGTACTGAGGGAGTGCTGCATAGTAGGAGGGTCAGTACTGAGGGAGTGCTGCACTTTTGGAGGGTCAGTATTGAGGGAGTGCTGCACTGTGTGATGGTCAATATTGAGGGAGTGCTGCGCAGTGTTAGGGTCAGAATTGAGGGATTGCTGCACTGTGTTAGGTTCAGTATTGAGGGAGTGCTGCACTGTTGTACGGTCAAATTGATGGAGCGCTGTACTGTGGAGGGTCAAGTGCTGAGGGAGTGCTGCACTGTGTTAGGGTCAGTATTGAGGGAGTGCTGCACTGTGGGATGGTCAGTATTGAGGGAGTGCTGCATTGTGGGTGGGTCAGTATTGAGGGAGTGCTGCACTTTGGAAGGGTCAGCACTGAGGGAGTGCTGCACTGTGTTATGGTCTGTGTTGAGGGAGAGCTGCACTATCGGAGGGTCAGTATTGAGGGAATGCTACACTTTGGTAGGGACAGTATTGAGGGAGTGTTGCACTGTGTTAGGGTCAGTATTAAGGGAATGCCGCACTGTCAGAGGGTCAGTACTGAGGGAGTGCTGCACTGTGTTAGCGTCAGTATTGAGTCAGTGCTGCACTGTGTTAGGGTCAGTATTGCGGGATTGCTGCAATGTGGGAAGGTCAGTATTGAGGGAACGCTGCACTGTCGGAGGTTCAGGAATGAGGGATTGCTGCACTGTGGGAGGCTCAGTATTGTGCGAGTGCTGCATTGTGGGGGGGGTCAGTATTGAGGGAGTGCTGCACTTTGGGAGGGTCAGTGCTGAGGGAGAGCTGAATTGTGGGAGGGTCAGTACTGAGGGACTGCTGCACTGTGGGAGGGTCAGTACTGAGGGAGTGCTGCACTGTGGGAGGGTCAGTATTAAGGGAATGCCGCACTGTCAGAGGGTCAGTACTGAGGGAGTGCTGCACTGTGTTAGCGTCAGTATTGAGTCAGTGCTGCACTGTGTTAGGGTCAGTATTGCGGGATTGCTGCAATGTGGGAGGGTCAGTATTGAGGGAACGCTGCACTGTCGGAGGTTCAGGAATGAGGGATTGCTGCACTGTGGGAGGCTCAGTATTGTGCGAGTGCTGCATTGTGGGGGGGGTCAGTATTGAGGGAGTGCTGCACTTTGGGAGGGTCAGTGCTGAGGGAGAGCTGAATTGTGGGAGGGTCAGTACTGAGGGACTGCTGCACTGTGGGAGAGTCAGTACTGAGGGAGTGCTGCACTGTGGGAGGGTCAGTACTGAGGGAGTGCTGCACTGTGTTAGGGTCAGTATTGAGGGATTGCTGCACTGTCATATTGTCAGTATTGAGGGAGTGCTGCACTGTGGAAGGGTCAGTATTGAGGGAGTGCTGCACTGTTTTATGGTCAGTGTTGAGGGAGAACTGCACTGTCGGAGGGTCTGTATTGAGGGAGTGCTACAATTTCAGAGGGTCAGTATTGAGGGATTGCAGCACTGTCAGAGGGTCAGTATTGAGGGAGTGCAGCACTGTGTTATGGTCAGTGTTGAGGGAGAGCTGCACTGATGGAGGGTCAGTATTGAGTGACTGCTGCACTGTCGGAGGGTCAGTGTTGAGGGAGAGCTGCACTATCGGAGGGTCAGTATTGAGGGAGTGCTGCACTGTGGAAGGGTCAGTACTAAGGTAGTGCTGCACTCTGTTTGGGTCAGTATTAAGGGAATGCTGCACTGTCAGAGGGTCAGTACCTAGGGGAGTGCTGCACTGTGATAGGGTCAGTATTGAGGGAGTGCTGCACTGTGTTAGGGTCAGTATTGCGGGAGTGCTGCAATGTGGGAAGGTCAGTATAGAGGGAACGCTGCACTATCGGAGGTTCAGTATTGAGGGAGTGCTGCACTGTGGGAGGGTCAGTATTGTGCGAGTGCTGCATTGTTGGGGGGTCAGTATTGAGGGAGTGCTGCACTGTGGGAGGGTCAGTGCTGAGGGAGTGCCGCACTCTGGGAGGGTGAGTGCTGAGGGAGTGCTGCACTGTGGAAAAGTCAGTGCTGAGGGACTGCTGCACTGTGGAAGGGCCAGTACTGAGGGAGTGCTGCACTGTGGGAGGGTAAGTATTGAGGGAGTGCCGAACTGTGGGATGGTCAGTACTGAGGGAGTACTGCATAGTAGGAGGGTCAGTACTGAGGGAGTGCTGCACTGTAGGAGGGTCAGTATTGAGGGAGTGCTGCACTGTGTGATGGTCAATATTGAGGGAGTGCTGCGCAGTGTTAGGGTCAGAATTGAGGGATTGCTGCATTGTGTTAGGTTCAGTATTGAGGGAGTGCTGCACTGTTGTACGGTCAAATTGAAGGAGCGCTGTACTGTGGAGGGTCAAGTGCTGAGGGAGTGCTGCACTGTGTTAGGGTCAGTATTGAGGGAGTGCTGCACTGTGGGATGGTCAGTATTGAGGGAGTGCTGCATTTTGGGTGGGTCAGTATTGAGGGAGTGCTGCACTTTGGAAGGGTCAGCACTGAGGGAGTGCTGCACTGTGTTATGGTCTGTGTTGAGGGAGAGCTGCACTATCGGAGGGTCAGTATTGAGGGAATGCTACACTTTGGAAGGGACAGTATTGAGGGAGTGTTGCACTGTGTTATGGTCAGTTTTAGGGAGAGCTGCACTGTCGGAGGTTCAGTATTGTGGGAGTGCTGCACTGTTGGAGGGTCATTATTGAGGGAGTGCTGCACTGTGTTAGGGTCAGTATTAAGGGAATGCCGCACTGTCAGAGGGTCAGTACTGAGGGAGTGCTGCACTGTGTTAGCGTCAGTATTGAGTCAGTGCTGCACTGTGTTAGGGTCAGTATTGCGGGATTGCTGCAATGTGGGAAGGTCAGTATTGAGGGAACGCTGCACTGTCGGAGGTTCAGGAATGAGGGATTGCTGCACTGTGGGAGGCTCAGTATTGTGCGAGTGCTGCATTGTGGGGGGGGGGTCAGTATTGAGGGAGTGCTGCACTTTGGGAGGGTCAGTGCTGAGGGAGAGCTGAATTGTGGGAGGGTCAGTACTGAGGGACTGCTGCACTGTGGGAGGGTCAGTACTGAGGGAGTGCTGCACTGTGGGAGAGTCAGTACTGAGGGAGTGCTGCACTGTGGGAGGGTCAGTACTGAGGGAGTGCTGCACTGTGTTAGGGTCAGTATTGAGGGTGTGCTGCACTGTGGGAGGGTCAATATTGAGGGTGGGCTGTACTGTCGGAGGGTCAGTGCTGAGGGACTGCTGCACTGAGGGAGGGTCAGTACTGAGGGAGTGCTGCACTGTGTTGGGGTCAGTATTGAGGGAGTGCTGCACTGTGGGAGGGTCAATAGTGAGGTAGTGCTGCACTCTGTTTGGGTCAGTATTAAGGGAATGCCGCACTGTCAGAGGGTCAGTACTGAGGGAGTGCTGCACTGTGATAGGGTCAGTATTGAGGGAGTGCTGCACTGTGTTAGGGTCAGTATTGCGGGAGTGCTGCAATGTGGGAAGGTCAGTATAGAGGGAACGCTGCACTATCGGAGGTTCAGTATTGAGGGAGTGCTGCACTGTGGGAGGGTCTGTATTGTGCGAGTGCTGCATTATGGGGGGGGTCAGTATTGAGGGAGTGCTGCACTGTGGGAGGGTCAGTGCTGAGGGAGTGCCGCACTCTGGGAGGGTCAGTGCTGAGGGAGTGCTGCACTGTGGAAAGGTCAGTGCTGAGGGACTGCTGCACTGTGGTAGTGTCAGTACCGAGTGAGTGCTGCACTTTAGGAGCGTCAGTACTGAGGGAGTGCTGCTCTGTCGGATGGTCAGTATTGAGGGAGTGCTGTGCTGTGGGAGGGTCAGTATTGAGGGAATGCTGCACTGCCGGAGGGTCAGTATTGAGGGAGTGCTGCACTGTGGGATGGTCAGTACTTAGGGACTGCTGCACTGTGGAAGGGCCAGTACTGAGGGAGTCCTGCACTGTGGGAGGGTAAGTATTGAGGGAGTGCCGAACTGTGGGATGGTCAGTACTGAGGGAGTGCTGCACAGTAGGAGGGTCAGTATTGAGGGAGTGCTGCACTGTGGGATGGTCAATATTGAGGGAGTGCTGCGCAGTGTTAGGGTCAGAATTGAGGGATTGCTGCACTGTGTTAGGTTCAGTATTGAGGGAGTGCTGCACTGTTGTATGGTCAATATTGAGGGTGGGCTGTACTGTCGGAGGGTCAGTGCTGAGGGACTGCTGCACTGCGGGAGGGTCAGTACTGAGGGAGAGCCCCACTGTGTTAGGGTCAGTATTGAGGGAGTGCTGCACTGTGTTAGGCTCAGCATTGCGGGATTGCTGCAATGTGGGAAGGTCAGTATTGAGGGAGTGCTGCACTGTCGGAGGGTCAGTATTGAGGGAGTGCTGATCTGTGGGAGGGTCAGTATTGAGGGAGTGATGCACTGTGTTAGGTTCAGTATTGAGGGAGTGCTGCACTGTGTTAGGGTCAGTATTGCGGGAGTGCTGCAATGTGGGAAGGTCAGTATAGAGGGAACGCTGCACTATCGGAGGTTCAGTATTGAGGGAGTGCTGCACTGTGGGAGGGTCAGTATTGTGCGAGTGCTGCATTGTGGGGGGGGTCAGTATTGAGGGAGTGCTGCACTGTGGGAGGGTCAGTGCTGAGGGAGTGCCGCACTCTGGGAGGGTCAGTGCTGAGGGAGTGCTGCACTGTGGAAAGGTCAGTGCTGAGGGACTGCTGCACTGTGGTAGTGTCAGTACCGAGTGAGTGCTGCACTTTAGGAGCGTCAGTACTGAGGGAGTGCTGCTCTGTCGGATGGTCAGTATTGAGGGAGTGCTGTGCTGTGGGAGGGTCAGTATTGAGGGAATGCTGCACTGCCAGAGGGTCAGTATTGAGGGAGTGCTGCACTGTGGGATGGTCAGTACTTAGGGACTGCTGCACTGTGGAAGGGCCAGTACTGAGGGAGTCCTGCACTGTGGGAGGGTAAGTATTGAGGGAGTGCCGAACTGTGGGATGGTCAGTACTGAGGGAGTGCTGCACAGTAGGAGGGTCAGTATTGAGGGAGTGCTGCACTGTGGGATGGTCAATATTGAGGGAGTGCTGCGCAGTGTTAGGGTCAGAATTGAGGGATTGCTGCACTGTGTTAGGTTCAGTATTGAGGGAGTGCTGCACTGTTGTATGGTCAATATTGAGGGTGGGCTGTACTGTCGGAGGGTCAGTGCTGAGGGACTGCTGCACTGCGGGAGGGTCAGTACTGAGGGAGAGCCCCACTGTGTTAGGGTCAGTATTGAGGGAGTGCTGCACTGTGTTAGGCTCAGCATTGCGGGATTGCTGCAATGTGGGAAGGTCAGTATTGAGGGAGTGCTGCACTGTCGGAGGGTCAGTATTGAGGGAGTGCTGATCTGTGGGAGGGTCAGTATTGAGGGAGTGATGCACTGTGTTAGGTTCAGTATTGAGGGAGTGCTGCACTGTGTTAGGATCAGTATTGAGGGAGTGCTGCCCTGTCGTAGGGTCAATAATGAGGGAGTGCTGCACTGTGGAATGGTCAGTATTGAGGGAGTGCTGCACTGTGTTATGGTCAGTGTTGAGGGAGAGCTGCACTGTCGGAGGGTCAGTATTGAGGGATTGCAGCACTGTCAGACGGTCAGTATTGAGGGAGTGCTGCACTGTGGAATGGTCAGCATTGAGGGAGTGCTGCACTGTGTTATGCTCAGTGTTGAGGGAGAGCTGCACTGTGTTAGGACCAGTATTGAGGGCATGCGGCACTGTGGGAGGGTCAGTATTGAGGGAGTGCTGCACAGTGGGAGGGTCAGTACTGAGGGAGTGCTGCACAGTGATAGGGCCAGTTTTGAGGGAATGCTGCACTGTGCGATGGTCAGTACTGGGGGAGTGCTGCACTGTGTTAGTGTCAGAGTTGAGGGAGAGCTGCACTGTGTTAGGGTCAGTATTGAGGGAGTGCTGCACTGTCGGAGGGTCAGTATTGAGGGAGTGCTGCGCTGTGCGAGGGTCACTATTGAGGGAGTGCTGCACTGTGTTAGGGTCAGTATTGAGGGAGTGCTGCAATGTGTTAGTGTCAGTATTGCGGGAGAGCTGCTCTGTCGGAGGGTCAGAATTGACGGAGTGCTGCACTGTTTTATGGTCAGTATTGAGGGAGTGCTGCAGTCTGTTAGTGTCAGTTTTGAGGGAGCACTGCACTGTCGGAGGGTCAGTATTGAGGAAGTGCTACACTGTCAGAGGGTCAGTATTGAAGGAGTGCTGCACTGTGTTACGGTCAGTACTGAGTGAGTGCTGTACTGTCGGAGGGTCAGTATTGAGGGAGTGCTGCTCTGTCGGAGGGTCAGTATTGAGTGAGTGCTGTACTGTTGGAGGGTCAGTATTGAGGGAGTGCTGCTCTGTCGGAGGGTCAGTATTGAGGGATTGCTGCACTGTGTTAGGATCAGTATTGATGGAGGGCTGCACTGTCGGAGGGTCAGTATTGAGGGAGTGCTGCACTGTGGGAGGGTCAGTATTGAGGGAGTGCTGCACAGTGTTAGGGTCAGAATTGAGGGACTGCTGCACTGTTGTACGGTCAAAATTGAGGGAGCGCTGTACTGTGGAGGGTCAGTGCTGAGGGAGTGCTGCACTGTCAGAGGGTCAGTACTGAGGGAGCACTGCACTTTTGGAGGGTCACTATTCAGTGAGTGCTGCACTGTGGAATGTTCAGTATTGAGGGAGTGCTGCATTGTGGGAGGGTCAGTATTGAGGGAGTGCTGCACTGTAGGAGGGTCATTATTGAGGGAGTGCTGCACTGTGTGAGGGTCAGTATTGAGGGAGTGCTGCGCAGTGTTAGGGTCAGAATTGAGGGAGTGCTGCACTGTGTTAGATTCAGTATTGAGGAAGTGCTGCACTGTTGTATGGTCAATATTGAGGGAGGGCTGTACTGTCGGAAGGTCAGTGCTGAGGGACTGCTGCACTGTGGGAGGGTCAGTATTGAGGGAGTGCTGCACTGTCAGAGGGTCAGTACTGAGAGAGCACTGCACTGTTGGAGGGTCAGTATTCAGTGAGTGCTGCATTGTGTGTGGGTCAGTATTGAGGGATTGCTGCACTGTCATATTGTCAGTATTGAGGGAGTGCTGCACTGTGGAAGGGTCAGTATTGAGGGAGTGCTGCACTGTTTTATGGTCAGTGTTGAGGGAGAACTGCACTGTCGGAGGGTCTGTATTGAGGGAGTGCTACAATTTCAGAGGGTCAGTATTGAGGGATTGCAGCACTGTCAGAGGGTCAGTATTGAGGGAGTGCAGCACTGTGTTATGGTCAGTGTTGAGGGAGAGCTGCACTATCGGAGGGTCAGTATTGAGGGAGTGCTGCACTGTGGAAGGGTCAGTATTGAGGTAGTGCTGCACTCTGTTTGCGTCAGTATTAAGGGAATGCCGCACTGACAGAGGGTCAGTACTGAGGGGAGTGCTGCACTGTGATAGGGTCAGTATTGAGGGAGTGCTGCACTGTGTTAGGGTCAGTATTGCGGGAGTGCTGCAATGTGGGAAGGTCAGTATAGAGGGAACGCTGCACTATCGGAGGTTCAGTATTGAGGGAGTGCTGCACTGTGGGAGGGTCAGTATTGTGCGAGTGCTGCATTGTGGGGGGGTCAGTATTGAGGGAGTGCTGCACTGTGGGAGGGTCAGTGCTGAGGGAGTGCCGCACTCTGGGAGGGTGAGTGCTGAGGGAGTGCTGCACTGTCGGATGGTCAGTATTGAGGGAGTGCTGTGCTGTGGGAGGGTCAGTATTGAGGGAATGCTGCACTGCCGGAGGGTCAGTATTGAGGGAGTGCTGCACTGTGGGAAGGTCAGTGCTGAGGGAGCGCCGCACATTGGGAGGGTCAGTACTGAGTTAGTGCTGCACTGTGGGATGGTCAGTACTGAGGGAGTGCTGCACTGTGGGAGGGTAAGTATTGAGGGAGTGCCGAACTGTGGGATGGTCAGTACTGAGGCAGTGCTGCATAGTAGGAGGGTCAGTACTGAGGGAGTGCTGCACTGTAGGAGGGTCAGTATTGAGGGAGTGCTGCACTGTGGGATGGTCAATATTGAGGGAGTGCT
Organism: Isurus oxyrinchus; assembly: GCA_026770705.1. NCBI lineage: Eukaryota > Metazoa > Chordata > Chondrichthyes > Lamniformes > Lamnidae > Isurus > Isurus oxyrinchus. Next base: position 1,561,355 of record JANJGN010000080.1, read on the forward strand.
GCGCAGTGTTAGGGTCAGAATTGAGGGATTGCTGCACTGTGTTAGGTTCAGTATTGAGGGAGTGCTGCACTGTTGTATGGTCAATATTGAGGGTGGGCTGTACTGTCGGAGGGTCAGTGCTGAGGGACTGCTGCACTGCGGGAGGGTCAGTATTGAGGGTGTGCTGCACTGTGTTAGGGTCAGTATGGAGGGAGTGCTGCAATGTGGGAAGTTCAGTATTGAGGGAGTGCTGCACTGTCGGAGGTTCAGTATTGAGGGAGTGCTGATCTGTGGGAGGGTCAGTATTGAGGGAGTGCTGCACTTTGTTAGGTTCAGTATTGAGGGAGTGCTGCACTGTTGTACGGTCAATATTGACGGTGGGCAGTTCTGTTGGAGGGTCAGTGCTGAGGGACTGCTGCACTGTGGGAGGGTCAGTACTGACGGACTGCTGCACTGTGTTAGGGTCAGTATTGAGGGAGTGCTGCACTGTGGGAGGGTCAGTAGTGAGGGAGTGCTGCACTCTGTTAGGGTCAGAATTGAGGGCATGCGGCACTGTCGGAGGGTCAGTATTGAGGGAGTGCTGCACTGTGGGAGGGACATTATTGAGGGAGTGCTGCACTGTGGGAGGGTCATTATTGAGGGAGTGCTGCACAGTGATAGGGCCAGTTTTGAGGGATTGCTGCACTGTGCGAGGGTCAGTACTGGGGGAGTGCTGCACTGTGTTAGTGTCAGAGTTGAGGGAGTGCTGCACTGTGTTAGGGTCAGTATTGAGGGAGTGCTGCACTGTGTTAGGGTCAGTATTGAGGGAGTGCTGCACTGTGTTAGGGTCAGTATTGAGGGTGTGCTGCAATGTGTTAGTGTCAGTATTGAGGGAGAGCTGCTCTGTCGGACGGTCAGTATTGAGGGAGTGCTGCACTGTTTTATGGTCAGTATTGAGGGAGTACTGCCATGTGGGAGGGTGAGTATTGATGGAGCCCTGCACTCTGTTAGTATCAGATTTGAGGGAGCACTGCACTGTCGGAGGGTCAGTATTGAGGAAGTGCTGCACTGTCAGAGGGTCAGTATTGAAGGAGTGCTGCACTGTGTTACGGTCAGTATTGAGTGAGTGCCGCACTGTCGGAGGGTCAGTATTGAGGGAGTGCTGCTCTGTCGGAGGGTCAGTATTGAGGGAGTGCTGCTCTGTCTGAGGGTCAGTATTGAGTGAGTGCTGTACTGTCGGAGGGTCAGTATTGAGGGAGTGCTGCTCTGTCGGAGGGTCAGTATTGAGGGAGTGCTGCACTGTGTTAGGATCAGTATGGAGGGAGGTCTGCACTGTCGGAGGGTCAGTATTGAGGGAGTGCTGCACTGTGTTAGGGTCAGTATTGAGGGAGTGCTGCACTGTGGAATGGTCAGCATTGAGGGAGTGCTGCACTGTGTTATGCTCAGTGTTGAGGGAGAGCAGCACTGTGTTAGGACCAGTATTGAGGGAGTGCTGCACTGTCGGAGGGTCAATATTGAGGGAGTTCTGCACTGTGTGAGGGTCAGTAGTGAGGGAGTGCTGATCTGTGGGAGGGTCAGTATTGAGGGAGTGCTGCACAGTGTTTGGGTCAGTATTGAGGGAGTGCTGCCCTGTCGTAGGGTCAATAATGAGGGAGTGCTGCACTGTGGAAGGGTCAGTATTGAGGGAGTGTTGCACTGTAGGAGTGTCAGTACTGAGGGAGTGCTGCACTGTGTTATGCTCAGTATTGAGGGAGAGCTGCACTGTGTTAGCATCAGTATTGAGGGAGTGCTGCACTGTCGGAGGGTCAGTATTGAGGGAGTGCTGCACTGTGTGAGGGTCAGTAGTGAGGGAGTGCTACACTCTGTTAGGGTCAGTACTGAGGGCATGCGGCACTGTGGGAGGGTCAGTATTGAGAGAGTGCTGCACTGTGGGAGGGTCAGTATTGAGGGAGTGCTGCACTGTGGGAGTGTCAGTACTGAGGGAGTGCTGCACAGTGATAGGGCCAGTTTTGAGGGAATGCTGCACTGTGCGAGGGTCAGTACTGGGGGAGTGCTGCACTGTGTTAGTGTCAGAGTTGAGGCAGAGCTGCACTGTGTTAGTGTCAGTATTGCGGGAGAGCTGCTCTGTCGGAGGGTCAGAATTGACGGAGTGCTGCACTGTTTTATGTTCAGTATTGAGGGAGTGCTGCACTCTGTTAGTGTCAGTTTTGAGGGAGCACTGCACTGTCGGAGGGTCAGTATTGAGGAAGTGCTGCACTGTCAGAGGGTCAGTATTGAAGGAGTGCTGCACTGTGTTAGGGTCAGTATTGAGGGAGTGCTGCACTGTGTTAGGGTCAGTATTGCGGGATTGCTGCAATGTGGGAAGGTCAGTACTGAGGGAACGCTGCACTGTCGGAGGTTCAGTACTGAGGGAGTGCTGCACTGTTGGAGGGTCAGTATTGTGCGAGTGCTGCATTGTGGGGGCGTCAGTACTGAGGGAGAGCTGCACTGTGGGAGGGTCAGTACTGAGGGAGTGCTGCACTGTAGGAGGGTCATTATTGAGGGAGTGCTGCACTGTCTGAGGGTCAGTATTAAGGGAGTGCTGCACTGTGGGAGGGTCAGTGCTGAAGGAATGCTGCACTGTGGGAGGGTCAGTACTGAGGGAGTGCTGCACTGTTGGAGGGTCAGTATTGAGGGAGTGCTGCACTGTGGGAGAGTCAATATTGAGGGAGTGCTACACTTTGGGAGGGTCAGTGCTGAGGGAGAGCTGCACTGTGGGAGGGTCTGTACTGAGGGAGCGCTGCACTGTAGGAGGGTCATTATTGAGGGAGTGCTGCACTGTGGGAAGGTCAGTATTGAGGGAGTGCTGCGCAGTGTTAGGGTCAGAATTGAGGGAGTGCTGCACTGTGTTAGATTCAGTATTGAGGAAGTGCTGCACTGTTGTATGGTCAATATTGAGGGAGGGCTGTACTGTCGGAAGGTCAGTGCTGAGGGACTGCTGCACTGTGGGAGGGTCAGTATTGAGGGAGTGCTGCACTGTCAGAGGGTCAGTACTGAGACAGCACTGCACTGTTGGAGGGTCAGTATTCAGTGAGTGCTGCATTGTGTGTGGGTCAGTATTGAGGGATTGCTGCACTGTCATATTGTCAGTATTGAGGGAGTGCTGCACTGTGGAAGGGTCAGTATTGAGGGAGTGCTGCACTGTTTTATGGTCAGTGTTGAGGGAGAACTGCACTGTCGGAGGGTCAGTATTGAGGGAGTGCTACAATTTCAGAGGATCAGTATTGAGGGATTGCAGCACTGTCAGAGGGTCAGTATTGAGGGAGTGCAGCACTGTGTTATGGTCAGTGTTGAGGGAGAGCTGCACTGATGGAGGGTCAGTATTGAGTGACTGCTGCACTGTCGGAGGATCAGTATTGAGGGAGTGCTGCACTTTGAAAGGGTCGGTCGTGAGGGAGTGCTGCACTCTGTTAGGATCAGTATTGCGGGAGTGCTGCAATGTGGGAGGGTCAGTATTGAGGGAGTGCTGCAATGTGGGAGGGTCTGTATTGAGGGAGTGCTGCACTGTCGGAGGGTCAGTATTGAGGGACAGTTGCACTGTGGGATGGTCAGTATTGTGGGTGTGCTGCATTGTGCGGGGGTCTGTACTGAGGGAGCGCTGCACTGTGGGAGGGTCAGTGCTCAGAGAGTGCTGCACTGTCGGAGGGTCCGTATTGACGGAGAGCTACACTGTGGGAGGGTCTGTGCTGAGGGAGCGCTGCACTTTGGGAGGGTCTGTGCTGAGGGAGTGCAGCACTGTGGGAGTGTCAGTACTGACGGTGTGCTGCACTGTGGAAGGGTGAGTGCTGAGGGATTGCTGCAGTGTGGGAGTGTCAGTACTGAGGGAGAGCTGCACTGTGGGAGGGTCAGTATTGAGGGAGTGCTGCACTGTGGGAGGGTCAGTATTAAGGGAGTGCAGCACTGTGTTAGGGTCAGTATTGAGGGAGTACTGCACTGTATTAGGGTCATTATTGATGGAGTGCTGCACTGTCCTAGGCTCAGTATTGAGGGAGTGCTGCAGTGTCGGAGAGTCAGTATTGAGTGACTGCTGCACTGTCGGAGGGTCAGTACTGAGGGATTGCTGCACTGTCAGATGGTCAGTATTGAGGGAGTACTGCTCTGTGGGAGGGTCAGTGATGAGGGAGTGCCACGCTGTGAGAGGCTCAGTACTGAGGTAGTGCTGCACTGTGTTAGGCTGAGTACTGAGGTAGTGCTGCACCGTCGGAGGGTCAGTATTGAGGATGTGCTGCACTATCAGAGGGTCAGTACTGAGGGAGTGCTGCACTGTTTTAGGGTCAGTATTGAGGGAGTGCTACTCTGTGATAGGATCAGTATTGAGGGCGTGCTGCACTGTGGGAGGGTCAGTATTGAGGGATTGCTGCACTGTGGGAGGGTCAGTATTGAGGGAGTGCTGCACTGTGTTAGGGTCAGTATTGAGGGAGTGCTGGACTGTGTTAGGTTCATTATTGAGGGAGTGCTGCACTGTCGTAGGGTGAGTTTTGAGGGAGTGCTGCACTGTCAGAGGGTCAGTATTAAGGGAGTGCTGCACTGTGGAAGGGTCAGTATTGAGGGAGTGCTGCACTGTGTTAGGATCAGTAATGAGGGAGGGCTGCACTGTCGGAGGGTCAGTATTGAGGGAGTGCTCCACTATGGGAGGGTCAGTATTGTGCGAGTGCTGCATTGTGGGGGGGTCTGTACTGAGGGAGCGCTGCACATTGGGAGGTTCAGTGCTGAGGGAGGGCTGCACTGTGGGAGGTTCAGGACTTAGGGGGTGCTGCACTGTGGAAAGGTCAGTGCTGAGGGATTGCTGCACTGTGGGAGTGTCAGTACCGAGGGAGTGCTGCACTTTTGGAGGGTCAGTACTGAGGGGGTGCTGCACTGTGGGAGGGTCAGTATTGAGGGAGTGCCTCACTGTCGGAGGGCCAGTATTGAGGGAGTGCTGCTCTGTGGGAGGGTTAGTGCTGAGGGAGTGCCGCACTGTGGGAGGGTCAGTACTGAGGGAGTGCTGCGCTGCGGGAAGGTCAGTACTGAGGGAGTGCTGCACTGTGGGAGGGTCACTACTGAGGGAGTGCTGCACTGTGGGAGGGTCAGTATTGAGGGAGTGCCGAACTGTGGGACGGGCAGTATTGAGAGAGTGCTGCACTGTGGGAGGGTCAGTATTGAGGGAGTGCTGCACTGTAGGTGGGTCAGTACTGAGGGAGTGCTGCACTGTAGGAGGGTCAGTATTGAGGGTGTGCTGCACTGTGGAAAGAGGGTATTGAGGGAGTGCTGCGCAGTGTTAGGGTCAGAATTGAGGGAGTGCTGCATTGTGTTAGGTTCAGTATTGAGGGTGTGCTGCACTGTTGTACGGTCAATATTGAGGGAGGGCTTTACTGTCGGAGGGTCAGTGCTGAGGGACTGCTGCACTGCGGGAGGGTCAGTACTGAGGGAGTGCTGCACTGTCAGAGGGTCAGTACTGAGGGAGCACTGCACTGTAAGAGGGTCAGTATTCAGTGAGTGCTGCAATGTGGCTGGGTCAGTATTGAGGGAGTGCTGCACTGTTTTATGGTCAGTGTTGAGGGAGAGCTGCACTGTCGGAGGGTCAGTATTGAGGGAGTGCAGCACTGTCAGAGGGTCAGTATTGAGGGAGTGCAGCACTGTGTTATGGTCAGTGTTGAGGGACAGCTGCACTGTCGGATGGTCAGTATAGAGGGAGTGCTACACTTTGGGAGGCTCAGTAGTGAGGGAGTGCTGCACTCTGTTAGGATCATTATTGAGGGAATGCTGCACTGTGGGAGGGTCAGTATTGTGGGAGTGCTGCATTGTGGGGGGGTCTGTACTGAGGGAGCGCTGCACTGTGGAAGGGTCAGTGCTGAGGGGTTGCTGCTCTGTGGGAGTGTCAGTACTGAGGGAGTGCTGCACTGTAGGTGGTTCAGTATTGAGGGAGTGCTGCACTGTGTTCTGGTCAGTATTGAGGGAGAGCTGCACTGTTGGAGGGTCAGTATTGAGGCATTGCTGCTCTGTGGGAGGGTCAATGCTGAGGGAGAGCCGCACTGTGGGAGGGTCAGTATTGAGGGAGTGCTGCACTGTGTTAGGTTCAGTATTGAGGGAGTGCTGCACTGTTGTACGGTCAATATTGAGGGAGTGCTGTACTGTCGGAGGGTCAGTGCAGAGGGAGTGCTGCATTGTGGGAGGGTCAGTACTGAGGGAGTGCTGCACTGTCAGAGGGTCAGTACTGAGGGAGCACTGCACTGTTGGAGGGTCAGTATTCAGTGAGTGCTGCACTGTGGGAGGGTCAGTATTGAGGGAGTGCTGCACTGTCAGAGGGTCAGTATTGAGGTAGTGCTGCACTTTGTTATGGTCAGTACTGAGGGAGTGCTGCACTGTATTTCCTTCAGTATTGAGGGAGTGCTGCACTGTGTTCTGGTCAGTATTGAGGGAGTGCTGCACTGTTGGAAAGTCAGTATTAAGGCATTGCTGCTCTGTGGGAGGTTCAGTATTGAGGGAGTGCTGCACTGTGGGAGGGTCAGTATTGAGGGAGTGCCAAATTGTGGGACGGGCAGTATTGAGGGAGTGCTGCACTGTGGGAGGGTCAGTATTGAGGGAGTGCTGTACTGTGTTATGGTCAGTATTGAGGGAGTGCTGCACTGTGGGAGGGTCAGTATTGAGGGAGTGCCAAATTGTGGGACGGGCAGTATTGAGAGAGTGCTGCACTGTGGAAGGGTCAGTGCTGAGGGATTGCTGCTCTGTGGGAGTGTCAGTGCTGAGAGAGCGCTGCACTGTGGGAGGGTCAGTATTGAGAGAGTGCTGCACTGTCGGAGGGTCAGTATTGAGGGAGTGCTGCACTCTGATTGGGTCAGTATTGAGGGAGTTCTGCACAGTGTTAGGGTCGGAATTGAGGGAGTGCTGCACTGTGTTAGGTTCAGTATTGTGGGAGAGCTGCACTGTTGTACGGTCAATATTGAGGGAGTGCTGTACTGTCGGACGGTCAGTGCAGAGGGAGTGCTGCACTGTGGGAGGGTCAGTACTGAGGGAGTGCTGCACTGTCAG